>CM053602.1:56374586-56414665 GCA_028646575.1 Pseudocheirus occidentalis | reverse complement strand
AAAGAAGAAAATATAGCTTAGAAGAATCCTGGTACTGTTAGGGAAAGTTATAGCTTGGAAAAATTGTATTTAGAAGAAGTAATTGAACATCTTAAAGCTGATCTCCTCCTCCTAGGGTGTCACCCGCAAAACAAGAGAAGGGAGATGTTGGGGCTCTTGTTGGTAATGGGTTGAATTGGTCCTCAGCTAAAAGGAGGCCCGTGATCACCTGGGGACAGAATGTGAAGGTTGCACCTGTTTGCGATAAGCAGGATTATCTCTCCCCCTTCCGGGTGATGCATGATTGGCTTGCTGTGGCGAGGGCAAGGCCAGGGGAGGGGCCCTAAGGGGCCCTGGAGAAAGGACTTAAATACAGGCTACCCGGAGGCAGACGGAAGTCCAGCCACGCCAAATTTATAGAACGTAGCTAGAGGCAAGTGTTGTGCTCTAAATAAGAGAAAGTCCAGCCACGTCAAGCTTAGAGAATTCTAAAGAAGAGAAAGTCCAGCCACGCCAAGCTTAGAGAATGAGAGAGAATTCCAGCCATGCCAAGCCTAAGAGAAAGTAGCAAGAAGCAAGTCCTGTGTCTTAAGTTTTCTGTGCAGCTGTTTCTCCTGGAGAAAGCGGAAGCCTTGAGCTGGGGACGCCCAAAGCCTGTTGAGGAAGGGTATAGGTGAAACCTATACAGCCTGACCCCCAAAAACTGTAACAAAAATTAATTGCAGGTTTGGACACGGGATGGCAGACTGAAGGTGTAATGTCTGCATTTACCACAAGATAGGATTTTCGTAATGCATTGCTCTGTTGCCTCAGACTTTCATTACACTGCAACGTTCCTCTGTCCACAAATGTCAACAGAAGTGCCTACATTCTGCAACGTAGATTTTAACCACTAGAGGTCAGTAAATGGATGTAACATAATCATCAATATCACTAAATCGGTCAAAAAAGATTTATTAAAAAACTACTCACCAAACTCTGCTGTGGGTGCTAGGATTCCACAGATAAAAAGGAAACGTCCCTGCCGTCAGAGAGGAGTACACCACATTGATGGAGACTGACTCTGTATGAGTGATAAAAAACTCCATCAAGATGCCCTTTAAAGAGAGGAAGAAGATAAGTCTCAGATTGCTTTCCAGAGGTGCACTGGGATGGCTGCACGAATTTATTTTCAGACATTTTCAATGGACTCTTTCATTTTACTCAATTATTCTGAAAATATTTTTTCTTCTTTGGGATGGTTCTCTGTACACATTTTGTTATGTCATTTTTCTATTTCAATAGAATTTTTCTTTCTCTTGCTACTGGTTATTGTTAGTCATATGTGGAAACGTTAATGATTTATTTATGTGGGTTTAGTTTCTGTCCTACAAGTTTGTTAGATCTGTAAGATTTCAACTAGTTTTTTGCTTGTTCTTCAGGATTCTCTATGTATATCATCTGCAAAGATTGAAAGTTTTATTTCATTGCCTGTCCTATTTACTTCAATTTCTTTTCCTTCCATTATTGTTATAGCCAACATTCCTAGTAAAATATTGAATAAAATGGTGATAAGGGAGATCCTTGCTTCACCCCTATGTTTACTGGAAAAGCTTCTACCTTATCACTATTACAGATAATGCTTGCTTGATTTTGCATAGAATCTATTTATCATTTTAATAGTCATTTAGTCCTATGCTCTCTACCACTGGCCTGTGAGGGTCAGGGGGTGGGGTTAAGGAAAGTGTCCTTAGATCATAGATTTTGGAGCTGGGGGGATCTTTATGTGAAAGTGAGGAGCTTCTCTGATCCTCCCACTCCCTTCAGAGTAATACCTTCTTGAGACAAGAACACCTATTAATTGAATAAGTCAAGCAATCAGAATCAAGTGTGATCAGGGTATTCTTTACATATCTCCAGGGATCAATAAAAAATATTTTCTTAAGGGATCTGGACATGCCTTTAGGAACTTCTATGAAAGAGAGTACTCATCTCAGAAGAAGATAGGGATTCCTACGGTTTAGAAATAGAGAAGAAGCAGCAGAGTCATAGCAAGCTGAGGGAAGACATGGGACAGCTGGGTCAGCAAGCAACAAGAGAAAGAGAAGGCAGGACTGAGCTGGGGCAGAGAAGGAAAATATGCAAGATGGTCACTGGCTCTATGAGCATCTCAGAGTAGCCCCAGACTGGTATCACCAGGGTACCCACCTACTGGAGGCCAAGGAAAGTTCCAAGAACTCCGCTCCTTCCTGAACTTCCCCTCCTAATGCCCATCTAGTCATAGACACTCTAGTACATCTGCTTTTTAGTCACACGAATGTCTCTAGTAACCTGCATTTTGCCTCAACCACGAAGAGTCTGTGGGTTAAATATAAATATCTTTAAATGTCATTTTCAGCAGGAACCCAATCTCTGCCTAAGTATTAGGAGTTTTCCTAATTGATAATGTTTCCTCTAAAAGAAATTCCCTAAAACTGCAGAAGAATGAGCTCTGTGGACTGAAATGGGGCATTATATTATTCTCAAGATCACTATCAAAATGCACTCATGACTGTAAGGTGGTCTTACAGTTAGCTCATAGAAGGTCAGGGATGGGAACATCCTTAGATCATAGAATGTGGGATCTGGAAGGACCCAGAGACCAGAGAATATGGAATATCAGAGCTAGAAGGGACTCTGGAACACAAAATGTCAGAGGTTGTGAGAATCATATCAGGGTCACAGACGGCCAGAACTTAATGGGACCTCGGAACCCAGAATGTCACTGCTCCAAGGGGAGCCTATGGACTGGCCACACTAGAAGAGACCTCAGCATACAGCCAGACAGAGCTAGAAGGTCCTCAGAAGAATAAATATCATGGCTGGAAGAGTACTGGCCTAAGTTCACACAATTTGTGCTAGAGTTCTCCCCAGTTAGGGAGTGGAACTGAGGTAAAGTGTATTGATGTTTGCCAAGTGGTATATTGATGAAGTTGCCTAGGATCTTTCATCCTTCAAAGCTACCTAAAACCAAACTCTTCCTCCCCCCCCTCCATATGACTTCTGGCAAAACCTGGAGTATGTATGGTACAAATGTAGTCTATCTAATCCCGGAGTGAGGCCCACAGCCAAGTGATTTTCAGTAATGACGGAATAAAAAAGAAAAAAGGGATTTTCCCTTGCCAGGTTGGGCAAATAAACCCAGGTAAGCCCAGGGGAACTTGAACCCCTGCCATTGTATCAGTGACTGGTGCTTGCAGATTTGGATGAATCGCTGCAAATTATTGCTGAAGTGAATGATTTAATAAATGTAAATGTGAAAGCATAACCAGGCACTAAAGTCCCCTTTCACAAAAACCCAGTCCCTGGGCCCCAGGATGCTTGCTCATGGCTTGTTCAAAGAGCAGGGAGGAGTAAGGGGCAACTGGAAGCAACTGGCTGTTGTCAAGGATGCATAAACTGAATTGCTGGCATTCAGGCTACCTCCTTAGGAGGCCTCTATTATGATCCCTAGGCCAGGGGGAGGGGAGGGCTTCTTCCCAGCTTTGTCCTGGACCACCTGCTGTGAGAAGATCTCAATCACCATGGGCTACAAAATATCAGGAGATATACAGAGCTTCACAATATGTACTCTCAGGCATATATATTGTATATATTTAGAGACAGAGAACAAAACAAAGGCAGAGATGCAGAGCCAGAGCCAGGGAATGAGAAATAAAGAAGCAGACTGCACATTAGCATGCAGAAGAGGACACAAAGAGGAAGCAGCTGCTGCTGTGCCACATGCTTCACAAAAGGTGTTGCATCTGTCTGCCACCTGCATTTTGAAAGCAGTCACAGTACTGTCTAAAAGAGTTAAGAGACCTCCTCAGACTGTCAGGGCATATCCTGAAGGACAATCACCATGTGCTATTCCTATAATCTGGACAATAGTCATGGGGAGGGTGCCGTGGCAACTCCATCTTCTCATGTTCTCATCCCAGTTGCATTTCATGATGTTTTTGACATTGTCTTTAGACTTTTTACAGAAGAAAATTGGTGGAGACCATAGATTCCTTAGCAGTCCCAAACCTATCATCTGTTCAAAGAGGGTTCTGTATTGGCAGCCATGAATGAATGAATGAATATTTGTCAGGCACTTACAGTTTGCAGAGAACTGTACTAAGGGATGTGGTACATACCTCCACCTCTAACTACTGGCATGGCAGCTGGTGTGGGAAAGAACAAATCCCCAGATCTGAAAGAGTTTTAGAGAGAAAGATATTAAGTCCTGTGGTACAGGACACTCAGGCAAAAGGAGGGTGTGGTTCCCTCTTGTCCAGGCTCTGGAAGGTTTAATTACAAAGCCTTTAGACCTTGGTCCCCACACATAAAGAGAGGGGGCAGTCACACTGCCTTTCTAGGTGCCCCACATCCCTCCCATCAAGCATGATCTTTGTCTCCTGCCTGGAGAAAGGAGACTGAGTTCTGCCCTTTCCTCAGACTCCCCACACCCCCATTTCCTTCCCTACTCTGGGGCTTGTGAGGAAACCAAATCCCATTCAAGGGCTGGTGGTCTGCAGATGCTGCTGCAGCTACAGTGCTCTTTCTTCCCTTTTGTGGAGCCCAGGATAGCCTTCCACGACCTCCCATTTTCCCTCTTTGTGCGCCGCATCCCAGTTCCCATAAAGGGGCCAACCCTCAAACACCCCAAGCTGAGCTCAGCTGCTGCTCCCCCACCCCCAGCCACAGCAGCCTGCCCTCTGGAACCCGGGAGCCTGGTCAGTCCCAGACCCCTCTCGAAGTGCAGGGTGCACCTGTGGTCCCCTCCCCTAGAGATTCTCAGTGTGTGGGGGGGGTCCCCACTGCTTTGGTTCTGATGTTAGAGCCCTCTCCCTCCCTCCCCTTTTCCCACTCAGATCTGGGAGGAGACTAGCCCCTTTCTGCAGTGACATCACAGTGCCCGCCACTTCCCACCTTATATAAAGGGTAAGCCTTCTTTGTCTGGAGGAGGATGCCAGCGGGGCGAGCAGAACAAGGTGTGCCTGCAGGTCACCCACTTCCTTTTCCCTTCCCCTCCACATCACCCCATTTCCTCTGTTACCCCAACCTTTTTCCCACCTTCCAGACTGATCAATCCTGTGGGTTCTACTAATGTCTAAGTGGATGAGAGTGAGGTAAGTGTCCCCTCCCTGCTCCTGCCTCAGCCTCTCCTTTTCTTTTCCTTCTCTTCTTCCCCTCCCCACTCCCTGGCCCCAACCTTTCTGAAACTGAGCCCTTCTGCCCCATTTGGCTTTGCTTAGTACTGAGGAAGATTTGTGTAAGGGTGGATGGAGAGTCCTGGGACTTTAAATACCTTTGTTTATGGCTATGATGTGTGTGTTTGTGTAGGGGTGCTGGAGTGTGTACGTATGGGTGTGTCTGCTCTGGGGTGAACCTCTGGGGGCCTTCTACTCCTGGGCAGCTGCTTCTGGGGCTTCCCGCTTTCCCAGTCCTTTGTCTGAAAGTCTGGAGCTTAGGGAATGGGGAGTCTTGTGGTTGGGTGGGGTGTGATAGAGGCCAGCCAGGAGAAGCATTAGGAGCATTCCCTACCTCCTTCCCTCCCTGTCTTTCTTCCTCCCTCCCTCCCTTCCTCCAATGTAGGTTACTGTCCTTTCTTCCTAGATTCCTCCCTTCCTTGTCTTGGCCTAGGGCTGGGGAGAGAGGAGACCCTGTAGGAACTCTTCCCCTCCCTTTCTCCAGATCATCTCTTTTGTTTGGTGTTCTTTAATTCAACAGTGTATTTGGTTTTCCTTATATTTTGTTTGAGTTTTAAGGAGAACCAGGTGACAGAGGCATTTCCAGGGGCTTTCTTGTTGCTCCTGTCCCTGCACCAGCGGATTTCTGTGTTTTACAGACTGAAAGAAGAGGGTGGGTTTAATGTGCAGTTCTCCCATTATGAGGTATTGGGAGCACTGGGCCTTAGGGCTCTTGATACCTTGGACTCCTTCCTTTGAAACCTTCCTGTTCCTTTGAAATATTGGAGAATGGGGCTTAATCTTAGAAACCGGGATAAGGTCCTTCTGTATGTTGCACATGCAGCAGTCCTTACAGAACGTTACTCAAGGATCTTTTTCATCACCTACCTGTCACCCTTCTCATTTAAACTGCATTTGATCTGTTTGTGCAAAAATATTTCATCTTTATAGTGGCGGAATCATCCATTTCATTTTCTACGATTCTCTCTACTGCTTGCTTTGTGATAACCTCTCCTCTTGCTTCTCTAACTGATGTTGTATCCCCTTTTACACCTAAATCCTGTATCTATTTGAAGCTCAATTGACAGGTGTGGGGTGTTGATCTCCTATTGATTTTCTTGAAAACTGCTTTTCCCTTGTCCTATCTGGGTTTTTTAAATCAAATAGTGTGTACTCCCCATCCCCCCACCACCAATAGATGTCTTTGCATTCATTAAGCACCAAGTTATTTTCACCTTCTGAATACTGCAAAACATATACTTTCCATTCATCAACCTCTCACTTGTTAACAAGTTCCCAATGTTTTCCAGGCAGCTGGGTGTCCCACTGGGCCTGAAGCCAGGAAGACTCATCTTGAGTTCAAACCTGATCTCAGACCCTTACTAGCTGCATGACCCTCAGCAAGACACTTAACCCTGTTTCCCTCAATTCTTCATCTGTCAAATGAGCTGCAGAAGGAAATGGTGAATCCCTCCAGTATCTTTCCCAAGAAAACCAAAATGGTGTCAGGAAATGTCAGGAGGACTAAAGAAGAAGGATAATTGTTTTCATGTTCACTGATCTGTAGTATTGTTTGAGTTCCGCTGATAATCCCCGACCCCAAATCTCTTTCTTTCCTCATTCTCCCCTATCCTTTATTACCCCTGAGATACTTGGCCTCTTTTTAAACATTTTTATTTTTTTTTCTATTTCTTACATCACCAGGGTATCCCATGTATCTCTCCCTCTCCCCATCCTTGGAAGGCATACCATGTGACAAATAGTATTTCTTGTTTTAGGAAGGAAAAGAAGAGCCAGCAGAACTGATTGATGCATAGGGAAAAAGGTGTGCAATGTGTGACCCCTGTGGACTTCTCACCTCCTGGATGGGGTAGGGTGATGTTGTCTTCCAATATTTTCTTGTCAGTTCCACCTGATCTTCACCAATTTGTTACAGGTACTTTTAATTTTTTGTGTGTGTGTTATGGTTTCCATTTTAGTCATAGTTGCTGTGTGTATATCCTGTTTCCTTGACTCTGCTTAATTCACTTTGTATCAGTGCACAAAGATATTTCCATACTTCTCTGGACTCTATCACACACATCACTGGTTATAGTATTATTGTAGTATTCCATGATTTTTGTGTTCCACACCTTGTTTAGCAGTTTCCCAGGTGATGAATGTCTGCTTTCTTTCCAATTCTTAGCTGTCACAAAAAGGGCTATCGCAAGTATTGTGAAATATATGTGGACTTTTTTCTTCTACAAGGCTTCACTGTTGTGTATTGGAGTCTTTGTTTTAAAGGCTCTGGACATTTTTCTTATCTTCTTTCATGATTCCTAATTACTTTACAAAGTAGAAGTTTCATTTTGAAGCTCCACCAATAAGGTACTTGTCCGTGTATATCCATACACCATTGTTTAGGTACCAAAAACATACTGGTGCCATAAAAGGAATTTGATAGAACTACTTCTTTACCTACTTTTTCAAAGAGTTTATTCAGTATTGGTATCAAATATTTTTAAATGATTCTGTGGGTTTTATTCCTAGGAAACTTATTCATGCCTTTTTCAGTGTCTTCTTTTAAGATAGGGTTATTTCAGTCTTCTATTTTCTCATTTCTTAACATGGACAGTTTACATTTCTGTAAATCTTCTTCCATTTCACATAGATTGTCACTTTTGGTAGCATGTGATTGAGCGAAATAAATCCAGAGCATTGCATTAATTTCGTCTTCATTGGTTATGCATACGCCCTAGTTAGTATTAGATTTCCCACCCCAATTCCATGTGTATGTTATTCTCCCTTGGAGAGATATCCACTGAGGGTAAGGTTCAAGTAATGCTCGGCCTCCCTTCTTTCCTTCCATTTTAATAGGTCTTCTGGACCTTTAAATGTGATGTAGTTTACTCCATTCTTCCTCTCCCTTCCCTCTTCTACCAATGCAGGCCTCCTATTCACACTTTAATTTTTTATATCCTCCCATTGAAGTCAGTTTATACCCATAGCCTCTGTCAATGCATACTCCTCCTAACTACCCTAAGAGTGATACTGTTCTTAAGAGTTACAAGTATCATCTTCACCTGCAGGGATGGAAAGACTTTAAACATGTTGAATAAGTCACTCTTTTGCTTTCCTCTTTACCTTTTTGTGTCTCTCTTGAGCCTTATATTTGACAATCAAAATTTCTCTTTAGCTCTGGGCTTTTCAACAGAAATGTTTGAATGTCTCCTATTTCATAGAATGTCCCTTTCATCCTCTGAAAGATTATATTCGCTTTTATTGTGTAGTTGATTCTTGGTTATAATCCAAGTTTTAATCCAAAAATTCCTTTCCCTTCCAGAATATCTCCTCCCAACCCATTTGAAATATGTGTGTTTCCTATGACATTCGGTTGTCAGTAGTGAAGGCAGTAGCTTAACCTTTGAGAAAGGTTTTATCATTGCCCTTTAAGGAAACTGACTGAACCACTTTTTAATGGAGGGTGTGTGTCCAGTAAAACTCTTATGGTGTAGCAAAATCAGTAGGGAGTTCCTGGTTAAAGACCTCAGGAGGTCCTTATATTTTAGTGAGAATCTCTTCTCTCTGTTCCTTAAATAAGTTTGTTTCAGTGAAACAAAATTCTCAGGTGTCTCCTTAGAAGACTTAGAGAGCTTTTCTACAAGGAAGGCTACCTTGACTGGAGCTCCACAAGGCACTTCTTTGTGGCCATAACCATAGGAGCCCCGATACCACATCAGCTACTGCCATGCCTAACACTCTCAGAGTCATCTATCCATCCTATAGAACCCTCTGCCTGCCAATTTTTGGGGGGAGTGTGTTTTGCTGCTTTCCAGATCACCTCTGAAAAGATGGTTGCCTTAAAGTACCACCCTCTCAGATAGGGCTGACTGTAGAAGGACCTTTCTTATTTCAGCAAAAATGGATAACAGACTTGAAAGGATCCTTACAAAAACTACCTAATAATGAAACATATAGAGATCAAAATTTCTCATTAACAGCATTTATAAAGCAAGTTTAAAACAGACAGAACCATTTGTGGAACACAGTGATGTAGCACTTAACTTAGCAATAGTGAAAGTTAGTTAAAAATGAAATAGATGGTCTCCCCTGGATGTGTCCAGTATATCTGAAAGCAGTCACTCTCTGGGGGAAGCCTGTAATATAGCAAAGTTCCACCAGTGGAGTCCACATGTGCCCTATAGGGGACATTCCCCAAGAATTCACCATCAGTGAGTATAGAGAGAATCACAGACCATGTGCTCGTTATGTAGGTTTAGTTATATAATTGGAGGGGGTGTCTGATGGCAATCACACATATGGTCATTATCAGCAGAAACTCTAGATTTTGCATCAGGAGCCCAGATTTAGCAATCAGCAGACTATGTATACAAATGGTATAAGTGGAGGAACTCTTCACTGTAGGTGGTAAACCATTCGTGCCTAATTTCTTCTTAGGAAATTATGAACTGGTAACTGGAATTATCCATCAGAAGCTAAATATCTTTCAAAAATGAACAGATGACAAATGTTCTTTTGACAAACAGAGATGTTAGGAGATGCTTGGGAGCTGAAAAATAAATTGTAGTGGAACTAAAACACGGTCACAGAACAAAATTATAGTCCCCGTCTCCTAGATACAACACTGATCCATAAACACTGGAGAACAATGTTTATGATAGAATAGCAAGTGTTCCTTATGTCTAGGCTGCCTGAATGAAAACTTGGTAACACATAGAGAACAAGGGGAAGACCTCAAAACCATGTGGCAACAGGGTGAGGAACATGGGATCCCCACAGTCCTGTCTCCTCCCAGAATGCCCCTAAAAGTATATTCATGGAGCCTGCAGCAGATGAGTTCACATTCCAATATTTTGACTGAGTTAGAATAGACAGCAATTCTGTGTAATGATCTGAAGAACATGAACTAGAAAAGAATCAGTAGCATGAGATGTAAACTCCATCAGAACAGCTAACAGATGGATGATGGTGATAATAATAAACATTTCTAGGAGGTGCCATGCTTTGAAAAGCACTTTCAGAACATCTCATTTGGACCTTACAACCACACTGGGAATTTATTTATCTAGATTTTATTTTCATTCTCATTTTATAGATATGAAAATTAAGGCTTAAAGAGTTTAAGTGGTTTGCCAAGGCCACATAGTAAGTAAGGCAGAACTTCAGTCTAAGTCAGGGTTAGGGAACTTTTAGCCTCCCTGGAGGCCACATATAGCCTTCTAGTGCCCTAAGTGTGACCTTTAACTGAATCAAAACTTCAGAGAAAAAATCCCTTTAATAAAAGGATTTGTTCTGTAAAATTTGGACTCAGTCAAAAGTCCTCACCCAAGGACCTAGAGGGGCCTATGTGGGCTCGAAGCTGCAGGTCCCCAGCCCTAGTCTAGGTCTGTGCCTCCCATTCCAGGTGTCTCTCTCTACTGTGACAATTCACTAGTGGCAAGACATTTGGTGTTGGAATCAACAAAGCCCGAAATCAGAAGTAGTTTTAGAAATAAATTTGTTACATCCCATGGTACAGGACACTGAGGCAGAAATGATGGTCTGGCTCCATCTTGTCCAGGTTGTGGAAGGTTTATATTACCTAAGATTTAGACCAGGATACCCACATATAAAAAGTAGGGACAGAGGCAGTGCCTCCCTCGGTGCCCTCATGTCCAGTCTGATCTTTGTCTCCTTGCTGGAGAAAGGAGACTGAGCCCTACCCCATCCCCACATCCCCCCCCGCCCTTTGCCTCCTCTGCTCTTGGGTTAAGAGGAATCCAAGTCCCCCATAAAGGGCTGGTGGTTTGGAGAGGCTGCTGGAGCTCCTGTGCCTTTTCTTCCATTTTGTGGAGCCCCCTTCCTTTCTTTGTCCATTTTCCATAAAGGGGCTGTCCATTATCAACTGCCACCTGAGCTGTGCTGCTGTTTGCACCCACACCCCCAGCAGCCTGACTTAAGGAATTTGGTAGCCTGGTCAGTCCCAGGACCACCTTTAAGTGGAGAATGCACCTGTGGGCCCCTCAATTATCTAGTTTGGGTGACAGTGGCTGAAGTGACTGGGAAGGGGTTCCCCACTGCTCTGGACCTGATGTTGGAAAACCCCGTTCCTCCCTACTCCGTTCCCCCTCACTGCTGGAGGAGACTAGCCCCATCCTGCAGTGAAATCACAGTGCCCACCCTCTCCAATCTTCTATTTTTAAAAATAGATTTGTTTATTTACTTTTAATTTACAAGATTCAATTGCACAATCCCTTGCATTTCAAATTTTCTCCCCTCCTTCTACCCATCCCTCTCCCCCTCCATGGCAGCATGCAATCAAGTATAGTATCTGCAAATACTTTCACACTGGACATTAGTCTGGTTGTATAGAACGGTTGTAACCAATGGAGTGGATAATGGGAAAAAGGAAATCGACCTAAACTTGAAAAAGAACAATAGCATACAGACTGGAGATAAAAAGGAATATACTTTCTTTTCAGCGGTACATTGCACACACACAAAAATCGGCCATGTACTAGGGCATAAAATCTCACAATTCACTGCAGAAAGGCAGAAAAATTAAACTCATCATTTCCAGATCATGATACCATAAAAATTACATGCAATATAGGGCCATGGGAAGACAGGCAAAAAACTAAATAGAAACTAAATAATTTAATCCTAAAGAATGAGTGGGTGAAACAAGAAATTATACAATCAGTAACTTCATTCAAGAGAATCACAGTAATAAGACATCGTAGAAAAACTTGTGGTTTTTAGCCAAGGCAGTACTTAGGGGAAGTTTTATATCCCTGAATGCATACATGAATAAATCACAGAAAACAGAGGTCAATGAATTGAGCATGCAACTGAAAAAGCTAGAAAAAGAACAAATCAAAAATCCCCAATTAAATACTAAATTAGAAATAATGAAAACCAAAGGAGAAATTAATAAACAAAATTGAAAGTAAGAAAACTATTGAACTTATAAAACTAAGAATTGGTTTTATGAAAAAACATGAAATCAATAGACTCTTAATCAATATGATAAAAAAAGGAAGAAGAAAACCAAATTTCGAGTATCAAAAAAGAAAAGGGTGAACATATATCCAATGAAGAGGAAATTAAAACAATAACTAGGAAGCATATTGCCCAATTGTATGCACATAAGTTTACAATATTAGTGAAATGCATGAATAGTCACAAAAATATACTTTTCCCAGACTAACTGAAGAGGAAATAAATTGCTTAAATAGTCCCATCTCAGAAAAATAAATTGAACAAGGTGTCAGAGAACTCCCTAGGAAAAAATCAACAGGACCAGATGGATTTACTAGAGAATACTATCAAACATTTAAAAATCAATTGATGCCAGTACTCTACAAACTATTTAGGAAAATTGGAGAAGAAGGAGTCCTAACAAATTCTTTTTATGACACAAATATATTACTGATACCAAAATGAGGGAGAGACAAAACAGACAAAGCGAATGATAGACCAATCTGCCTCATGAATATAGATGCAAAAATTTAGAATACAATAAAACAAAAAAAGAATTCAGCAACTTATCACAGGGATAATATATTTTGATCAGCTAAGATTTATTCCAGGAATGTGAGGATGGTTCAGTATTAGGAAAACCAGCAGTATCATTGATCATATCAACAATAAAACTACCAGAAACCGTATGATTATCTCAATAGATGCAGAAAAAGCTTTTGACAAAATACCACATCCATTCCTATTAAAACACTAGAAAGTATAGGAATAAATGGAGTTTTCCTTATAATAATAGGCAGCATTTACTAAAAGTCGTCAGCAAGTATTATATGTAATGGGGATAAACTAAAAGCAATTCCAATAAGATCAGGGGTGAAACAAGGATGCCCACTATCACCACTCTTATTCAGTCAAGTACTAGAAATGTTAGCAGTAACAATTAGAGTAGAAAAAGCAATCAAAGAAATCAAATTAAGAAAAGAAGAGAATAATCTATCACTCTTTGCAGATGTTATGATGATATGCTTGGAGAACCATAGAGAATCAAGTAAAAAATTTCTTTAGACAAAAAATAAATTTAGCAGAGTTGTAGGATATAAAATGGACCCACATACATCCTCAGCATTCCTATATATTTTCAACAAAGTCCTACAGCAAGAGATATTAAGAGAAACTCCATTTAAAGTTGCTGTAGACACTATAAAATACTTGAGAATGTACATGATAAAACAAAACAAACCAAGTTGAACAGAACTACAAAACACTTCACATGAAGAAAATCGGATCTAACTAATTAGGAAAACATCACTTGCTTGTGGCTAGGTCGGTCTAATATAATAAAAATGATAATTTTGCCTAAACTATATTACATATTTACTGCCATACCAATCAATCTACCAAAAACTTATTTTATAGAACTAGAAAAAAATAGTGACAAAATTCATTTGGAAGATGTTAAGAATATCGAGGCAATCAGTGAAAAGAAATGCTAGGGAAAGTGGCCTAGCAGTACCAGTTTTTAATCTCTTTTTAAAGCAGCAGTCATCAAAACTGCTTGCTCTGGCTAAGGAATATAGTAGTCGATCAGTGGAATAGACTGGATACAAAATACTTAGTAGTCAACAATTATAGTAATATACTGTTTGACAAGCCCAAAGACCCCAGTTTTGGGGATAAGAAGCATGTATTTGATAGCAACTGCTGGAAAAAATTGGGATGGCAGAAACTGGGCAAAGACCATCATCTAACGCCATACACCAAAGTCAAGTCTAAATGGGTGCACAATCTAAGTATAAAGGCTGATAGAGTAAGTAATCTAGGTAAGGAAAGGATAGTTTACCTGTCAGATTTATGAAGTAGGGAAGACTTTATCACATCCTCTTTTAAGTGAAAGACTTCTTTTTCTGGAAAATAAAGTTACTATGGGGAGCCTGAGGAGATCTACATGCCTGTCAGCCACTTTCCTTTCCCTCCACATTTCTGTTTTTATCAGGACCCTCAGGTTTTTCCTGTCCCAATTTAATTTGGGGGGGGGGGAGATAGGGGACTTGAGAATCTACTTAAAGGGAGCTATTGACTGAATGGGCATTGACTCACTCATTTTGAGAACGTGAAAAGGCCTTAGTTAAAAGATGCAATACTGGTCCATCTCCAGACATTCTGAGAATATCAGTTTACTGGACCCAGATGGTTCTGGAGGAGAAAATGAGGCTGGTGACCTTGCACAGCCCTCCCTCACTCAAATCAAAGTCAACTGCAAGTCATGTCATCATCTCCCTGATGTCATGGTCTTCCAGAATGAAAAACAAACACGACAACAACACCCCAGCCTTCCCCTCTTTTACCCCTTCTTCCAGACTGACTGATTCCTGAGGGTCCTACTTGTGCCTAAGTGGCTGTGATTGAGATAAGTGCTTCCTCCCCTTCTCCTGCCTCAGCCCTTCCCTTTCTTCTCCCTCTCTCCTCTTACCTCCTCCCCACTTTTTCATGAACCCCTTCCCCACTTGCCTTTGCTTAGTGTTCTACAGGCTGTGTGTAAGAGTGGGTTGGAAGGTCCTGGAAATATCAATACCTTTTTTATATGTGTATGATATATGAAGGTAGGATCACCTTTCTGTGTTTGTGTGTGTGTGTGTATGTGTGTGTGTGTGTGTGTGAGAGAGAGAGAGAGAGAGAGAGAGAGAGAGAGACATACAGGCAGACAGACTTTGTGTGTGGGTGTGGATGTGGGTGTGTGACTACGTGTGGGTGGATATGTTCGGGGGTTGGGGGTGATCCTGTGTGTGCCTGTTGCTCCAGCTTCGGGCTTCCTATATTCCCAGATGTTTTTCTGGAGGTCTGGGGCTTGGGAAGTCTTCAGGTGTGGTGAATTCAGTGGAGGTCAGCCAGGAGAATCATTTGAGGACACTCTCTCCCTCATCTCCTCGGGAGGATATTTCCATTCATTATTAATCCCTTTCTCCTTTCCTTACTCGACCTTCACTCTGGGGAGAGAGGAGACAATCTAGGACGTCTTTCCCTCCCCTTGTCCCTGTCATCTCTTTCTCTTGGCATCATTTAATTTAATAGCAAATTTGTTTTTTCTTCTAGTGTCAACCAGCGCCAGGCAAAAGAGGTGTTTCCATGGACCTTATTGTTGAACAGAAAGACAGGCCTGCCCCTGAACCTGTGGATCACTTTGATTTAAAATCTCAAAGAAGACAGGGGTTTTAATGTACACTTGTCTCCTAATGAGCGATTTGGAACATCTTGACACAAGGCTTTTGATAGCTTGGATTACTTCCTTGGAAACCTTTCTGTTCTTCTGACTTACTGTAGAATGGCTCTTAATCTTGCAAACTGGAATCAGTTCCTTTTCTGTGTTGCATATGCAACAATCCTTAAAGAATGTTACTGCACATATGCTTTTCTTCACTTACCTGTTACCCTTCTCATTTTAACTACTTTTGCTCTGTTTGTGCAAAAACATGTCACCTTTATAGAAGGAGAATCATCCATTTTATTTCCTGTGATCTTCCCCATTGTTTCTTTACTCTTAACCTCTTCCCCATCCATCTGTGTGAAAAGTGATTTCCTGCTTGCTCCTCTAATTTTCTATTGACTCCCCTTTTATATGTAAAATATGTATCCATTTGTGGTTTAATTTGAGAAGTGGGGAGAGTTGTTGACAACTTATGAAAGATCAGGCAAACTACGTTTCCCTCATCCCATTTGTTTTGTTTTGTTTTGTTTCCTTTTGTTTTTGTTGCTTAATCAAACAATACCCCCCCTCCCGCCCCGTAGCCAAATGCTACATTTGGGTTTATTAAACAATATTTTATTTTATTTATTTTCTTCTGTTCATTGCTTACCTAATCTTTTAAAAGGATCTCCCTTTCAACTTTTTACAAGCTGAAATTGTTTTTAATAATTTTTAAATTTGTTTTCTTGTTTACATCATTCATTTCCATGATATTTTGGAATTACAAATTTTCTCCCCGTCTTTCCCCTACCCCAACCTCAAAACAGCAACCAGACTGTGTAGCCTCTCCACCAATCTGCTCTCTAACTTTCTGGTACCTACCACAGCCCATGTATATCTTAATTCCTAGTTGCATGTATTGCAGAGCTTTAAATTCTAGATTCTTTCAGTTGCCCCCTTGTCACCCACCCACATTGGAAGGACAAGCAATTCAATACAGGCTGTGCATGTGTAATTACACAGGACATCTTTATCGTGGACATATTGTGACAGTGTACATATGTCCCTCCTTCCTATCCCTACTCCCCTTCTTCTGTTCTCTACTCTGTCCCTATTCGTTAACTGAAGTGTGTGCTTCCAGCATCCCTCACCCAGACCCTGGCCTCCCCTCCGTCATCCCCCCTCTCGTCCCCATGCCCCCTACTCTCCTGTGTGGCATGATTCCCAGTTTAGAGTTTATACCATTCCTTCTCTAAGCCAAATTCAATGAGAGTAAATGAAAGTAAAGTTGTAAGTTATCCCTTGCCTCTTCTATATGGGATGCTTAATCCCATTTTGTCTCTCCCTGTCTCCTCTCATTCTAGTCCTCTCCCACCTCAAAATTTCACCTTTTAAAGTATCATCCCTTCATATTCTATTGATACTATACCCTCTATATACACATATACACACGTGCTCTGATATGTATTCATACACATATATAGCCGCTTATATAGACATATGTGTAAGTATACACACACTCACACACACACACATACACACACACACACACACACTTGTATTCCTTTCACCTATCCTCATACTAAGAAAAGTATCATAAGTTACTATTTTCATTTTGCCATGTTGGCATGTAAACAGTTCAATTTTGATAAGTTCCTTATGATTTCTTTCCCATGTTTATCTTCTCACGTTTCTTGTGTTTGATTGTCAAATTTTCTGTTCAGATATAGTTTTTTCAGCAAGAATGCTTCAAAGTCCTCCACCTCACTTAATGACCATATTTTCCCCTGGAATAATATGCTCAATTTTGCTGGATAGTTGATTCTTGGTTTTAATGCCTGCTCCCTTAATCTTCGAAATATAATATTCCATGCCCTTTGATCCCTCAGTGTAGAAGCTGCCAGATCCTGGGTTATCCTAATAGTGCTTCCACAGTATTCAAATGGTTTTCTCTTGGCAGCCTGTAATATTTTCTCCTTTAATTGGGGATTCCAGAACCTGGCCATAGCATTTCTAGGAGTTGCCTTTTGGGGATCTTTTTGAAGAGGTGATCTGTGAATTTTTTCTGTTTCTATTTTTCCCTCTGATTCTAAAACATCAGGGCAATTTTATTTGAGGATTTCTTGAAGGATGCTTTACAAGTTCATTTTTTGGTAATGGCTTTCAGGTAAAGCAATAATTTTCAAATTGTGTCTCCTGGATCTGTTTTCCAGGTCAGTGTTTTTTTTTCAAGAAGATATTCCACAATGCTTTCTATTTTTTCATTTGTTTGTGTTTGTTTAATAGAATCGTGGTTTCACATAAAGTCATTAGCTTCTACTTGCTCCACTCTAATTCTGAAGGAATTATTCTCTTCAGAATGCTTTTGAGATTCTTTTTCCATCTGGCAAATTTGACTTTTTTATGGCATTCTTCTCATCATTGTCTTTCTGTGCCTCTTTTGTCATTTGAGTTAATCTATTTTTATACTGTTGTTTTCTTTAGTCAGGTGCTTGACTCTCTTTTCATGATTTGCTCACATCATTCACATTTCTCTTCCCAATTTTTCCTCTACTTTTCTTATTGTTTTTCAAATTCCTTTTTCAGTTGATCTATAGCTTCTAGGCATTCTTCAATGTCTTGGAAGCATTTGGTGTGGGGGTTCTGACTGTGTTGTCTTCTTCCCATTCTATGCTTTGATCATTTTTGTCCTCAAAAAAGGATTCTAGAGTTTTATTGCTGTTCTTATTTTGCTTCCTTTTCCTCATGTTGCCCGATCTATTAATTGGTTGGGTTTTTTTTTTTGCTTTGTGGTACTTTTCCTCCAGGGGGGAAAGCTCTGTCCCAAATCACTTGGGTTTTTACAGCTGCCGGAGCTGTCAGGGGGGTGCTGCAGCCCCCACCAGCTTTGGCTTGCTGAGAGAGTACCCCAGGACCACCAACAAAGACCTGGATCCAGATCCAGGATGCTCAAAGCAAGAGCCCTTGGCTCTGATAGATTGGCGGTCCATAGCCCAGTAGCTCTGAAACAGCCCAGTGGAGCAATTGCCAGTTGTAGCATATCCTGCCCTTCCCCCACTACTTCCTTGCCCTTGGGGACAGATTGGCCCACTGTTTTTCCTCCCCTAAAATTAGCTTGAAAGCTTCACTTTCACTGACCTTTCTTTAATCCTTGTTTTTCACACCTTGATAGCTGTGAAGATTCCTTCAGCTGCTGTAGATCTGCTTCCCGGGATAGAGTCACACTGAGGTTTGGGAGGCTCGGCCTTGGGGCCTGGCCTCGTTTTCAGTTTTGGGCTGGGCTGGCCTCGGCTCCCAGCCTGAGGCGTTGAGCCCCTCCTCTCAAGCTGCCTTCAGCAAGAGATATGTTTTCTGTATTTTTGTGAGTTTTGGAGCCCTAGAATTTGTTTAGAGTCGCATTTTACGGGTACTTAGGGTGGCTGTGTGGGAGATGGGGAACTTTGCTTCTTCTACACTACCACCTTGGCTCCAGCCTCCTCAAGCTGAAATTGTTTTAAGGGCAGCTAATATTTTGTAGCTTCTAAAGTTAGGAAGACTCATTTCCTTGAATTCAAACATGGCCTCAGACAAGTGGTAGCTCTGTGACCATCAGCATGTCACTTAGCTCCGTTTCCCTTAGTTCCTCATCTGTCAAATGAGCTGGAGATGGAAACAGCAAACCATTCCAGTATCTTTGCCAAGGAAACAAGAAATGGAGTCAGAAAAAGTCAGACAGGATGTACCATCAACAACAGTTATATCCATAATCACAGCTTTGTGGCTGATTTTGGATTTGCTGTTGATAATCAATAAACCCAAAACCCTTTCTTTCCTCCTTGCCCCTCATTATTTCCCTTGAGATAAAAGACCTCTTTTAAATGTTTTATTAATGTTTTCTGTTTTTGACATTACAAGGGTATCCTCTGTATCCCTCATTCTTCCCATTCTTGAGATCCATTTCTTGTAATAAATCATAGGAAATAAATCAAGGAAAAGAAAAGCTACCCCAGCTGACTGATGCATTGGTAAGAGGTGTACAATGTGTGACACCTGTGGACCTCTCACCTCCGGGATGAGGTAGGGTAATGGTGTCTTCTTATGTTTCCTTTTCAGGTCCCCTTGTTCTTTACCAGTTTGGTACATGTAGTTTGAAATTTTTGCTGGGTGGTTCTTTCCTTTTCAGTTGTTGCAATTGTCGTGTTCCAAATACTGTTTTCTTGTCTCTGCTTAATTCACTTTGTATCAATTCATGAAGATCTTTCCATACTTCTCTGTACTCAGACGCGTCATTTCTTACTGCACGGGAGCAGTATTCCATGCCTTTCATGTTCCATGTCACACTTGATATTCCACAGTTGATGAGCTGTATTCATAGCAGTCACAAAAGGTGCCATTGTAAGCATTTTGAAATATATGGAGAACCTTTTCTTCTTAATGACTTCATTGGGGTCTAATGGAGTTTTGTTTTAAAGACTTTGGACAGTTTTTTTTTCCTTCTTTGCCTAGTTTCAACTCACTTTTGTTAAGTGGGTTTTCACTGAGCCAGTCTCTCACCACAGAATGATCAAATACCCACAAAGCAGACCTAGTGACAGGAGTGCCAGTAATAAAACAATTTAATTAATCACTTTAAGAGTGAGGAATGTTCTCTCAGTTGAAGTAAAATCACAGGCTATATGCTTAAATCATAACTAGAGAAGAAGGGGAAAGGTAGATTATAAACAATCATGTAGTAGTTTCCCTTGAGAAACACAAAGTCCCACAGTACAACAGTTCTGGAGTCACGTCAGCATAGGCTGTGACTACATGTACTGGCAAGTGCCTTAGAACACCCAGGATGGCCTGCTAGCACAGATTCTTTGATCTGTTTTTAAAGGAGTCGACAGTCTCAATTTAATTACATTCACTTGTTCAGGGAAAAGGCCAGCATGCTGAATGAGGAGAAAATACAGAGAATATAACACTGAGATACAAAAAAGGGCTCCTACTGTCTGAAGAAGGTAATACCACAACCTATTTATACCATGGATCAGGAGAGCACAAACCAATGAGTAGTGGAGGGGCTCTTAACAAACAGCAGCTATGCAGAATCCTGTCCATAGAATCAAGAGTATCTTCCCATACACAATACCCCTAGCAAAATTCCAACCTCCAAGAATACGAAAAAAGACTTGGCCCCTGATTGGCTCAATAGCCAGGAGGCACAAAACCCATGTGGCTCAGCAGAACCGTGAATTATCAGAGTTCAAAGGAGATTTTTCCCTCAGATATTTACAATTTCTGCTCAGCCTAGGAAACTGAACTTGAGAAAGAGAACAACAAAAATGTCACCTGGCTTGTTCTTGCCCAAACAAGAAGTTGTCCAAACAACTTCTAAGGTATCCCATGAGATAGCTGAAGTTTCTCTTCCTGTTTCCTTAAAAGGCAGTTTACATTTTCTGTGTAATTTTCTGTGCATAAAGCTATTTGGGGATTTCTTAACTCAGGGAGGAAAAGTAGAGTTATTCCTCAGAGTTGGTGGTGAACTTTGAAGTGATTGAGCACTTCTAAAACTGCCTGGCACTGAGAATGAGCTCTTTTCTTAGCATTCCCTGACCTCAAGGCAGCCTCCTGGAAATTGGCTTGGCAAGGATCTTCCGGGATCTCTGAAGTCCTCCATCTAGGTTGTAAAGTGGTTAGAGTACTCGACCTGGAGTTTGTAAGAACTGAGTTCAAATCTAGCTTTAAGCATTTATTAGTTATGCGATCTTGGGCAAAAGCATTTCAGACTCTACCTAATCAAGCACTCTTTGGTTTTTCTGCCTCCTGGAAGATTTAGAGCTCATCTGAATGTGTCTATGATCTTACAGAGTGGTCTGGGGCACTAAGAGTTTAGGTGACTTGACTGTGGCCATGCCACTAATATGGTTGCAAAGGAGGACTTGAACTGAAGCTGGTAGTGTACCTTTGGGCCTCAGAGCATCCGTCTCTTCCATCCAGATAGTTTGAGCATCACCTATTTCATGAAGCCTCTCTTGATTCTAGATGCTCCTGGCCTGGCTCCAAGTCTGCCTCCTACTTTGCATTCATTTGTCTTCATTCTCAATATACTTTGATGTATTTTCTGTCTCATGGGAATTTAAGCTTCTCCTGGTTAAGGACTGTGTCTTCAATAGTCTTTGTTTCTGCAGAATCTAGCAGTGTGGCTCTTACTCAGGAGGAACTTAAGAAATAACTGTTGATTACTTCATTAGGCCATTGTTCTCTTTTATGTGCTCAGCAGATAGGAGGAGCTTAATCTATAACTATACAGTGAAGATATTAGTGAGTTGTACGTCTAAGGAAGAGTAATTATTACTATTGTTACTTATACCTCATATATGATTTTCAACAGTTCTCACTATTATTTTACCTGTCATATCTCATTCATGTTGAGTTATCAAACTTCTGCCAATTTCTTTCCACTTATGCCATCTTTTATTTATTTATTTTTTGTCAACTGCAAACAGTTCTTGTTTTGCATAAGTGGACCCTTGGTCAAATCTCTAAGTAGAATGATTCATAAGTAATGTGATTTTGTCCATGGGCCTGGATAAAAGGGAAGAGGGGGTAAGGGGGACTCATCCCTGTGAAAGGACAGGTCCAGGAGAGAGTTACGGGACATACAGGGACTGGACAGAGAAGCAAGAGAAGGAAGAGGATAAGGTTGGTGTTGTGGCCAACCACATGATGGGGGCACAACTGAAAGGAAGAACATGCAGGGGACAGCCACATGGAGGCCAGACATGGCCACACAGAGAATAATACTGGGGACAGATGGACCAAGAAAGACACGTGGTTACCTAGCACTGATGAGCAGAAGACAAACACTTGGATGCCAGACACAAGGATAAATGTGCAAATCAGCCTAAAGTCTCCTCTCTCAGCACTGGATGTTTCAAGCCAAGCCCTGATCCTGAGGCTGCAGAAAGTGAAGGAATCTCTCTGCACCTTCAAGACCCCCTTCTTTCCTCTTTATCCCTTGCCACATACACCCTTTAGATCCTTGTCCTCAATTCAAAACTTTTTCATTGATGTTTTCTGTATCTTACATCATGGTATCCCATGTATCCCTCCCTCTCCCTCTTCTCTTCCCTGAGAGCCGCGTCATGTAACAAATGGTATTTTTTATTTCAGGAAGTAAAAGCACTCAACATAATTGTAGTACACAGAGGAAAAGACAATGGTGGCACAACACACTCTCTGACAGCATTCCAGTTACTACAAGCTTACTCTCTGTGGAAACACGTCTACCCTCAGAAGACTCTGAGGAAAAGATAATTGTGGTGGGAGACACCTTTTCTGGCAGCATTCCTGTTACTATAGGCTTACTCTCTGTGGAAACACATCTAACCTCAGAACACTGAGAAGACAAGACATTTGGCGTTGAAGACACCGTCTGAGAACATTCTACTTAATACAGGCTTACTCTCTGTACACTCAGAGGAAAAGATAATTGTGGTAGCTGATACCCTTTCTGGCAACATTCCTGTTACTATAGGCTTACTCTCGGGGGAAGCACATCTAGCCTCAGAACACTGAGAAGACAAGACATTTGGGGTTGAAGACACTGTCTGAAAACATTCTACTTACTACAGGCTTACTCTCTGAACACTCAGAGGAAAAGATAATTGTGGTGGGAGACACCTTTTCTGGCAACATTCCTGTTACTATAGGCTTACTCTCACGGGAAGCACATCTAGCCTCTGAACATTCCGTGGATGAAATACTTATGGGTGGAGACACATATTCTGAGAACATTATACCTACTACAGGCTTGCTTTCTGGGGAAGCACATCTACTCTCTGAAGACTCCGAGGAAAAGATACTTGAAGAAGGTGACAGTCTCTCTGGGAACATTCTGATTACTACAGGCTTACTCTCTGGGGAAGCACATCTAGCCTCCAAACATTCAGTGGATGAGATATTTATGGCTGGTGACACATATTCTGAGAACATTCCACTTACTACCGGCTTACTCTCTGGGAAAGCACATCTAACCTCCAAACATTCAGTGGATGAGATACTTATGGCTGGTGACACATATTCTGAGAACATTCCACTTACTACCGGCTTACTCTCTGGGGAAGCACATTGAGAGAACAAAAAAAGAGAATATTTAATGAAATAGATGCCTTTAAAACATTCATGATGAAAAGACCAGAGCTGAAGAGAAAATATGACATTCTAATACAAGACTCAAAAGAAACATTGAAAGGTAAATATGAAAGAGAAATCATAAGCAACTCAATGAAGTTAAAATCCATAATTTTCTATAAGGGAACACCTATCTTCTGAGGTTTTTTATCATTATCAGAGCAGGAAGGAGGATTCTATATTGTAAGAGTATTAGGAAGTGAACCACTTAGGTTGGGATGATGTAAATAACATTGATAGGGGAGAAATCAGTATGTCCTGGGAGAAGGCAGAAGTGAGAAAAATAATGGGGGGACCTGTCTCACATAAAAGTGTGAGAGAAAAGGCTTCTACCCTGGAGAGGAAAATGAAACAGGGAGTTACTAATGCTTCAACATAAGTCAATATCTAAATTGATTAAAAAAGACAAAATATTTTTATTCTTTTTCTATCTGTATCTATAGATACTTACACAATTGGTCATAAAAATTATCTTACCAGAGAGGTAAGTAACAAAATTGGAAAAGAGAAAGAAAAAAATATTTTAAAAAGAGTGGGCCAATAAAATAATGCGGTGCTTATTTGTAAAACCAAATTTAGAGTGGGTATAGGATAAGGAGAGAGAGAGGAGGAGAAACAGTAGAAAACTGGATGGAGGGAAATGCATAGTTAGCAATCCTGCCTATGTGAATGGAATGTACTCACTCAGAAAACAGAAGTGGGGAGCAAAATGGCTTAGAAACCAGTATCCAGCAATACCTTTGTTTGTTTTTTTATGAGAAACTCATTTGAAACAAAGAGGGAACCAGAGTTCAAATAGGGGGATAGATTAGAAACTGTTCTACCTCAACTGAAGTAAAAAATGGAGGTGTAGCAATCATGATGCCAGACAAAGAAAAAGCAGATATAGCCCTATTAAAAGGCGTAGGCATGGAAACTACATACAGTGAAGTAACGTATTTGAGAAATGGCATAGCATTTATAATCTAGGAGGAAAAGTTAAATGATTTACAGAAAAAAGTGTACAGTAGTGGGGGACCTCATTTTCCTTCTGAGAGCTAGAGAAACCTAAACATAAAATGATTAAGAATGAAGGTAAGAGTCACAGAATTTCAGAAAACTTAGATGTTAAAGAATTCAGGAGAAAAGTGAATGGGAATAGAAAGGCATACAGACTAGATGTTGAGTTATGTAAATTCACAATATTACCAACTGGACTTTATGTGAAGAAGAATTCTTCATTTGCCAAAAAACTGCAATCCCTTTGAACTTTATGGTAATGTACCCAGATCCCTTTCTGCTTCGGCCCCTCTACTTGGTGCTCTGTGGCCTCCAACCACCCATCCAATGCCATTCCCTAACTCCCCCAAAAGAAACAGGTGAAGAAATC
Organism: Pseudocheirus occidentalis; assembly: GCA_028646575.1. Taxonomy (NCBI): domain Eukaryota; kingdom Metazoa; phylum Chordata; class Mammalia; order Diprotodontia; family Pseudocheiridae; genus Pseudocheirus; species Pseudocheirus occidentalis. The sequence continues at coordinate 56,389,848 of CM053602.1, read as the reverse complement.
CTCCACGTGAAATCAAAAGAACCAACATGGAGAGAGAAAGGTACCCCCACTTCTGGATCTGGCCTTGGCTTGAGACCTCCAGTGCCTAGAGAGAAGACCTTGATTTCAGGCTACCTACTCTTCAGAGAGTTTGGTCCCTGAATTTTGGTATTTTGTCCTTCCACGCTGCAGTACTGTGTGTGTGTCCCTGGTCACCACCACGTGTCCCCTATTGTCTCCTGCATGCTTCTGTGTCTGGCCCCTATGTGCCTGCCTGCCTGCATGTTCTTTCACTTTCAGCCAGGAACTCATGTGGCTGGCCTCTCCAGCCATGTGTTCCTCCTCCTGCTTTTGTTTCTCTGTGCCTAACCCCATTTGTCCTTGAATCATAGGCCAATCCCTCTTCCACGAGGGTGCAGATGCCTCCTGCCGTTTTCCCCATCCTTGGGTAAATTCCCTTTATGGAAAGGGAATGTAGAAATTTCCACTTATATTGCTGTTGTTTTATTGTTTCTTTTATAATTTATTTTTTCCTCAATGATATGTAAAAACAATTTTTAACACTCCTCTTTAAAATTTTGAATTCCAAGTTCTCTGCTCTTCTCTTTCTCAATCACAACCCTTTACCTCCCAAACTCCCATTGAGCAGGCATGGTGTTTGATATAGGGTATACATCTGTGATCCTGCAAAACTATTTCTATATTAATTATATTTTAAAAGAAAGTACAGACCAAAATACACTCTCAAGAAAACAGAGTTTAAAAAATGTATGCTTTGATCTGTTTTCAGACACGATCAATTCTTACTCTGGGAATGGATAACTTTTTTCATCATAAGTGCTTCAGAGTTGTCTTGGACCTTTATATTGCTGAGAATAACTAAACTGTTCATACCTCATCATCTTATAATAGAACTGTGACCGTTCTCTCAGGTACCATGTTTTCCTGGCATTACTCATTTCATTTTCTCTTATTTCATACATGAGTTTAGGTTTTATGTTTTTACATATTTTCATCATATAAATAAATAATATAAAATTATATATCTTTTATATAAAAGAAAAAAAACTTTTAAGTTTGTCTGATACCATCATCATCATTTCTTGTACTGTTATTGCGTTGTATCACAATCATATACCACAAATTAATCACAATTGCCCCAATTGATGCTCATCTGCTCAGTTTCCAGTTCTTTGCCGCCAAAAAAGAGGTGCTATAAATATTTTTGTACATGTAATTCCCTTTCATTTTTTTTCCTTTTTTGCTTTTTGGAGGGAAGAAGTCTGGGAAGTTGGGGTTAATGACTTGGACAAGGTCACACAGATATTAACTGTTTTGTGTCTGAGGCAGGATTTGAAGTCAAGCCCTCCTAACGACAGGGCTCGTACTCTACTCACTGCGGTCCCTAAGTGCCCCTCCTTTTCCTTTTTTAAAATGTCTTTTTGGATACATATCTACTGGTGGTATTGCTTGGTCAAAGGGTATGAATGGTTTTATAGCCCTCTGAGTATAGTTCCAAATTTCTCTACAAAATAGTTAAATTCATCAACAACTCCACCCTGAGTGTATTAATTAATATCACCCTTTTCTCACATCCCCTCCCACATTCATCATTGTCTTTTTCTGTCATATTAGCCAATCTAATATGTGTGATGTCATACCTCACAGTGCTTTATTTTGCATTTCTCCACTCAGTAGTGATTCAGACTATTTTTCATATGTCAACAGATAGCTGACATCATCCTAAAACTTTACATCTTCTGATCATTTGTCACCTGGATAATGGCTCTTGTTTTTATTAATTTGACTCAGTTCTTTATATGTTTGAGAAATGAGGACTTTATCACAGAAACTTCAAAATTTTTCACAATTCGTATTGGTTACTGTATTTCCCTCTATCTTATTTCTGCCCCTCCCATTTATTCTTCTCTCTTTCTCTTTTTCATCCTGTCTTGCCTCAAAATTATTTTGCTTCTGACTACCCCCTCCCCAAATATACTCTCCTTTTTATCACATACTCCTCCCTTCTCTTATCCCCTCTCCCTCCTACTTTACTGTAGGGGAAGAGAGATTTCTCCACCAAGTTCAGTGTGTTCATTATTCCCTCATTAAATCAATTCTGAAGAGAAAAAGACTCAGTCATTCTTCCTAACATCGTCCTCTCTTCCCCTCCACTGTAAAATCTTTTCCTTGCCTTTTTCATGAGAGGTTATTTACCCTATTCTATATCTCTTCTTTCTTCCAGTACAGTACATTATTCTTTCACCTCTTGATTTTATTTTTTAGATGTTATTTCTTCATATTCAACTCATACTTGCTTCCTCTGTCTATTCCTAACTACCCTATTAATGAAATACATATTATGAGTTGCCAATATAATCCTGACATGTAGAAATTTAAATATTATGATCTTATCAAGTCCCTTTTCATTTCCATTTTCTGTTTACCTTTTTGTGCTTCTTTGGAATCTTGTATTTGAAAGTCAAATTTTCTATTCATCTCTGAGCTTTTCTTCAGGAATACTTGAAAGTCTTCTGTATCCTTGAATGTCTACTTTTTCCCATTTCTTCACTTTCTCTTTCTCTAGCTTTCCTCAACATCACAGGAGGCATGGTGGTAGGGGATGGCTGGAGTGACCCAAGACTGGTTTAGGATTAGAACATAATAATATTCTGGTTGGGGAGGATATTTTCAAGCAATCGTGGTTGTACAGTGGGGCAAAAGGGGTAACATACCCTGCAGAGATAATAAGGTGGCTGAAATACACAAGAAGGCTTCAGATTGGTAATTTTTTGTATCAGATATTTCAAGCAACTTTTCATCATCTGGATGATATTAAAGTAACAACTGAAGGAAACTAAAAGTGGAAAGATTGCTTAAAACCAGTTAGGTTTTTTATTAGCCTCTGCTCAACCTCTTTTAATGCTTTGTAACTGCCATTTGGAGATCTGGCAATTCCCACCGTGGCCTGCAGTTATGAGGATGTTTTAGATGAAACAATTTGGCTATCACTTTTAGAGTTGGGAGTCTGCTTAATTTCCAGCATTAACCATAATCTGAGATGTGAATAAAAAAGAGGACCAGGCCATGTGGGTAGTTCAAGGAAGAACCATGAACTCCATTTATTGATGCGTAGAACAACGTTTTTAAAGATGCAAATGACAAAGATTTAAATATCCTTGTCTCAGTCAAATACTGGAATATTATTACTAATAGAAAAGTCTGCCATTACAGTGACGTAGCCTGGATGTAAAGTCAATCAGCAGTAGATTCCTAAAAGAATGCTCCTGTGAACAGCTTTTAACATTCGGATTACACAGTATTAGTGAACACTCTGTTTATTCCATTACAAATCTATATTCAGTACAATGTTCACAGTATCACCAATTCACAATATTATATACAATCTTCAGAACAAGGAAAGTACAGAAAGTAACAAGGAACAAGAGAAGAATCACTTGGTTTCCCTAAGGGGGGAACCAGCTTCACATTTTTAGATTCAATCAATCAATTAACAAAAGGAATGACCTAGTTTCCCTAAGAGGGAGTTGATTCAATCAACAATTCACAATATACTGATCTTCAACTCATGGGGCAACCATTAACTTTCGTCTCCAAATAACGTTCTTAGACAACCACACAAACCTTCCACCCCTTGACTTCCAACAAAGCTCAGTTTAGTGCAAAGGGAGGTCTTTTCTTCATTTTGACTCTGGGTAGTCCCTCTGATTCCCTGGATCCCCTTCCCTGGTCCCAGCTACCTCCTGAGTCTGTCAAACAATCACCTAGAGTCACGAGCAGAAAGCTGGCAGGTTGTCGTCCAGTCCTCAAAGGAAAAACATCTCACAGGTCCTTGTCCTCTGCAAACATCAGTTTCATCCAAGGGGAAGCCTTTTCTTCATTTTGACTCTGGGTGGTCTCTCTGATTCCCTGGATCCTCTTCCCTGGTCCCAGCTCCCTCCTGAATCTGCCAGACAATCACCTAGATTCAGGAGCTGAAAGCCGCCAGGCTCTCATCCAGTCCTCAGAGATGAACAGTTCCCGGGTCCTTGTCCAGTCCTCAGGGCAATCCTGGGCACACACTGAATTTCACAGAGTTCAGCACACCTCAAACCCTTCAGGACTTCTCTTGTCTGGAAATCAAGGATCAGCCAGGCCACCAACAAACAAAGTCCCATCCTATTCATGTCTTCAGTCAGCTTCACTGAGGAACCGAATGCAAAAATCTGTCTTGACTCTCTGAAATTATTCCTTATAAGCACTGGCCTTTTCCCAAGTCAACCTGGGAGTGTCTCAGCCAATAACCTTCTGCCAAGTCAACAGGGGAGTTCACATCTTTTCACCAATGGACAGAGTTCTATGCTTAGCCCTAAGTTACTAGGTGCTACGTAGCCCTAAGTATCTGATCTACTTAGCCCTAAGTATCCTATCCACTTAGTCCTAAATATCCAACAAACTGATTTCCATTACACTGGATAAGACAAGGCTTGTTATCTAGGATGCTGGAAGTCAAAGGGAAGATCAGTTGTCTTTTATCAAAATGCATCTTACAGAACAAAGGATGCTCCCTGAGAGCAAGGCACAATCTGAAAGACATTTGCATAGAAACCAGATACCCGAGGATCACTTATTTTGACTTACAATATCCTTTAGCATAATATGATAAGGAACATGTCCTTTTTTGTGCCTGAAGTTTGGTGGTAAAGGTTGTGATGTCAGGATATCAGACAGAAGTTCTTTCGAGTGCCCCGGGAGGTTCCTTTGGGGGAACCAGCCTTTGCAAGCTGCGTCACCTCAACAGTAATTAGGGTACATAATTAAGGTCTGTTATCTGAGTCCTGGATCAAGTCCAAATGGCTCACCACATCATAGGAAGTTTGTAGATTGTTAACTAAGTTATTCTGATTTTTTTTTATATTAAAACCTCAAACTGGTGATTGATTATTGTGTGTGGAAATGAGGGGATGAAGGGAAAGCTTTATAAGGATTGTTTCTGCCCATTTAGAGCAGTCTTCCTTGGTATGTGAGGGTCTACAGCAGAATTACTCTATGCACTTTGAGGGTGGTGGGGTGGTGGTGTGAAAGAGCACAGCTCACAGCAGCTCAAAGGGCAGGTGGGTTGGATAAAAAACACTCCCTTCCCTTAGGAATACAGACAAGGTCACCTCCAATATAGGGCTCTAGTGGGTGAATGGATGCTCCATGTGTCAGTTACCATATTCTTACCATATTCTGGGCTGCAAAAAATAAACCTTTTCAGCCCTGGTAGATACCGGTACAGAATCCAGAATGCTATATAAGAACCCTGAAAGACATCCTGTCAAGTGACTTGACACAGAGAGAAAAGGGAGAGACTCAATCAGGGCAAGACAAACTGAATTAGGACAGAAAATAGGAGCTTTCCAAAGTATGTGGCAGTCCAGTGGAAGAATGTATCATGGGGTGGATATAGAGGGGCATTAGGATCAGCCCCCTTTATGGGGTCCTGTCAATTACCCTCATTTTGTCAACTTTCCAGATTACAGGAAATCATCTGTGTGGTAAGGTCATCAACCCTGGGAAAAGATTTTGTTTGATTTATGGAGTTCCTAACCCAAGAACTTGGCTCACTGAGGATTTTCAAGTTTATACATAATATAGAAATGATTTCTAATGGTTAGTTTGTACACCAGGATAAATTTAAATTTGAGACAAAAAGAAAACCAGTGAAAGGTCTTAAGTGAAATCTGCTATGTACATGAGGCCTGGTGAAATTTTTACCTTGTGGCAGCTCCATGCGAGTAAAAATAATTGAATCTAGGGGGCACCTAGGTGACACAGTGAATAGAGCGCACTGGCCCTGGAGTCAGGAAGACCTGAATTCAAATATGGGCTCAGACACTTGACACTTAATAGCCGTGAGACTTTGGGCAAGTCAGTGAACCCCAATTTTCCTGCCTTCCCACCTCCCAACAAATAAAACAAAAAATAAAATGCCTTATCTAGCTTTAACTTGTGATTAGTGAAACTTGTCATTTGAGGTAAAAGCTCTTGGATATATAATTGATTTTATTTTGAGGGATGAATTTAAGGAGAGTTGTCTAATGAATCATCAAGTCAGTAATCCATTTACAAGAAAATCCACAAGCTACCCAGAGGGAATGTGATTCTGAAGTGTTACAGGAAGAGTTCTGCATCTAAGAAAAAGTTGAGAGGACAACCTTGGCATCAACCTAAGGGGGACATATTTCTGTCTCAGTTTCCTCATTGTGTTCCTTTGAACAGCAATGTTTACCACAGAGCTCTTCCTAAGTCTGGGGTTGAGATAGAATTCTTCCTACATGATTGCTTGTTAAACTGTGACTCTGACCTGAATTCAAAGACACTAGAATGTACTTTATCCTATCATATATGTACCCTTTGGCTTAAGCCTGAAGGACTAGTTTGATGCTGTTATTTTCACTGTTTCTTTTTTTCTTTTGCAAGAAATTCCTAAAATCAGAGCAAATGGTCAGAAAAAATATAAGCACAAAACAAGTATGTGAGAGATTATTGTTTTCAATCTAAATGTTTAGTCATTCAATATTCCAAGCGATTAGGTAAATTAATATTCAGGCTTCTCATCGTCCTGTCTGCTTAGTCATGTGAAAGATTAAGTCAGGATGGTCCTAGGTTTAGAACTTAGTCTAAGTTAGAACTTAGTTCCTAAGTCCAGAAATTCAGCCCTCCCATTTATCTCCAAATGCCGTTGGTTCTTCCTTTCCCTCCACAGAAGTGGGATGGAAGGAAATTGTAACAACTGTCATAATTTTCTCCATATTCATGCTGTTTTCCTATCTGTGCTTATATTACTTCTTGGGTTTTTGCTTACAAAGGGGAGCATACTGACTATATCTCAAAAGGCTCTAAACATGTTAGTACACAGTACCTCCAGGGACCTTACAGAAGATATGTGGAAAGAATAGGTGGGAAATTTTTCAATGCTGGATTGTGGTGTTCTCTTTGTGAAAAAGCCATAAATACAATAAAAATGGAAAAGCCATAAAAACTTGAAACTTTACAAAATAAGGGGAACTGGCAGGAAGCCCAGAAAAGGGGCTGATCCTAAAGCCCCTGCCTGCCCACCCAGTGATATATTCTTCCTCTGGACTGCCACATAATCCAGAGAGTCCCCTCTCTACTTTTATAATTCATGTTGTTTTGCTAACATTGAACCTGAAATAGCTCATTCTTTCTGAATAAGATGAGAATAATTTTGCAAAGATAGAAAAGATTATGAAACAAAAATATGAACTTATTAATAAGTGGGGTGGAAATCAGAAACATCTTCAGTTTGTTTTGGGGAAGGGAATTTACAGTCTATTTTCTTAAAGGGATATAACTCATTTTTTTTTCTTTTATTAAGAGAAAAGGCAATTTCATTCAACTTTATTACTACTGTGTTCCAACCCCATTTTATTACAAACAATTTATTGACATGCATTGTTTTGCAAGTAACTGTTTAAATATTCTCCCAAGTCTTTAGCTTTCATTGTAGTAAAATCTGTTTCTTATAAGCTGCTTCATTTGTTTAACTATTGAACACAGGAACAGGAAGTTTCTACCTGTAAGAATGTTGCTACTTAGATTTTCTTGTACAGGATTGAGTCCTGAATAGCATCTCATCACCCAAAAGGAATTGGAATCAGAGTTGAAACTTTTGAGAAAGCAGTAAGGTCATTCAGTCCTGTATCTCAAATGTAAATGATTTTTCTTGGACAGGCAAAAACCTAAATTTTTTGAAGCTTCAAGAAACTTCTGGGTTCCTACATTGAAGGTCTCTTGTTAAGACCAGGACTTTAAAGGTTTCACCTGCTTTTTACAATGTGAACTAGTTATTGGAGAGGTAAAATTTGAGAGGTTATACTAACTTGTATTGAGATCTGTTTTTAAAAAGATTGTAGCAGGAACATCTAAGGAATCTTTACAAGAAACCTGGAAAGAAATGAACAGTTCTACGAAAGAGTTGGTCCTGAGGACAAGATATTTTCCAGATTCCCCAAGGAAAGATGTTCCGGAGGCGAGAGAACTACATGGCACGTCTGGGTTCCAAGATGAAAATTTTAGTTAAAAGGATGTTGGCGTTGGTTTGAGAAAAGGGGGGAAATTGAGAAAAGCATATTATTTTCATCCAAATCTGTCACTGATCCTATTTTCTGTCACTCCCAGTATGTTGTAATACTGCCCAAGCCATGTTTATTTGTCTCGGAACTGAGTTCAGACACTCAACTACCGTGTACTAAGTTCAGAAATGTATCTCTCCCATTAATCTCCAAATGCCGTTGGTTGTTCCTTCACTTCCACAGGGGTTTGATGGAAGAAAATTGTAACAACTGTGATAAGTTTTTCATTGGCCATGTTGTTTTCCTGTCTGTGCTTACTCACTTACTTCTTGAGTTTATACTTACAAATGAGAACATCCTGACTACATCCCCAAAAGCCCTAAAACAATCTAGTATAGAGCTGCCGCAGGCACGTTACAGAAGATATTTGGAAAGAATGTTTAGGCAGCTTTTCAATGGTGGGTTGTGGTGGCCTGGTTATGGAAAAGCACTAAAATACAATAAAAATGAAAAGCTATAAAAATCTGAACTCCCTGAAAGGTGGAAGCCTGAATATGGTAACCTGTTTAAAATCACAACTCAGTCGTAACATAAAATACTATGATTGATGAAATCAATAATGAGAATATTGTGACCAGTACAAAACCAATACACAGCCTTATGTTTGGCCATAACATTGGTTTAAAGCCCAAGCCCATTACTAAGCAGAAAATCCCAAATACCTACCTATCAGAAGTGATGCCTTCACTAGCTCCTCCTTCCTTTTCCCATTTTCTATAATTTCCACTGGGGATTTTTGAAATCTTTTGTGGGAATCCCCTGAACTGTCTGGTTGCCATCCCAAACTGAAGACTATCCTGATTTGTAAGTATTCATAATGATTAAACTACTACCTATAATCAAACTGGACATCCTTAGGCTATTCCTTTGTTACCATACCACTTATGGGGGAGGTACAGGCTTCCCAAGCCAGGGAATCTCCAAGCCTTATAGTTATGCCTGTGCAATCTGTGTAAAAACACTTCCAGGTTCTCCAGGTCCAATTTTGACTGAGGCAATGCCCATTCAATGATCATTGTATTGCTGGGATGAGCTAAGTCATTTGTAGTTCATCATAGGACATTGCTGTTTCTGTGTATGAATTCCTGCTGGTATGGTTCAGTTCACTTTGAATTATTAATTCATTGCAATCTTTCCATGTTTTTCTAAAAGAACTCTGCTTGTCATTTCTTACAACACAATTACATTATAATCATATACCACAACTTGTTCAACCATTCTTCAATTGATGATTACAAATTTCCCATTCTTAGCTACCACAAAAAGAGCTGCTGGCAATATTTGTGTACAAATAGGCTCCTTTTGTTTTTTTTATTGATCCTTTTGTAGCACAGATCTAGTAGTGGCATTGCCGTATCAAAGTCTGTGAAGAGTTTTATATCCCTTTGGGCATAATTTCAAGTTGCTCTCCAGTATAATTAGATGAGTTCACAGATCCATCAGTAGTGCATTAATGTCCTAGTTTTCCTATACCCTTCCAATACTTATTTTCATTTTCTGTCTTATTAGCCAAACAGATAGGTTGTGAGGTGGTACCTCAGAGTTATTTTAATTGAAATTTCTCTAATCAGTAGAGATTTAAAACATCCATTCCGTGTAACTATTGATAGCTTTGATTTCTTCTTCTGAACACTACTTGTTTATATCTTTGTCCATTTATCAAGGGAGCTTGCTTTATATTATTATAAATTGGACTCAGTTCTCCATATGTTTGTGAAATAAGGTCTTTCAGAGACAATTTCCCCCCAGTTTTCCTTCCAAATTTGGTTACACTGGTTTTGTTTATGCAAACCTTTACTTAATTTAATGTAATAAAAAATATCCATTTTAGATTTCATAATAATCTTGATCTATTACTTTGTCCTAAATTCTTCCCTCTTCCATAGATGTGACAGGTAAATTATTCCACCCTCCCCTTTTTTGCTTTTGGTATCAACTTTCACATCCAAGTCATGCACCCATTTTGACCTTATCTTTGTACAAAGTATGAGAAACCACTATACATAGTTTCTGCCCTTTTATTTTCCAGGTTTCCAAGTTTTGTTTCAGTACTGAATTTTTGTTCCTAAAGCATTGATCTTTAGGTTTATCAAACACTAAATTACCATGTACGTTTATTACCACATATTATGTACCATATGTATTCCATTAATACACCACTCTAGTTCCCAGCCACTGACACATTGTTTGATGATTAATCTTTTTTCTATTTTTTTTAAATTTTAACCCTGTCTGTCTCCTCCCCACTATGTCAAAAGAGTGATCGCACTGTATACCGCCACCCCCAGTCTGCTCTCTCCTATATCCTCCCCCATCACCCCTCTGACTTTCTGGTACAGCAATATGGATCCCCCTACCTCATTGCCTGTATATTTTATTTCCCAATTTCATGTAAATAATAATAATAACTATATATATATATATATGTATACATGTTAACCTTTGATTTAAGAACTTTGAATTACAGATTCTTTCCCTTCCTCCCTTGTGACCCACCCACACTGGAAAGACAAGCAATTCACTGCAGACTGTATATGTGTAGTTACGCAGAACATTTATGCAATGGACATATTGTGAAAGAATGACTATATTTCTCTCCTTCCTATCCTGCCCTCCACTTGCTCTATTCTCTACTTTTTCCTATCCCTTTACAAAAGTTTGTGCTTCTAACGACCCTCTCCCAGTCATTTTATTGGTTTAGCACTAAATAAAGAGAATTTTTTAGGTTGAATTGTCCCTTTTAGTTTGTTGGATCAGCCTATTTATGAAACATATCACTCTTAAGAACTCGATCACTATAAGGGCAATTAGAAGGAATATATAGATATTGTGTCCATGTGTGGGTTGACTATAATGGGGTTAGAAGATTACATAGGAAGAAAAGAGAAGGGAGAGAGAGACTGAGGTAAATTATCTCACATAAAAGAGGTGCAAAAGAGGTGAGGAGAAGTGAGCAACCTTGAACCTTTGGCTCAAAGAGGGAATAACACATACTCAGTGGGATACAGAAATCTATTGGACCCTACACGGAAGTAAGAATGGAGGACAGATCAAAGAAACAGCTGCCTGGGAGAGGTAGAGATCAGAAGCAAAATACTTATGAATAGTGATAGAATGAATTATAAGAGAGAAAAGGATAAAAGGGGAATATAGCACGAAAGGAAACACAGTAATCATAGCCGTTAATGTGAACAGGATGAATTTAATCATAAAACTAAAGCAGATAGAAGAATGAATAAAAAAAAGTCTTACATTACACTGTTGACACGAATCACTTTTGAAGCACAGAGACACAGACAGATTGAAAGTAAGGGGCTGGAGGAGGATCTATTTTCCTTCAGCTTAAGCGAAAAAAAAATCAAGGCTACTAATCATAATCTAAGAGAGCAAGAGCAAAAATATATCTAATTACAAGAGATAAGGCAAGAAACTATCTTGTTAAAAGGTATCATAGACAATGAAATTATATCAGTACTAAACATATATAAATGCAATGGTATAACATTTCAAGTTTTAAAAAAGTTAAATGAATTATAGCAGGAAATAGACAATAAAACTAGAGTAGTGTGGAACCTCAACTTTCCCTTCTAAAAATTAGAAAAGTGGGACAAAAAAGAATTTTTTTTGCTTTTTGGAGGGGACAAGGTAGAGCAATTTGGGTTAAATGATTTGCCCAAGGTCACATGGCTAGTTTTTTGTGTTTGTGTCTGATGCTGGATTTGACCTCAGGTCCTCCTGACTCCAGGGTTGGTGCTCTATTCACTGTGCCACCTAGCTGTGCCAAGATTTTTTACAAAGTTAAATATAAGAGAGCTCTGGATAAAACTGAATGAGAATAGAAAAAATTATAAAACTTTTTCTCAGTTACACATTGCACTTATCCACCGAGATAAGTAGCTGCCCCTAGTGTGGCTGTAGCTAGCCCAAATATACGACTTAACTATTCACATTGCCAAAATAACCTCTGACCTTTAGGGCAACTAAGAGGTTCAGCGAATAAAATTCTAGGCTAGCAATCAGAAAGAACTCCTTTGACGAAGACCTCACTGCTTCTTCTAGAAGCCAGAGTACAGATGGAGCAGCAGCATCTTGGAAAGTGGTACACCAACGGGAGTCATGGGAAGGGAGAGCTGTGTTTGTCCTTCATTTTCAAAGAGGAGCATGACACGGGGTCAATGATGACATAATTTGCAGTTGACTTTGATTTGAGTGAGGGAGGGCTGTGCAAAGTCATCAGCATCAATCTCTCTTCCAGAGCCATCTAGGTTCAGCGGCCAGATATTCATTAGGATGACTGGAAATGATTCAGGATGTAGTGTGAGACCCTGACCCTATTAGAGATGGGTCTTTACAGGTTCTGACTTTGAATAAGGAAATGCCCATTCAGTGAATAGACTTCTTTAAGTGAGTCAAGGGATGGACCCTTTAATTTAAAAAAAAATTAACTGGGAGGGTCACTCAGAGTTTCTGGCCAAAGGAAACTGTTTCTATTTACATTTAGTCTGAGTCAGGAAGGCCCCAAATACAGCCATTAAGTGTTGTTTGGAAAGGGACCTGTTGTCCACTCTATGAGCTCCAGCATGAAATGGGTTTAAGGTATGATCTTTGAAGGAAGGAAAAAAGAAAGGAAGAAATTTAGCCAATTGGGCAGCTAATTGGGCAGCTTCCAGTCATCAAAATTTGTTGAGGGCCAGTCTCTGACCTGGTCCATTCTGGCCCAGGATTTCTTGCAAACCAGCTACCCATGAAGTCAATATTCTGTGTTACGATTGGCTCACCATCTCTTCCTGACTTGCAGGAGTTTAGGAAGTGATCACTGAGCAGTGACACAGACATAGATGCATGCGAGGGAACAAGGACATTAAAACATACAGATTTATATAAACAAACAAGGACATTCTCTCATGGGAACCTAAGACATAATTACTTTATTTTCATTTTATAAACTCTCCTCCTTGATAAATAAATGGGAACTGTTATGACAGAACCTGCCTGGCTTGAGTCCAGTCATTCCACACCCTTCTGTTCAGCCCATGCTCGTTGTGATGCTGGCATCAGTGGTGCCACAAGCAGGGTCTTGAGAAAAGCACCATCTAGAGGAATGGCTTCCAGAGCCTCCTGAGAACAATACTAAATATAGGAGGGGAAAGCCAGATATTCTCTTATGTTAAAATCTTACGGAGAAAAAGTAACTCACCAGGCCAAAGTGGGTATGTGATAGGGATTTGGTAGAAAATACAAATAAGAAAAGATGAGCCTGGTCTCAGAAAAAATTTTTTTTTGAAAATGGGACAGGTACAACAGGAAAAGTAGCAACCAAGAATGTTATCTAAGACTTTTAAAAAGAATAGTAAAAGAAAGAGGAAAGCAGTCAATTACAAGAATTCTTGGAATGTGTAGAATAGACTGGGATGATAGATTTGGTAATAGGGGATAGAGCAGGGAAACAGAGGAGTAACAGGTATATGGAGGAGGGACTCTAGCATTTCCCCATTTCTGCCTTTTTCTTTAGAATAAATTAATGATATGTTTAACATCAGAAATGAACGTGCCAGGGGTGGTTTGAACCATTCACTATGATACAGCTGTTTTTTTTGGACACAGAAAAAAGGAAATGATCCAGTAAGTTTTACTTAGGACCAAGCATAATGTCTAATTTCTGCAAATGATATTTCACAATTTCTGAGTGCACTCTGTTATTTTCTGCCTGTCTTTTTTGTGTTTCTCTGTGTGAAATGAATGTGAGTTAGTAATCTGACACCCTGTAAGGTTTAAAATGCAGCTGGACTGCTGGACTTTCCTTGGAATTCTCTTTATCTCTTTCATACCCCCTTCTTGCCCTGCTGTTGATGGCAGGAAGCTGTTTGGCTGAGGAGAGAGAAAGAGAGGCAAAATGTTTTTATATACATTAAATGATGGTAATATTAGGTGATATGGTATAGAAAAAAATAACAGGCATAAACAATTTGCATTAAAAAGTAGGAACAGGGTTCAGAGACAAGATATGGTGGCATAGAAGCAGATAAACTCAATTGCTCTCCCCATAATCACCTCAAATAACTAGAACATGTGACTATAAATAAATTTTAGAGCTACAGAAACCACAAAATGATGACTGCCCAGAAGCTAAGTGCTCTTACCTTAACCTACCTGGATCTCAGTGGGGGTCTTGGGTGGCGGTACTGAGGTGTGTTACCAATGAGGAAAAGCTAGTGGGGGTTGCTGCAGTTACAGAATCCTTCTATTAGCTCCAGCAGATGTAAAAAGCCCACTGATTTTGGACAAAACTCTCTCCTCTTTAAGAAGAGTTCTACTGTGGCAAAGACTTGAAAAGTCAAGTAATCAACTAGAAACACAAGCAAGCAAAGGAAGCAAAGCGAGCACAGCCATTCAACATTATACTGATTTTTGGGGGGACAAAATAGATCAAAGCATGGAATGGGAGGAAGACAAGATTATCAGAACTCCTCCACCAAATGCTTCCAAGACACTTGCAGAATGCCTAGAAGCTATAGATCAACTGAAAAAAGGACTTTGAAAACCAAATGAGAGAAGTGGAGGAAAAATTGGGAAGAGAAATGAGAATGATGGGAGAAAATCATGAAAAGAGTGTCAACCACCTGACTGAAGAAAATAACAATTTAAAAAATAGAGGCCCAGAAAAGAGGCCCAGAAAGCCAATGAGGAGAAGAATGCCTTAAAAAGTCGAATATCCCAGATGGAAAAAGAATCTCAAAAGCATTCTGAATATTCCAGGCCCTTCAATTCCTGAGTGTAGAAGCTGCCAGATCTTGGGTTATCCTGATAGTGCTTCCGCAGTGTTCAAACGGTTTTCTCTTGGCAGCCTGTTATATTTTCTCCTTTAACTAGGTATTCTGGAACCTGGCAATAACATTTCTAGGAGTTTTCTTTTGGGGATCTTTTTGAAGAGGTGATTGGTGAATTCTTTCAAGTTCTATTTTGCCCTCTGATTCTAAAACATCAGGGCAATTTTCTTTGAGGATTTCTTGAAGGATGCTTTCCAAGTTCTTTTTCTGGTCTTGGGTTTCAGGTAGACCAATAATTTTAAAATTGTCTCTCCTGGACCTATTTTCCAGGTCAGTGGTTTTTTCAAGAAGATATTTCACATTACTTTCTATTTT
>CM053602.1:56350714-56374086 GCA_028646575.1 Pseudocheirus occidentalis | reverse complement strand
AAGTCATTAGCTTCTACTTGCTCCACTCTAATTCTGAAGGAATCATTCTCTTCAGAATGATTTTGAGATTCTTTTTCCATATGGGAAATTCAACATTTTAAGGCATTCTTCTCCTCATTGGCTTTCTGGGCCTCTTTTGCCATTCGAGTTAATCTACTTTTTTAAAGTGTTTTTTTCTTCAGTTGGGTTGTTGACTCTCTTTTCATGATTTTTTCGTACTATCCTCATTTTTCTTCCCAATTTTTCCTCCACTTCTATTTGTTTTTGAAAGTCCTTTTTCAGTTGATGTATAGCTTCTAGGCATTCTTGAAGTGTCTTGGAAGCATTTAGTATGGGAGTTCTGACTGTGTTGCCTTCCTCCCATTCCGTGTATTGATCCTTTTTGTCCATAAAAAAGGATTCTAGAGTTTTATTGTTGTTGTTATTTTGCTTCCTTTTCCTCGTGTTTGCCAGTCAATTAATTGGTTGGGGTTGTTTTAGGTTTCTGAAACTCTGCTTCCAGGGGGCAAATCTCTGGTCCAAATCACTGGGGTTTTTCCTGCTGCTGGAGCTATTAGGGAAGTGTTACACTTCACCCCCCCCCCCAGCTTTAACTTGCTGAGAGTGCACACCCAAGACCATGATCTGGATCCAGGCTGCTCAGAGCAAGAGCACTTGGCCCTGACCAATTTACTCAGTCCCCCTGTGGACTCTGAAGCAGCCCAGTGGGGGCAGCCGCTGGTTATAGCAGTTCCTGCCCTTCCCCTACTGTTTCTTGCCCTGGGGGCAAATTGGTTGAATTGCTTTTCCTCCCCCAAATTTAGTTTCAATGTTTCACTTCCACTGACCTTCTATTATTCTGTCTTGCTAGATGTGAAGATCCTTTTAGGGGCTGTAGATCTGCTCCCCGGGGTAGACTCACGCTGTGACTTGTGAGGCTTGCATCCTCCCAATCGCCCTTGGGCCTGGCCGCCTTTCCAGGCTGGGCTGGCCTTGTCTCCTGGCTGTGCTGAGCCCCTCCTTCCAAGCTGCCTTTCTCTAATCCTTATTTTTCACGCCTTGGTTGATGTGGAGTTGCTTGAGGTGTTGTAGATCTTCTCTCTTGTTGACTGGTTGCAGCTCGGCTCCTCCCAAACCACCCTGGGGCCTGGACTGGCCGTATTTCAGTTACTGGCTGGACTGGCCTCGGCTCCCGGCCTGTGCTGAGCCCCTCCTGCAGAGCTGCCTTCAGCGAGATATGTGTTTTCTGCATTTTTGTGAGTTTGAGAGTTCTAGACTTTGTTGAGAGTCATATTTTATGGCTATTCAGGGTGGCTGTGTGGTAGCTGCAGAACCTTGCTGCTTCTAAACCACCATTTTGGCTCTACCCCTCAAGATAATTTCCAAAATGCAGTCATGGCTGTAAGGTGGTGTGCCACTTAGATGATAGAATTGCAGTGCTGGTAAACATCCTTAGATTATAGAATGTGGGATCTGGAAGGACCCAGAGACCAGAGAATATGTCATGTCAGAGCTGGAAGGGAATCTGGAACACAAAATGTCAGCGGTTCTGAGGATGATATCAGGATCACAGACTGCCAAAATTTAATGGTACCTTGGAACCCAGAATGTCACAGCCCCAAGGGGAGCTATATAGACTGGCAACACTAGAAGGGTCCTCAGAATACAGTCAGAAAGAGCTGGAGGGTCTATAGAACAATAAATATCATTGATGGAAGGGTGTTTGCCTAATTTCACAAAATTTGTGCTAGAGATCTTCCCAGTTAGGGAGTGGAACTGAGGTCAAGTCTATTGATCTTTGCTGATTGATATATTGATGCAGTTGCCTAGGATCTTTCATCCTTCAAAGCTTCTTAAAACCAAATTTTCCCTCCCCCCATGTGACTTCTGGCAAAACCTGGAGTATGTAGGGTACAAATGTCGTTTATCTGATACTGTAGTGAGGCCCACATCCAAGTGATTTTTAGTAATAACTGAATAAAAAAGCCAAAAGGGATTTTCCCTTGCACAGGTTGCACAAATAAACCTAGGTAATCCCAGCAGAGCTTAAACCCCTGCCACTGTATGAGTGACTGGTGCTTTCTGGTTTGGCTCAATTACTGCAAATGATTGCTGAAGTGAATGATTTCATGAATATAAATGTGAAAGCATAAGCAGGCACTGAAGCCCCCTTTGCCAAAAACCCAGCCCCTGTGCCCCAGGATACTTGTTCCTAGCTTGTTCAAAGAGCAAGGACGAGGAAGGGGCAAGTATAAGAAATTGGCATTTGCCGAGGATACACGGAACCCTGAATTGCTAGCATTCAGGCTACCTCCTTAGGAGGCCTCCATTATGATCCCTAGGCCAGAGGGAGGGGAGGGCTTCTTCCCAGCTTTGTCCTGGACCACATGCTGGGAGAAGATCTCAATCACCAGGGGACATGAAATATCAAGAGATATATAGAACTTCACAATATGTAAACTCAGGCATATATGTTGTATATATTAAGAGACAGAGAGCAAAACAAAGGAAGAGATGCAGAGCCAGAGCCAGGGAAGGAGAAATAAAGAAGCAGACTGCACATTAGCATGCAGAAGAAGACACATAAAGGAAGCAGCTGCTGCTGTGCCACATGCTTCACAAAAGGTGACCCATCTATCTGCCACCTGCATTTGAAAGCAGTCCCACCACTGTCTAAAACAGTTAAGAGACCTCCTCAGACAGTCAGGGCATATCCTGAAGGACAATCACCATGTGTTATTCCTATAATCTGCAGAATAGTCATGGAGAGGGTCCCATGGCAACTTCATCTTCTCATGTTCTCATACCAGTTGCCTTTTCATGATATTTCTGACATTGTCTTTAGACTTTTTCCAGAGGAAAATTGGTGGAGGCTACCAATTGCTTATCAGCCCCAAAACTATGATCTGTTTAAAGAGGGCTCTGTATTGGCAGCCATGAATGAATGAATGAGCATTTTTTAGGCACTTACTGTTTGCAGACGACTGTACTAAGGGCTATGGCACATTCCTCCACTGCCAACTACTGGCATGGCAGCTGGTGTGGGACAGAACAAAGCCCCAGGTCTGAAAGAGTTTTAGAGAGAAATATATTAAGTCTTGTGGTAGAGAACACTGAGGTAAAAGGAGGGTGGGGCCCTGTCTTGTGCAGGCTGTGGAAGGTTTAATTACAAAGTGTTTAGACCACGGTCCCCAGAAAAAGAGAGGGGACAGACACACTGCCTTTTTGGGTGCCCTATGTCCTTCCCGCCAAGCCTAATCTCTGCTTCTTCCTACCTAGAGAAAGGAGACTGAGCTCCACCCTTTCCACACACCCCCACACCCCTATTTCCTCCTTTTCTCTGGGGCCTGTGAGGAATCCAAATCCCATTCAAGGGCTGGTGGTCTGCAGATGCTGCTGGAGCTGCTATGCTTTCTTCCCTTTTGTGGGGCCCAAGATAGCCTCCCTTGGCTTCCCGTTTCCCCACTTTGTGCTCTGCATCCCAGTTTCCATAAACGGGCCAACCCTCAAACACCCTAAGTTGAGTTCAGCTGCTGCTCCCCCCACCCCCAGCCACAACAGCCTTCCCTCTGGAACCCGGTGGCCTGGTCAGCCCTAGGCCCTCCTCCAAATGGAGGATGCACCTGCGGCCCCCTTCCCTAGATAGTGTCAATTTGGTGGGTCCCCACTGCTTTGGGTCTGAAACTATAGCACCTTCCCTCCTACCCCTTTTCCCACTCAGATCTGGGAGGAAACTAGCCCCTCTCTGCAGTGACATTGCAGTGCCTCCCACTTCACACCTTATATAAACAGTAAGCTTTCTTTGTCTGCAGGAGGATGCCAGTGGGGTGAGCAGAAGGAGGTCTGCCTGGAGCACATCCACTTACTTGCCCCTTCACCTCCACATCCTCCCCTTTCCTCCATTACCCCAACCTTTTAACCAACTTCCAGACTAACCAGTCCTGAGGATTTTGCTAGTGTCTAAGTGGCTGTGAGTGAGGTAAGTGCCCCTGCACTGCTCCTGGCTGAGCCTCTCCCTTTCTTTTCCTTCTCTTCTTTCCCTCCCCCCTCCCCAGCCCCAACTTCTTTCTGAAGCTGAGCCCTCCTGCTCCATTTGGCTTTGCTTAGTGCTGAGGAAGATTTGTGTAAGGATGTATGGAAAGTCCTGGGACTATAAGTACCTTTGTTTATGGCTATGGTGTATGTGTTGGTGTAGGGGTGCTGGGGTGTATACTTATGTGTGCGTCTGTTCTGGTGTGAACCTCTCTGTGCTTTCTCCTCATGGGCTTCTGCATCTGGGGCTTCCTGCCTTGCTAGTCCTTTGTCTGAATGTCTGGGGCTTGGGGAATAGGGAGTCCTGTGTTTGGGTGAAGTGTAGAGGCCAGGCGAGAGAGGCATTAGGAACATTTCCTATGTCCCTCCCTCCCCTCCACCAGTGATGGTTTCCATCCTTTCTTCCTAGTTCCCTCCCTTCCATGGCTTAGCCTCAGGGCTGGGGAGAGAGGAGAACCTGCAGGAACTCTTGTGCTCTGTTTCTCCAGATCATCTCTTTTGTTTGGTGTTCTTTAATTAAACGGAATATTTCGTTTTCATTATATTTTCATTTAGTTTTAATGACAACCAGGTGACAGAGACATTTCCAGGGGTTTTCTTGTTGCTCCTGTGCCTGCACCAGCGAATTTTTGTGTTTTACAGACTGAAAGAATACTGTGGGTTTAATGTGCACTTCTCCCATTATGAGGTATTGGGAACATTGGGTCTTAGGGCTCTTGATAGCTTGCATTCTTTCCTTTGAAACCTTCCTGTTCCTCTGAACTATTGGAGAATGGGGTTTAAACTTAGAAACTAGGATCAGGTCCTTCTGTATGTTGTGCATGGAGCAGTCCTTAGAGAACATTACTCAAGGATGTTTTTCATCACGTACCTGTCACCCTTCTCATTTCAACTGCATTTGATATGTTTGTGCAAAAAAAAATTTCATTTTTATAGTGGCGGAATCATCCATTTTATTTTCTGTGATTCTCTCTACTGCTTGCTGTGATAACCTGTCCTCATTGCTTCTCTAACTGCTGTTGAATCACCTTTACACCTAATTCTTGTATCTATTTGAATTTAATTTGATAGGTGTGTGTGTTGTTGGTCTCCTATTGAATTTCTTGCAAACTGCTTTTCCCTTGTCATATGTTTTTTTTTTTTAATTAAGTACTGTGAACTCCCCTTCCCCAAACCAGCAGTTGATGTCTTTGGATTCATTAAGCATCAAGTTATTTTCTTTGTTTCCTTCTGTACAATGCAAAACCAATACTTTCCGTTCATCAACCTCTCACATTTTAACAAGTTCCCAGTGTTTTCTAGGCAGTTGGGTGTCCCATTGGACCTGAAGTCAGGAAGACTTATCTTGAGTTCAAACGTGGTCTCAGACCTTTACTAGCTGTGTGACCCTTAGCAATACACATAACCTTGTTTCCCTCAGTTCTTCATCTGTCAAATGAGCTGCTGAAGGAAATGGTTAATCCCTCCAGGATATTTCCCAAAAAACCCCAAATAGTGTCAGGAAAAGTCAGAGAGTATTAAAGAAGAAGGATAATTGTTTTAATGTTCATTGATCTGTAATATACTTTGAGTTCTGCTACTGATAATCCCTAACCCCAAACCTCTTTCTTTCCTCCTTCTCCCCTATCCATTTTTACCCTTGAGATACGTGACCTCTTTTTGAACATTTTTATTGATGTTTTCTGTTTCTTACATCACCAGGGTATCCCATGCTTCCCTCCGTCTCCCCAACCTTGAGAGCCATGCCATGTAACAAATAGGATTTCTTGTTTTAGGAAGGAAAAGGAGAACCAGCAGAACTGATTGATGCATAGGGGAAAAGGGGTGCAATATGTGACACCTATGGACCTCTCACCTCCTGGATGGGGTAGGGTGATTTTATCTTCCAATATTTTCTTGTCAGTTCCACCTGATCTTCAACAATTTGTTACAGGTACTTCAAATTTTTTTGTGTCATGGTTTCCATTTCAGTTATTATAGTTACTATGTGTATATCCTGTTTCCTTGACTCTGCTTAATTAACTGTGTATCAATGCACAAAGGTATTTCCATTCTTCTGTGGACTCTATCACACACATCACTGGTTCTAGTATTAGTGTAGTATACCATGATGTTCCTGTTCCACACCTTGTTTAGCCGTTTCCCAGGTGATGAATGTGTGCTTTCTTTCCAATTCTTAGCTGTCACAAAAAGTGATCTTGTAAGTATTGTGAAATATATGGGGACTTTTTTCATCTAAAAGGCTTCACTGTGGTGTAATGGAGTCTTTGTTTTAAATCCTCTGGACATTATTCTTATTTTCTTTGCATGATTCCTAATTACTTTTCAAAGTAGAAGTTACATTTCGAAGCTCCACCAATAAGATATTAGTCTGTGTATATCCATACACCATTGTTTAGGTTCCAAAGACATATTAGTGCCATGAAAAGAATTTGATAAAACTCCTTCTTTCCCTGCTCTTTCAAAGAGTTTATTCACTATTGGGATGTAATGTATATAAATGGTCCTGGGAGTTTTATCCCTAGGGATCTTATTCATGCCTTTTTCAATGTCTTCTTTTAAAATAGGGTTATTTCAGTCTTCTATTTTCTCATTTATTAATATGGGCAGTTTATATTTGTGTATATTCTTCCATTGCACACAGATTGACACTTTTGGTGACATATGATTGGGCAAAAAAAATCCTGAGCATTGCTTTAATTTCAACTTCATTGGTTATGCATCCACCCTAGATAGGATAGATTTTCCACCCCAGTTCAATGTGTACGTTATTCTCTCTTTGAGAGAAATCCACTGTTGGTAAGGTTCAAGCAATGCTCCCCCCTTCTTTCCCTCCAATGTAACAGGTCTTCTGCACCTTTAAATGTGATGTAGTTTACTCCATTCTTCCTCTTCCTTCCCTCTCCTCCCAGTGCAGCCCTCCTATTCACCCCTTAATTTTTTTTATATCATCCCATTGAAGTCAGTTTATACCCACAGCCTCTGCCTATGCATACTCCTCCTAACTACCCTAAGAGTGATACAGTTCTTAAGAGTTACAAGTACCATCTTCCCCTCCAGGGATGGAAATACTTTAAATATATTGAATAAGTTACATTTTTGCTTTCCTGTTTACCTTTTTATGCCTCCCTTGAGCCTTATACTTGACAATCAAAATTTCTCTTTAGCTCAGGGCTCTTCAACAGGAATGTTTGAATATCCCCTATTTCAACGAATGTTCCTTTCATCCTCTTTTATTTTTATATTCACTTTTATTGTGTAGTTGATTCTTGTAATCCAAGTTCGTTTCCCTTCCAGAATATCTCATTCCAACACCTTTGAATCATGTGTGTTTACTATGACATTTGGGTGTCAATACTGAAGGCAGTAGCTTAACCTGAGAGAAATGTTTTATTTTTGCCATTTAAGGAAACCAATTGAACCACTTTTTAATGGAGGGTATGTGTCCAGTAGAACTCTTATTATGTAGCAAAATCAGGAGGCAGTTAATGGTTAAAGACCTTCAGGAATCCTTATATTTTTGTAGGAATCTCTTCTCTCTGCTCTTAAAGTAAGTCTATCTGGGTGAAACATAGGTCTCAGGTGTCTCCTGAGCAGGCTTAGAGAGCTTTACTATGAGGAAGGCTACCTTGGCTGTAGCTCCACACAGCACTTGTTCTGTGTGGCCATAACCACAGGAGTCCCAGTACCACCCCAGCTACGGCCAGATCAACCTATCTCAGAGTCATCTTTCCATCTTGTAGAACCCTCTCTCTGGCAATTTAGCTGGGGATGGGGTGCTTTGCTCTTTCCCAGTTCAACTCTGAGAAGATGGTCACCTTAAAATAGTCACTGACTTGGATATGGATGACTGTAGAAAGGCCCTTTCTTATTTTTGCAAAAATGGAAAACAGACTTGGAAAAGATCTTTACAAAAATCTACCTAACAACGAAAGACACACATCAACATATCTTATTAATAGCACATATAAAACAAGTTGAAAACAGACAGAAACACTTGTGGAACACAGAGACGTAACACTTCACTTAGCAATACAAAAAGTTAGTTGAAAATTGAAATAGATGATCACCCCTAGATGTGTCCAGTGTATCTGAAAGCAGCCACTCTCTTTGGGAAGCCTGCAATAGAGCAAAGTTCCAACAGTGGAGTCTACACACGCCCTATACGTGACATTCCCCCAGAATTCACCATTAGTGAGAATAGAGAGAACCACAGACAATGTGCTCGTCATGTAGGTTTAGTTATAGAATTGGAGGGGGTTTCTGATGGCAATCACACATAAGGTCATTAGCAGCAGAAATTCTATATTTTGCTTCAGGACCCCAGATTTAGCAATCAGCACAGACTATGAAAACAAATGGTAGAAGTGCAGCAACTCTTCACTGTAGGTTGTCAAACATTAGTTCCTAAAATCACCTTAGCAAGGTGTGAACTGCTGACTGGAATTATCCATCAGAAATTCAATATCTTTCAAAATTGAACAGATGACAAACGTCCCGGGGACCAACACCTTGGCAGATGCTTGGGAGTTGAAAAAAAAATTGTACTGGAACTAAAACACAGTCATGGAACAAAACTATAGTCCCCATCTCCTAGACACAACATTGATCCATAAACACCGGAGAACTATTTTTAATAGAATAGCAGGTGTTCCTTATCTCTAGGCTGCCTGAAAGAAAAAAAATAGCAAAATATACAGACCAAGGAGAAGACATGAAAACCATGTGTGGACAGGGTGAGGAACATGGGATCCTCAGAATCCTGTCTCCTCCCAGAATGGCCCTAAAGTTGTATACATGGAGCCTTCAGCAGATGAGTTCACATCCCAATATTCTGACTGAGCTAGAATATAGGATAATTCTGTGCAATGATGTGAAGAACATGAACTAGAAAAGAATCAGTAGCATGAGATGTAAACTCCATCAGAACAGCTAACAGATGAATGATAGTGATAATAATAAACATTTCTATGAGGTGCCATGGTTTGAAAAGCACTTTCAGAACATCTCATTTGGACCTTACAGCTGCACTGGGATTGCCTTTGTCTAGGTTTTATTTTCTTTCCTGTTTTAGAGATACTAAAGTAAAGGCTTAGAGAGTTTATGTGGTTTGACAGGGCCACATAGTAAGTAAGGAAGAACTTCAGTCTAAGTCAGGTTTGGGAAACTTTCAGCCTCCCAGGAGGCCACATGTGGCCTTCTAGGTCCGCAAGTGAGACTCTTTAACTGAATCAAAACTTCAGAGAACAAATCCCTTTAATACAAGGTTTTCTTCTGTAAAATTTGGACTCAGTCAGAAGGCCACACCCAAGGACCTAGAAGGGCATATGGGGGCTTGAGGCTGCAGGTACCCATTCCTTAGTCTAGGTCTTTGCCTCCCATTCCAGGTGTCTCTCCACTGTGCCAGTTCACTGGAAGGACATCTAGTGTTGGAGACAACAAAACCCCAAATCTGAGGTAGTTTTAGAAATAAACTTTTTATGCCCCGTGGTACAGGACACTGAGGCAGAAATAAGGGTGTGGCTCCCTCTTGTCCAGGCTGTGGAAGGTTTATATTACATAGGATTTAGACCAGGATACCCACACATGAAAAATAAGGGCAGAGGCAGTGCCTCCCTCGGTGCCCCCCTGTCCAGTCCGATCTTTATCTCGTTGCCGGAGAAAGGAGGCTGAGCCCCACCCCATCCTCAGATCCCTCTTTTTCCCCCCTCTCCTCTGGGGTTATGAGGAATCTAAGTCCCCATTCAAGGTCTGACAGTTTTCAGAGGCTGCTGGAGCTACTGTGCCCTTTCTTCCATTTTTTTGGAGCCCAGAACACACCTGCCTAGCCTTCCCCCTTCCTCTCTTTTTCCAGTTTCCATAAAAGGGCTATATATTACCAACCCCGAGCTGCGCTCTGCTGCTGCCAGCACCGCCACCCCCAAGAGCCTGTTCTACGGAATCTGGGAGCCTGGTCAGCCCAAGGCCCACCTCTAATTCGAGGATGCACCTGTGGTTCCCTACCTTAGCCAGTTTGGTTGACAGTGGCTGAAGGGACTGGGGGAGGGGTTCCCCACTTCTCTGGACCTGATGTCAGAAACCACCTCTCCTCCCTTCTCCCTTCACCCTTAGTTCTGGAGAAGACTAGTCCCACCCTGAAGTGAAACCACAGTGGCCACCCTCTCTCATCTTCTATTTGTTAAAAAATTGATTTGTTTTATTTTTAGTTTACAAGATTCAGTTCCACAATCCCTTCAGCTTCAAATTTTCTCCCCTCCATTTCCCCTTCCCCCTCCTCCCTGCCATGGTGGCATGCAATCAAGTATAAGCTCTGCAAATGCTTTCACATTGGACATTAGTCTGGTTGTACAGAAGGGTTGTAACCAATGGAGTGAACAATGGGAAAAAGAAAGAGAACTAAACATGAAAAAGAATGATAGCATGTAGATTGGGGATTAAAAGGAATATACCTTCTTCTCAGCAGTACATTGCATATGCACAAAACTCGACCATGTACTGGGGCATAAAATCCTCCCAGTTCACTGCAGAAAGGCAGTAAAATTAAACGTATCATTGTCAGATCTTGATTGCAATAAGATTTACATGCAAAGGGGTGGAGCCAAGATTGCAGCGTAGAAGCAGCAAGGTACCGCAGCTTCCACACTGCCACCCTAAACACCCATAAAATATGAGTCCAGACAAAGTCTAGCAAAGTTTAGGACTCTCAGACTCACAAAAATACAGAAAACACATCTCTTGATGAAGGCAGCTCAGCAGCAGGGGCTCATTGGGGTGGCCGGGAGAGGAGGCCAGCCCAGCCTGAAGCTAAGACCGTGGCTAGACCCTGGACGGTGGGAAGGAACAGGGCTGAGCTGAGCCGCGCCACGCCACAGCCAGTCTTCAGAGGAGAGGAGCTACAGCCCCCCAGCACCTCCACATTTGCCAAGGTGTGAGGAACAGTGATGGGAGAAGGGCAGCTCACACCTGAGCAGAAACTGGCCCAGGCAAAAACCACAGCCACAGCCAGGTCAGGCCCCAGGGTGTCCAGGAGGAGCAGACCCCCCAAACCCACAGCTTGAGACTACTTCAGAGAAGATCGAAAGCACCTGAGGAAATCTTCACATGTACCAAACCAGGATTAGATGGTTAGTGAAAGTGAAACTTTGAAAATTAAATCGGGGGAGGAAAACCAGTTCAGCTAATCTGTCCCCAAGGAAGGAAGTAGTAGGGAAAGGGAACTGCTGGAACCGGCAGGGGACCCCACCAGGCTGCTTCAGAGCCCATGGCTTGAAGTCTCTGCAGGAGGGCTGAATTGATTGATCGGGGCCAAGTATTCTTGTGTTGAGCAACCTGGATCTGGAACGTGGGCTTGGGTGGTGGTCCTGGGGAGCGCTTCTAGCAAGCCAAAGCTGGGGGGACTTGCAACACCCCCCTAATAGCTCTGGCAGCTGGGAAAACTCCAGCAATTTGGAACAGAGCTTTCCCCCCCGGAAGCAGAGTTTAACAGAGCTTAAAAAACCAAACCAATTAATTGACTGGCCAATATGAGGAAGAGGAAGCAAAATTAGAACAGCAACAAAACTCTGGAATCCTTTTTTGTGGACAAAAAGGATCAAAGCATGGAACGGGAAGAAGAGAACCCAGAACTCAGAACTCCCACACCAAATGCTTCCAAGACAATTGAAGAATGCCTAGAAGCTATACATGAACTGAAAAAAGACTTTGAAAAACAAATAAGAGAAGTGAAGGAAAATTTGGGAAGAGAAATGAGAATGATGCAAGAAAATCATGAAAAGGGATTCAACAACCTGACTGAAGAAAACAATACTATAAAGAATAGATTAATGCAAATGGCAAAAGAGGCCCAGAAAGCCAATGAAGAGAAGAATGTCTTAAAAAGTCAAATTTCCCAAATGGAAAAAAGAATCTCAAAAGCATTCTGAAGAGAATAATTTCTTCAGAATTAGAGTGGAGCAAGTAGAAGCTAATGACTTTACTTTACAAGATACTATTAAACAGTTACAAAGAAATGTAAAAATAGAAAGCAATGTAAAATGTCTCCTTGAAAAAAAGCACTGAGCTGGAAAATAGATCCAGGAGAGACAATTTGAAAATTTTTGGTCTACCTGAAACCCATGACCAGAAAAAGAACTTGGAAAGCATCCTTCAAGAAATCCTCAAAGAAAAATGCCCTGATGTTTTAGAATCAGAGGGCAAAATAGAACTTGAATGAATTCACCAGTCACCTCTTCAAAAAGATCCCCAAAAGAAAACTCCTAGAAATGTTATTGCCAGATTCCAGAATACCCAGTTAAAGGAGAAAATATTACAGGCTTCCAAGACAAAACCATTTGAAGACTGTGGAAGCACTATCAGGATAACCCAGGATCTGGCAGCTTCTACACTGAGGGATTGAAGGGCCTGGAATACAATATTTCAAAGATTAAGGGAGCTGCAAATTAAAACCAAGAATCATCTCCCCAGCAAAATTGAGCATATTATTCCTGGGGAAAATATGATCATTCAGTGAGGTGGAGGACTTTCAAGCATTCTTGCTGAAAAAACCAGAACTGAACAGAAAATTTGACAATCAAACACAAGAAACATGAGAAGATAAACATGGGACAGAAATCATAAGGAACTTGTCAAATTTGAATTATTTACATGCCAATATGGAAAAATGATAGTTAGCTTAGGAAACTTTTCTTAGCATGAGGATAGGTGAAAATAATACAACTGTGTGTGTATACATACATATATATATACATATATATATATATAATATATATACACATTTGTGTACTTACACATAGGTCCAAATAGGAGGCCATATATTTGTATGAATACATATCTGAGCACGTGTGTATATGTGTATATAGAGGGTATGGGATGAACTGAATACGAAGAGATGACACTTTAAAAGGTGAAATTCTGAGGTGGGAGGGGACTAGGATGAGAGGAGACAGGGAGAGACAAAATGGGGTTAATCATCCCATATAGAAGAGGCAAGGGATAACTGATAAAATACCACTTTTAATTACTCTTATTGAATTTGGCTTAAGGAAGAAATGGCATAAACTCTAAACTGGGTATCATGCCATACAGGAGAGTAGGGGGCCTGGGGATGAGATGGGGGATGACGAAGAGGAGGGCAACATCTGGGGGAGGGATGTTGAAATCACACATTTCAGTAAAGGGACAGTGGGGGAGGGATTGGAAAGAGAGACAGATGATCACTGTCACAATATGTCCAATACGAAGATGTCCTGTATAATCACACATCCACAGCCTGTACTGAATTTGTTGTCCTTCTAGTGGGGGTGGGTGACAAGGGAGCAATAGAAAGAATCTAGAATTTAAAGCTCTGCAATACCTGAAACTAGGAATTAAGATATACAGGGGCTGGGATAGGGAGACCCTCCCTGACCTACAAGAAAGTAAGAGAGCAGGGGAGGGGCTTTACAATGGGAATGATGTTTTAGGGTTGGGACAGGGGCAAGATGGGGAGAAAATTTGCAATTCAAAAATGTAATGAAAATGAATAGTGTAAACAAGAAAACAAAAAAAATATTTAAAAAAGTAATGAGATATAAAAAAAAAGATTTACATGCAATATATTTCCATGGAAAGATTGGTAAAAAAAAATGAATTAGAAACTAAATAATTTAATCCTAAAGAATGAGTAGGTAAAAAAAAATAGAAATAATCAGTAACTTCATTCAAGAGAATCACAATAATGAGACATCATACCAAAACTTGTGGGATGCAGCAAAATAGTTCTTAGGGGAAGTTTTATATCCCTGAATGCATACATGAATAAATCAAGGAAAATGGAGATCAATTAATAGTACATGCAAGTCAAATAGCTAGAAAAAGAACAAATCAAAAATCCTCAATTAAATACTAATTTAGCAATAATGAAAACTAAAGGAGATATTAATAAAATTGAAAGAAAACTATTGAACTTATAAAATTGACTTGGTTTTATGAAATAAACATTAAAATTGATAGACCTTTACTCAATATGATAAAAAAGAAAGAAGAAAACCAAATTCTGAGTCTCATAAATGAAAAGGGTCAATGTATCTCTAATGAAGAGGAAATTAAAACAGTGATTAGGAATTATTTTGCCCAATTGTATGCACATAAATTTGACAGTTTTAATGAAATGGATAAATATTCACAAAATATAAGTTGCTCAGACTAAGGGAAGAGGAAGTAAATTGCTTAAATAACCTCATCTCAGAAAAAGAAATTGAACAATCTGTCAGAGAACTCCCTAGGAAAAAATCCCCAGGGCCAGATGGATTTACTAGTGAATTCTATCAAACATTTAAAGATCAGTTGATCCCAAAACTCTGCAAACTATTTGGAAAATTGGTGGGGAAGGAGTCCTACCAAATTCTTTCTATAGTACCAATATAGTACTTATACCAAAATCAGGGAGAGTCAAAACAGAGAAAGAAAATTATAGACCAATCTCCCTCATGAATATAGATGCAAAATATTTAAATAGAACATTAGCAAGAATACAGCAAGTTGTCACAAAAATAATACATTTTGATCAGGTTGAATTTATTCCAGGAATGCAAAGATGATTCTGTGTTAGGATAACACATAAACTACCAGAAACCATATGATTATCTGAATAAAGGCAGAAAAAGCTTTTGACAAAATACAACATCCATTCCCATTAAAAACATTGGAAAGTATACGAATAAGTGGAGTTTTCCTTAGAAAAATAGGTAGTATTTACTAAAGGCCATTAGCAACTGTTATATGTAATGAGAATAACCTAGAAGCCTTTCCAATAAGATTAAGGGTTAAACAAGGATGTCCACTATTACCACTCTTGTTGAATCTGGTACTGGAATTTTTAGCAGTAGCAATTAGAGAAGAAAAAGAAATCAAAGGCGTCAAATTCAGCAAAGAAGAGAATAATCTATCACTCTTTGCAGATGATATGATGATATGCTTGGAGAACAATAGAGAATCAAGTAAAAAACTTTTTTAGACAATAAATGAATTTAGCAGAGTAGGATATAAAATAAACCCACATACGTCCTCAGCATTCCTATATATTTCCAATGAAGTCCTATAGCAAGAGATAGTAAGAGAAACTCCATTGAAAGTTATTGTAGACATTATAAAATATTTGGGAATCTACCTGCCAAAACAACCCCAGTACCTTTCTGAACACAACTACATAACACTTTTCACACAAATAAAATCAGATCTATCTAATTGGAAAAACATCAATTGCTCATGGCTGGGTCAAGCAATATAATAATAATGATAATTTTACCTAAACTAAATTCCGTAAGTAATGCCATGTCAATCAATATACCAAAAATTACTTTATGGAGCTAGAAAAAGTAATGACAAAATTCATTTGGAAGAACAAAATGTGCAGAATATCAAGGCAATCAATGAAAAGAAATGCTAAAGAAGGTAGCCTAGCCATTCCAGATTTTAATCTCTATTATAGAGCAGCAATCATCAAAACTGCTTGGTACTGGCTAAGGAAGAGAGTAGTGGGTCAATGGAATAGACTGAATACAAAAGACTCAGTAGTCAACGATTATACTAATATACTGTTTGATAAGCCCAAAGACCCCAGATTTTGAAATAAGAACTCAGTATTTGACAAAAACTGCTGGAAAAAAATTGGTATATAATATGGCAGCAACTAGCAATAGAGCATCATCTAACACCGTACACTAAAATCAAGCCTAAATGGGTGCTCTATCTAGATATAAAGGCTGATACTGTAATTAATATGGGAAAGCAAGGAATGGTTTACCTGTCAAATTTTACGGAGTGGGGAAGACTTTATTACATCTTCTATTAAGTGAAAGTGTTCTTTATCTGGAGGGGAATATTAGTATGGGGAGCAGGGGGAGATCTACATGCCTGTCAGCCACTTTCCTCTCCCTACATTTTTCTGTTTTGACCAGGACCCTCAGAGTCTTCCTGTCCCAATTTGATTTTTTGGGGGGAATAGGGTACTTGAATATGTGCTTAAAGAGATCTATTCACTGAATGGGGTTGTCTCACTCAACTTGAGAACCTGAAAATGCATTAGTTTAAAAGATGCCATCCTGGCCCATCTCCAGACATCCTGAGAATATCACTTCACTGAACCCAAATGGTCATGGAGGAGAAAGTGAGGCTGGTGACCTTGCACAGCCCTTGCTCACTCAAATCAAAGACAACTGCAAGTCATGTCACCATCTCCCTGATATCATGGTCATCCACAATGAAGAACAACACTACTACAACACCTCAGCCATCCCCTCTTTTACCCCTTCTTCCAGACTGACTGATGCCTGAGGGTTCTGTTTGTGTCTAAGTGGCTGTGAATGAGGTAAGTGCTCCCTCCCCTGATCCTGCCTCAGCTCTTCCCTTTCATCTCCTTCTCTTCTCTTACCTCCCCCACCAACCTTTTCATTAAACCCTTCCCAATTGCCTTTGCTTAGTGTACTACAGGATGTGTGAAAAGGTGAGTGGATGGTCCTGGAAACATGAATACGTTTTTTATACCTATATGATATATGTACATAAGATCACCTTTCTCTGTGTGGGTATGTGTGTGTGTGTGTGTGTGAGAGAGAGAGAGAGAAACAGACAGACAGACAGATCGAAAGATAGACAGACTCAGTGTATGTATGTGTGTGTGTGTGTGTCTATGTGTGTGTGGGTGTGTACAGGGGTGATCCTGTGTGTGCCTGCTCCTCATGCCTGGGGCTTCCTATATGCCCAGACCTCTGTCTGGAGGTCTGGAACTTGGGAAGCCTTCAGGTGGGGTGGATTTGGAGGAGGCCAGCAAGGAGAAGCCTTTGATGACACTCTCTCCCTCCCCTCCTCGGGTACACATTTCCATCCATTCTTCCTCCCTTCTTCACTTCCCGTATTGATGTATTGTTGATGCTTTCTGTTTATTACATCACAAGGCTATCCTGTGTGTCCATCACTCTCCCCATCCTCGAGATCCATGTCTTGTGACAAATCATATTTCTTGTTTCAGGGAAGAAAAAAAAGCACATCCCAGCTGACTGACGCATTAGGAAAAGGTGTGCAATATGTGACACCTGGGGCCCTCTCATCTCCTGGATGTGGTAGGGTAATGGTGTCTTCTTATGTTTCCTCTTCAGGTCCCCTTGATCTTTACCAGTTTGTTAAGCGTACGTTGAAATTTTTGCTGGCTCATTCTTTCCATTTCAGTTGTTGCAATTGTCATGTTATATATACTGTTTCCTTAGCTCTGCTTAATTCACTTTGTATCAATTCATGAAGATCTTTCCATACTTCTCTGTACTCAGACACATCATTTCTTACTGCACGGGAGCAGTATACCGTGCCTTTCATGTTCCATGTCACACTTGATATTCCCCACTTGATGAGTTGTATTTCCAATTCGTAGCTGTCAGAAAAATGCTATTGTAAGCATTTCAAATATATGGAGACTAATTTCTTCTTAATGTCTTCATTGGGGTACAATGGAGTTTTGTTTTAAAGACTTTGGACAATTTTCTTCCCTTCTTTGCATAGTTCCAAATTAATTTCAT
The DNA here is from genome assembly GCA_028646575.1 of Pseudocheirus occidentalis. NCBI lineage: Eukaryota > Metazoa > Chordata > Mammalia > Diprotodontia > Pseudocheiridae > Pseudocheirus > Pseudocheirus occidentalis. The sequence continues at coordinate 56,356,528 of CM053602.1, read as the reverse complement.
TAACAGGATTTTCACTGAGCCAATCTCTCACCTCAGAATTATCAAAGCCCCACAAAGTAGACAAGTAGACGTAGTGAAGGAGTGCCAGTAATACACCAGTTTAATTAATCACCTTCAGATTGAGCAATGTTCTCTTAGCTGAAGTAAAATCACAGGTTATATGCTTAAATCGCAAGTAGGGAAGGACGGGAAAGGTAGATTATTAACAATCATGTAGTGGTTTCTCATGAGAAACACAAAGTTCCACAATACAACAATTCTGGAGTCAAGTCTTTGAGGATTGTGACTGCGTGTATTAGGACGTACCATAACACACGCAGTATGGCTCACTAGCACAGATTCTTTGATCTGTTTTGAAAGGAGTAGACAGTCTTAATTTAATTACATTCACTAGTTCAGGGAAAAGGCCAGCCTGCTGAATGTGGAGAAAATACAGAGAACATAACACAAAGATTCAGCAGACATGTGTGAAGAAGGTAATACAACCACCTATATGCACCACCGCATCAGGAGAGCACAAACCTCTGAGCACTGGAAGGACTCTTAACAAGCAGCTGCTCAGAATCCTGTCCATGGAATCAGCAGTCCCTTCCCATAAGCAAACCCCCAAAGCAAAATGTCAACCTCCCAGAATATGCAAAAAAGGTTTGCCCCCCCCCCCCGTTGGATCATAGGAAGGAGACACAAAACCTATGTGGCTCAGCAGAACTGTGAAGTATCAAGGTAAAAATGAGATTTATCCTTCAGATATTTACATTTTCCCCTTAGCTTGGGAAACTGAACTTCAGAAAGAGAGCAACAAAAATGTCACCATGCTTACTGCTGTCCAAACAACTTCTAAGGTACCCCATGAGATAGCTGATGCTTCTCTCGCTGTTTCCTTAAAAGGCAGTTTACATTTTCTGTTTAATTTTCAGTACATAAAGCTATTTGGTGAGTTCCTGACTCAGGAAGGAAAAGCAGACTTTTTCCTCAGGGTGGGTGGTGAATTTTGAAGTGATTGAGCACTTTTAAATCTTCCCAGCACTGAGAACGAACTCTTTTCTTGTTCTTCCCTGGCCTCAAGGGAGCCTCCTGGAAAGTGGCTTGGCATGGGTCTTCAGGAATCTCTGAAGCCCTCCATCTAGGTTGTAAAGTGGTTAGAGTACTGGACCTGAAGTTGGTAAGATCTGAGTACAAATCTAGCTTTAAACATTTACTAGTTATGTGATCTTAGGCAAGGGCATGTCAGACTCTACCTAGTCAAGAACTCTTTGGTTTTTCTGCCTGCTCAGGAAGATTTGGAGCTCATCTGAATGTGTCAGTGATCTTACAGAGTGGTCTGGGGCACTAAGAGCTTAGGTGACTTGACTGTGGTCATACTGGCAACATGGCTGCCAAGGGGGACTTGAACTGAAGCTGGTAGTCTGTCTTTGAGCCTCAGAGCATCCCTCTCTTCCATCCAGAAAGTTTAAGAATCACCTGTCTCATGAGGCCTCTCTTGATTTTAGCTGCTTGTGGCCTGACTCCCTGTCTGCCTTCTAGTTTGCCTTCATTTGTCTTCATTTTCAATATACTTTGACGTATTTTCTGTCTCATGAGAATTTAAGCTTCTCCTGGTTAAGGACTGTGTCTTTAATAGTCTTTGTATCTGCAGAATCTAGCACTGTGCCTCTTATGCAGGAAGAACTCAATAAATAAAAAATGATTGCTTCATTAGGCCATCGGTCTCTTTTATGGGCTCAGCACATAGGAGGAGCTTATCTATAACTGCAGAATGAAGAAATTAGTGAGTTGTACATCTAAGCTAGAGCAATTATTACTGATTTTTCTTATATCATATAAGTTATATCTTATATATGTATATATATGTTATAGCTTATCTATATATCTTATAGATATCTTATATAATCATATATGATTTTCAACAGTTCTCTATTAGTTTACCAGACATATCTCATTCATGTTGAGTTATCAAACTTCAGCCAGTTTCTCTCCACTTATGCCATCTGTTGTTTATTTATTTTTTGTCAACTACAAACATTTCTTGTTTGGCATAAGTGGACCCTTGGGCAAATTGCTAAGTAGAAGGACAAATGTGAATTAGTCCACAGGCCTGGATAAAAGGGAAGAGGGAGGAAGGGGGACTCATCCTTGTGAAAGGACAGGTCCGAGAGAGAGTTCCATGGGGACTGTGGACAAAGAAGCAACAGCAGGAAGAAGATCAGGCTGGTGTTGTGGCCGGCCACAAGATGTTGTGGGTACAAATGAGCAGAATAACATGCAGGGTACAGCCACATGGAGGCGAGACATGGCCACACACAGAAGACGACAGGTGACAGAAGGACCAAAAAGGACAAATGGCACCCTAGCATGGATAGACAGAAGACAGACACTTGTATGCCAGACACAAGGATAAATGTGCAGAGTAGCCAAAAGTCACCTCTCTCAGCACTGGAGGTCTCAAGCCAAGCCCTGATCCTGAGGCTACAGAGATGGAACAAAGCTCTTTCACCTCCAAGACTCCTTTCTTTCCCCTTCCTCCCTCTCCACAGATACCCTTTAGGTCCTTGACCTCCTTTCAAAACATTTTATTGATGTTTTCAGTATGTTACTTTTTGGTATCCCATGTATTTCTCCCTCTCCCTTTTCTCTTCTCTGAGAGCCATGCCATGTGACAAATGGTATTTTGTATTTTATGAAGGAAAAGCATTCAACAAAATTATAGTACACAGAGGAAAAGACAATGGTGGCACAACACGCTCTGACAGCATTCCAGTTACTAGAAGCTTACTCTCTGTGAAACACATCTACCCTCAGAAAACTCAGGGGAAAAATAATTGTGGTGGGAGACACCTTTTCTCGTAACATTCCTGTTACTACAGACTTACTCTCTGGGGAAGCACATCTAGCCTCAGAACATTCATGAAACAAGACATTTGTGGTTGAAGATACTCTCTGAGAACGTTCTACTTACTACAGGCTTACTCCATGTATACTCAGAGGAAAAGATAGTTATGGTGGGAGATACCCTTTCTGGCAACATTCTTGTTACTGGAAGCACAACTAGCCTCAGAACATTCATCAGACAAGACATTTGTGGTTGAAGACTCTCCCTGAAAACATTCCCCTTACTACAGGCTTACTCTCTGAACACTCAGAGGAAAAGATATTTGTGGAAGGAAACAGTTTCTCTGGGAACATTCTAGTTACTACAGGCTCACTTTCTGGGGGAAGCACATCTACCTCTGAACATTCAGTGGATGAGATACTTATGGGTGAAGACATATATTCTGAGAACATTCCACTTACTACAAACTTCCTCTCTGGGGAAGCACATTGAGAAAACAAAAAAAGAGAATCTTTAATGAAAAAGAGGCCTTTGAAGCATTCCTGATGAAAAGATCAGAACTGGAGAGAAAGTATGATGTTCTAATTCAAGACTCAAAAGATGCGTTAAAAGGTATATATGAGAAAGAAATAATAAGCAAATCAAGGGAGTTAAACTCCATAGTTTTCTATAAGGGAAGACGAAACACCTAAGCATTTTATCATTTTCAGAGCAGGTAGAAGTATTCTATATTGAAAGAGTGTTTGGAAGTGAACCACTTAAGTTGGGTGATGTAAAATACATGGATAGGGGAGAAATATGCATGTCCTGGGAGAAGGCAGAAGGGAGAGAAAGAATGGGGGGAGTGATCTCACATAAAATCGTGTGGGAGGAAAAGCTTCTACCTTCGAGTGGAAAAGGGAACAAGGAGTAACCATTGCTTGAACATAAGTCAACATCTAAATTGGTTCAGAAAGGGAAAATATCTTTATCACTATTTCTATCTGTATCTATATATACTTACACAATTGGTCATAAAAATCATCTTACCAGAGAGGTAAGTAAATGGATGGGAAAAGAGAAAAAGTATTTATAAAAGGGTTCGACAATAAAAGATTACAGTGGTTATATGCAAAGCCAAACTTTGAGTGGGAGTAGGATAAGGAGAGAGAGAGGAGGAGAAACAGAAGAAAACTGAATGGAGGGAAATGCATAGTTAGGAATCCTGCCTGTGTGAATGGGATGTACTCACTCAGAAAATGGAAGTGGGTAGCAAAATGGCTTAGAAACTAGTATCCAGCAATGTATTTGTTTGTTTGTGTGTGTGTTTGTTTGTTTTTGAGAAATTGATTTGAAATGAAGAGGGAACCAGAATTCAAATAGGGAGCTAGAGCAGCACCTGTTCTACCTCAACTGAAGTAAAAATTGGAGGAATAGCAGTCATGATGCCATACAAAGCAAAAGCAGTTATAGCCCTATTAAAAGGGGTAGGCAAGAAACTACCTACAGTGCAGTAATATATTTGGGAAATGGAATAGCATTCATATTCTGGGAGGAAAAGTTAAATTATTTACAGGAAGGAATGGATGGTAGTGGGGGACCTCATTTTCCTTCTAAGAGATAGAGAAATCTAACCATAAAATGATTAAGAAAGAAGGTAAGAGGGGGTGGAGCCAAGATGGTGGAGTAGAAGCAGCAACGTCCCACAGCTCCCATGCAGCCACCTTAAACACCCATAAAAATATGATGCCGGACAAATTCTAGGACTCTTAAACTCAAAAAATACAGAAAACACATCTCTCATGGAAGGCAGCTGGGTAGCAGGGGATCATTTCGGCAGGACTCCAGCTAAGGCCTGCTCAGCTTGAAACAGAAACCTTGGCCAGGCCCTTGGGCGGTAGGAAGGAGCAGAGGCGAGCCACAGCCAGTCTACAAGACAGAAGATCTACAGCCTCCAGCACCTCCACATCTACCAAGGTGTGAAAATAGGGATTAAAGAAAGCAGCTAGGAAGGAGGGGCTCATCCCCACGGGCCTGCAGGCAGAATTCGAGACCAGTCCAGCCTAAAACCTCCATGAGGCCAGGCTCCAGGGTGGCCTGGAGGAGCTGAGCCTCCCATGCCACAGCGTGAGTCTACTTCAGAGATGATCTAAAGCACCTGGAGCAATCTGCGTAAGCCAAGATTAAAGGTCAGTGAAAGTGAGTGAAGCTTTCAAGCTAAATTTGGGGGAGGAAAAGCATTTTGGCCAATCTAACCCCAGGGCAAGGAAGCAGCGGGGGAAAGGCAGAAACTGGTGTAACTAGCATATGCCCCCACTGGGCTGCTTCAGAACCCTTGTCCTATGGATCCCGTAGGGCAGGCTGAGTTGTTTGATCAGGGCCAAGAGCTCTTGCATTGAGCACCCTGGGTCCGGAATCATGGTCTTGGATGATGGTCCTGGGGAGTGCTTTCAGCAAGTCAAAGTAGGGGAGGCAGCAACAACCCCTTAATAGCTCTGGCAGCTGGGAAAAACCCAGCAATTTGGAACAGAGCTTTCCCCCCTGGAAGCAGAGTTTCACAAAGGTAAAAAAAATGAATTAATTGACTGGCCAACATGAGGCAAAGGAAGAAAAATGAGAACATCAAGAAAACTCTAGAATCCTTTTTGTGGACAAAAAGGATCAAAGCATGGAACAGGAGGAAGACAACCCAGTCAGAACTCCCACACCAAATGCTTCCAAGACACTTGAAGAATGCCTGGTAGCTATAGATAATCTTAAAAAGGACTTTGAAAAACAAATAAAAGAAGTGGAGGAAAAATTGGGAAGAGAAATGAGAATGATGCAAGAAAATCATGAAAAGAGAGTGAACAAACTGTCTGAAAAAACAACACTTTAAAGAATAGATTAACTCAAATGGCAAAAGAAGCCCAGAAAGCCAATGAGGAGAAGAATACCTTAAAAAGTCGAATTTGCCAGATGGAAATAGAATCTCAAAAGCATTCTGAAGAGAATAATTCCTTCAG
>CM053602.1:56315353-56350214 GCA_028646575.1 Pseudocheirus occidentalis | reverse complement strand
AAAGAGGAAGAGGAGGAAGGTCAGGTTTTGGTATTAGAAGTTAGGTGATGGGATTATAGACCTCACATGGATTTGACTGTATATTGGTAAAATGGCTCCACTACTGTCACCAAAGCTTATCTATGGAAATCCTCATAAGTATAAACATGGTACTCCTATCACTATTACCACTATTACTGAATTGGGGGGGGGGAAGAAATCCCAGCAAAACATGTCAAAATAATGATGAAAATAGGACTATTGCCTAAATGTGCGTATTCTGCAGTTATTGTCCCTATTCCTGAATATATAATTGCAATAGATATTTTAAGGGCCATGACCCTCCATTTACCTGATGGAAAATATCAATTTGCTGTTAGGAAGATAACTACTTCAGCCATTCTTGTGGGGAAAATACACATTCCCCTGGTTCATTTGCCAGAACCAACACAAAAGGTGACTGGGAGATAATATCAGATACCTGGGGGCCGTAATGAAATCACTGCCCCCATTAAAGGACATGTAGGTGCCGGGGTTTTAGTCCCCATGACTTCAGAATGGAATAATCCAAATTAGCCCTTACAGAAATATGATGGTACTTGGAGGTTGAGAATACATTATAGGCAATTGGACAAGGTCACTCTCCTCTGTTTGCTGCGGCACCAGATACTATTACTCTGACTGAAAGATTCAGTTTTCTATCGGACATTGATATGCAGTGATTCATTCAGCAAATGCCTTTTTCATTATTCCCACAGACTCCCTACAATTTGCTTTTACTTGGCAAGGCAGGCAACATACTTTGACTCAAGTACCCCAAGGTTACTTGAACAGCCCAACTATTTGCCACAGAATTGTGGCTGAGCACCTGAAGGAGTTAAAATTATCTGGAGTCCAATTAATGCATTGCATAGATGACATCATGATTCCAGGAGCCAACAAAATGACAATAGAAAAACACTCTAGAAGAAGTGATAGATCATATGAAGAGAAAAGGGTGAGAAATCAATGCAGCAAAAATTCAAAGGCCTTCCCAGTATGTTAAATTTAGGGGTATACAATGGCATCAAGGTCATAGGGTAATATTTGCAAAAGCGCACCAAAACATCCTGGACATTGTCCGCCCCACCTCCAAAAGGGAAGCTCAACAGTTTGTAGGCCTCTTTGGATATTGGAGGGTGCATATTCTCCATTTCAGCCAAATATTAAGCCCTGTATATACAGTAACCCATAAGAAATATGTTTTTGAATGGAGAGAAACAGAAAAGAGAGCCTCTGAGGAAGCAATAATGGCTGGGACCTTTGGCCCATAAAAATGGGCCTGTAGAAGTACAAGTATCAGTACAGGAAGGACATGCTCATTGGAGTCTATGGCAAAAACGAGGAATAAGGAATACTCCTCTAGGCTTTTGGTACAGGAAACTCCCACCTGCTGGGGAGCATTATACTCCATATGAGCACCACTTATTGCCTGCATAGAGGGCCCTGGTTGAAACAGAATACATAACGTTAAATCATGTAGCTTTACTCCCACCTCCTATTCCTATAATGAATTGGATACTGGCCACCTCTAACTCCCACAAAATTGGACAGGCCAGAGAGGCCAGCATAATAACTTGGAAATGGAATATACAAGACAGGGCCAGACCAGGGAAGAATGGAATTTCTAGGTTGCATGAGAAAATAGCTCATACAGATATCAGCAACAATACAGTAATTCTTCAGAGCCCACTAGTGAATTCATGAGTTCAATGGAACCAGGGGTTTGAGACCTTGACCCCACAAGAACAAAAACATGCTTGGTTCAAAGATGGATTTGCTAAAGACATTGGACAAAAATGCCACTGGAAAGCCATGGCATATAAACCCATGACCAAACTCACCTCAGAAAGTGTAGGGACTGGGAAGTAACCAGTGGGCTGAATTAGTAGCAGAAGGGACCAAAGGGATTTTCACAAGGTTGGGCTGTGGTGAGGATCTTGTAGGAGAGATGATACAAATCACACCATCCCAGGGTTCCAGAATTTAGTGTTTCTGCCTCCTCTGTGGTAACTGAGACCTGGAATCAAAGTAGATTCCCACCATTTGGGAATGAGATAAATAAGTGGGGCATTTCAATATGAAGGAATAGTCTGACCTCATAATTTCCCTGAAATTGATCTCTTACCTGGGACAATCATATCTTGATTGAGAAGTCTCATGGCCTTCTCTCATTTCCCATTATTCTTGACCTCTCTGCTGCCTTTGAAGCTGTTGTTCTCCCCCATCCCCTGGTACTCCTTTCTCTCTCAGGTGTCATGACACTGTTCTCTCCTAATTCTCACTTTACCTCACTATGCCTGAGCAGTCAAAATCACTGAATCTTTACTTGGGTCATTTCCATGAACTGTGGATGTCCCTCAGAGTTCTATCTAATCATTCTTTTCTTAATCTGTGTGCTGCAAAAGAATCCTTCTATGAGTCCATGGAGGTCTTCTGCCAGAAGGAGCTCTGCTTGGATCCTATCACACCATTCCCTCCACAGATATTCCACTAAACTTGTGGATTATTGATTGAATTTCTCTTTTGTTGAGGAAGGAAGGCAAGGACATTGGGGTAAAGTGACTTTTCCAGGGTCACAGAGCTTGTGTTACATGCCTGAGACCAGATTTGAACTCAGGTCTTCCTGACTCCATGGCTGGTGCTGTACTCATTGCACCACCTAGCTGCCCTTTGAATTTCATATATAACCTTCTAAGGTCCTTATTCAATCACTCAGTCTGTCAGTTGGTTTTTATTTAATGTCTTCTGTGGTTTTAAATGCTGAGGATTAAGGAAGGCAAAAAGATGTTCCTTGCTTACATGGAAACAGTTGATTTGGAGAGATAGCATCAAAACAACTATGCACAGGAAAGCTAAAAGCAAGACTGATTAGAAATAAACTGCAAAGGAATGCTTGGAAATTAAGAGAGATTAGGAAGGTCTTCCAATACAAGGTGAGATTGTGTTTAGGATTTGAAAGAAGCCAAGGCAGCCAGGAGAAGCAGATGTATTCAAATCCTGGGGGCCGTCCCTGAAAAGGGAAAATATTGGGGAGATTTGAATGTCATCTGTAAAAACCAGGAGAGAGGGGAGTGTCAGTGAAACTCAATGATTTACTGTGTGGAAGGTGAATGTCAGGTCTGATGAGACTAGAAGGGTAAAGAAGGCTGTTTGGGAAGGTATTGTCATACCAAAGGATTTTACACTTGATCAGAGAGGTGACTGGGAATCAAGGGAGTTCGTTGGGTAAGGAGGAGGGTGATATCTGCAGAAGTGTGCTTTGAGAAGGTCAGGAAGAGCGGGAAGAACTGGAGTGGAGACTTGAGGCAGGGAGGCCGATTTATTACAGTAGCCCAGATCATAAGTGCTGAGTTTCTGCGCCAGAGTGTTGTCAGTGCCACAGGAGAGAAGTGGGTGTTTCAAAAGATGTTAGGAAGGGGAAATGGTCAGATCTTGGCAAAAGATTGTATATGAGGAAGCAAGAGAGTGTCAGAAATCTGGGATGACCCTTAGTTTGCAAGCCTTCATGACTTGGGCAATGTTGACAGTACTGGGCTGCCCTTTACACTGATGGGCAAGGTAGGAAGGAGGGATGGTTTAGGGACGTGGGAGGTAAGTTAATGAGGTCAGTGTTGGACATGTTGAGTTCAAGATGTCTACAGAATACCAGACTGAAGATGTCCAATAGACAGTTGGAGATATGAGATTAGGTGTATGCAGAAGTTAGGACTGGATAATTGGACTGTTGAATCATCGCACTACCCAACCTCCCAAACTTCTGTGGTGAAAGTCCTTTCCCTGCCCCCAGTAGGTGCTAATATTTTAAAGGAGAGGTTCCTTTCTTTCCACAGCAGTTTCCCAGGTTTCACCTACTCCTCCCCATTGCTCTTCTCCTTTGCTGGTCTTGTTCACTCAGGCAACCATGTCCAGCTCTTTTTGACCCCTTGGACCATAGCATGCTAGACTCTTCTTTCCTGCCCTCTCTCTGAGTCTGTCCTTGCTCATGTTTATTGTTTGAATGACGCTATTTATCCATCTCATTCTCTACCATTTCCTCTTCTTTGTGCCTCCTGTCTATCCCATCATCATGGTTTTTTCCAGTGAATTCCATTTTCTCACAATGTGGCCAAAGTCCTTAACTGCAGCCTCAGCATCTGATCTTCCAGTGAATGGACTAATTCAATTTCTTTAAGCACTGGCTAATTTGATCTCATTGCCGCCCAAGCTGATTCATTAAGCCTGGAATTTCACATGATATATTTTGCATATAAATTTTAAAAATGAAGTGATAACATACAGCTTTGTCATATTCCTTTTCCAGCCTTACTGATTAGTCATTCTGTTTCATTTTAACTGTTGCTTCTTGACCTACATGCAGGTTTCTCAAGAGACAAGTAGGATGATGTGGCATTACAATGTCTGTGAGCACTTGCCACATTTTGTTGTGATCCACAGAGTTAAAGGGTTTAGTGTAGTCAAAAAGCAGATTTCTTCTGAAACTCCGTAGCTTTCTCCACAAACCAGTCAACTTTATCACTTTGGTCTCTAGTGGCCCTGGATCTTCCAAAACCAGCCTGCTTGGCAGACATCAGAAAAACCTGGAACGACTGGAATGAACTGATTCTGAGTGAAGTGACGAGAACCAGGAGAATATTTTACACAGGAACAGCCACAATCTGCAAAGACTAACTTTGATAGGTTCATCTCTTCTTGACAATGCAAGGATTCTAGACTCCTCCAAAGGTGGAAAATGCTGTTCATATCCAGAGAAAGAACTATGGAGTCTGAGTACAGATTGAAGTATATTATTTTCTTTCTCTCTTGTTTTTGTATGTTTTTATTGTGGTTTCTCCAACTGGTTCACTTATTTCTTTACAATAGGACTGATGTGAAAATAGGTTCAAAAGTATATGTAGAGCCCATATCAAATTACAGTGCTTTGGGGGATGGGGGAGGGGGAGATATGGGGAGAAATCTGGAACTCAGAATCTTGTGGAAGTGAATGTTGAAAACTAAACATGAAATATATATATATATATAAAAAGTAGCCTGCCCTTCTAGTAAGTCTCTGTTCACATATTGCTGAAGTCTAGCAGGGAGAAGATTAAGAGCAACTGTGTAGTCATGTGAAATTAGAACAATTGTTTAGTAAATTGAACATTCCTTGGCATTGCTCAGTAAGAATCAGTAGTTTAACATAGCCCCCAAAAGAGGGGAAAGGGTATTGGTAGTGATCTTGTTGATTGGTTGTTGTCCTTCATTCTTGAAGAAGACCAAAATGGTATCACTCTGTTGGAGACAAGTTACAATATGTTTAACTGTGGATGAGCAGATGAATATGAGTTCAGAATGCTCTACCACAGGCCCCACACGGATAGTCCATAGGAATATTTGAGGTGCAGATGTCTCTGAATTTGTGCATCTCACCTTTCTTTTGAGCTACTGCAACTCTGCTTTGCTCATAGAGCAACAGAGTCTTCTTTTATGCGGGCACGCCATGCTGACCAGTTCTTTGCCAGTGTCTCCTGTGTCATGTAATGGATTTCACAGTCCTTAACAGAGACCCCCAGAGTATCCTTATATTGCTTCTTCTGACCATCATGTGATCACCTTCCTTGTGTGAGGTCTCAGTAAATTGCTTTTTAGGGAAGCATACATGTGGCATTTAAACAATGTGACCTGCCTATCAGAGGTGTTCTCTCTGCTGTAAGTTTGAAGGCTTGGCAGTTTAGCTCAAAAAAGTCCCTCACTGTGCACTACATTACCCTGCCAGGGAATCTTCAGAACCTTCCTTAGACAACTGAAATGGAAGCAATTCAGTTTTCTGGCATACCACTGGTAGACTGCCTGTCCAGCCTTCACAGGCATACAACAATGAAGTCAGCACAACACCTCTGTAGATCTTCAGTTTGGTATGCAGTCTGGTGCCTCTTCTCTCACACACTTTCCTTCAGGGCCTCCCAAACACTGAGCTACCTCTGGCAATGTATCAGCCTCATTATCAGTGTGTACATCCCTAGAAAGTATCCTCCCAGGGCAAGTCAACTTATCCCTAGTATTCAAAATTTCTCCATTTCCATGAATGAATGTTGTGGTACTGTCTGGTGGAGAAACTGTTTGATAGGCTCATCTCTTCTTGACAATGCAAGGATTCTAGACCACTCCAAAGGAGTCATGATGGAAAATGCTGTTCACATCCAAAAAAAGAGCTATGGAGTCTGAATGCACATTGAAGCATATTATTTGCGTTCTCTCTAATTTAGCAAAATTTCACCTTTTAAAGTATCATCCCACCCTATGCAATTGATCCTGTGCCATCTATATACATATATACATGTACCCAGATGTCTATCTGTAAGCATATATAAACACTCCTATATAGACATATATGTATGTATGTGTATATATACATTTCTATTCCCTTCCCATATCCTCATACTGAGGAAAGTTTCATAAGTTACAAGGATCATTTTTCCATGTAGGCATGTAAATAGATAATTTCTTTAGGATTTCTTTCCTTTTTTATTTTCTCATACTTTATGTATTTGAATGTCAAACTTTCTTTTCAGTTCTTGGTTTTTCAGCGAGAAAGTTTGAAAGTCTTCCACCTCACTGAATGACCATATTTTCCCCAGGAACATTTTACTCAATTTTGCTAGGTAGGTGATTTTTGGTTTTAATCCAAGCTCCCTTGATCTCCAGAATATCATATTCTCTTCCAAGCTGTCGTTTCAGGCTGGGTTGATTTCAGCTCCCAGCATGCTGAGATCAGCCCTTCCTGCCAAGCTGCCTTCAGTGGGAAGTGTGTTTTTCTGTATTTTTTGTGAGATTTGGAGCCCTCAAATTTGTTTACAGTCATATTTTATGGGTATTTGAGGTGGCTATTTGGGAGCTGTGGAACCTTGTTGCTTCTATAGTGCCATTTTGGCTCTGCCCTCAAACCTTTTCAAGTGAAATAGTTTACCTTCATTGGGGTAGCTGACCTATATGCCGTGTTGATCTTCACTGAAGTCATGTGACAGCAATACTGCCTAAATGGGGACCCAGTCAGTTGTAGAACTCAGCTCATCTTCTCCCTCTCCCTTTCCCTCTCCTGTCCAAAGGAAGGTAATTTTTTTTATTACTACATCAAAATGAGCATGGGCCGAACTTAAATGTTTGTAATGATTGGACATGAGCCCGGCAAGTTCTGTTATAGAATTTCCCATTTATTCCTCAGAGAGCAGATTTATACAATCAATGTAAAGCAGTGATATCTTAGGTTCCCATGAGAGAAAGTTTAACATCCTTGTTCATTTATGTACATCTGTATGTTTTAATGTCCTTGCTCCCTTGCATGCTTCTTTGTCTGGGTCACTGCTTGGTTATCATGTCCTAAACTCCTACAAGTCAGGAAGAGATGGTAAGACAATCTTCAGACATAATCTAACCTTCCCAGGGAGCTGGCTTGGTAGAAATCTTGTGCCAGAGACTTCCCATGTATGGACCGGGTCAGAGACTGGCCCTTGACACCTCCCCGTTTCTGTACAAGTAGATTAAGAACCTTGGTTCTTGAACCTTGGTTTCCAAAATCAAGAAATACCGGCTGAGCATGTGAATCCCCAGATGTGCAACAACTCACAATATCATCAACAAGCATGCAACCGGAACAAAGTGAAGCACTAGAGATGTAAGATTATTAAATGGACTACTCTCATTCATCCAAATAAAATATCTAATTGGCTGTAGCTTCAGGATCAATTCCTGAAATATGTCTTTGCATAGTTGTTTCAGTCATATAGGACAAATGATTTATATCCCCGCTGAGATTATGACTATGCAAAGTTCCATTAAACCTTTTCCTGATTTGCCTCCGAGTGACAGTTGAAGTATGATTATTCCTTTCATTATTTCATAATTTCTTTATTCACTATATGGGGTAACACAAACATAAGTATAGCGACTGTCACACTGCAATTTGTGTTCTACTATCATTATATACAGTTGACATCTAATAATACACTGTGCGGGATTACAGTTTCTACAAATAACATTCAAATATAATTCCTGAACTTTAAAAGTTATATTCATACATTTAAGTCGATAATTGTTACAAAAGCTGTGACATTAGTCTGGTCACTGCAGGAAGGCATATATAATGAAATAATACAATAATCAATACACATAAAATATGTAAAATCATAGACGACAAATTAAAAGGAAATAACTTCAACAGTGTTAAAAATTTTGTATTGTCAATGTTTCTGGATCAGTTCCAGAGCAATGACAACTTCAGATGTTTTCTGATATACTTTGTAATATTTTAATCATATCAAACACCAAGAAACTGGACAAATATTTTGTCCCCAAAACATTAGAATCAGTGTTTGCTAGGTGGTGTGGTGAATAGACTACTGGCTTCGGAGTGAGGAGGACCTGAGTTCAAATCTAGAGTCAGACACTGAAGATAAAACTAGCCGTGTGACCTCAGGCAAGTTGCTTAACCCCAATTACCTTAAAAAAAGCAAAAAAAATAGAATCAGAGTTAATATCTGGTAAAGGATTTGAATAAATATATGTAAACACAATACTAATTTTTCTAATACATTGGCCTTATACAAAAGATCCTTATCTATATTCTGTTGTGTCTTAAAAGCTACAGAAACATTGTTTATAATTCATTAACATTGTGCAGTTTTTTGGATTTTTCTAAATAGAGAAATTATAGACACCTTGGTTGAAATGACCAATAATAGTACAAACCTTTCCACTAATCACTACACCAGAAAAAAATTTTAAATTAGTTGGAAAAAGGAAATGAAGATTGTTCAACAATTACTACAACAAATCTCTATTAGTTATACTTTGAGAAAGAGCACAATTAATGCATAACATTCCATACAAAAGAGTCATATGATTGATAGGTATATCCATGAATACATGTTTGTTAAAGCCAAGGAAATATCCTTTGCCAATTCAGTCACAAATTGAGCAGTTAATATTTCACTTAGTAAATAAACAGAAGACCCTGTTGTTGATATTAAGGGGGAGGTTATGGCAATTATTCCTGGGATGAGAAGTCCTTTTTGTAGCTAGAGAATCAGATATTACTAAAAGTGCAGGTTCCCCTGAAGTCTGAAACCAAAGAGGATGGTTCTAAAGCAGGTTATAATCCAATAAATTATAGTATTGACTTATATCATCTATAATTAATTCACATTAGTAGAAGCAAGGAAGCCTTGAGAGAGTGGAACACAAGCAGTTATAGGTTATATAAGAAACATTTGACGTGACAGGGGTATATGTCTCAGGACTTAAATCCAGACATAACCAGCTCAGTTTGTATTGAAATCAGAGTGATCATAGCAAGAAATACAAATCTTGGAATAGGAGGCTTCAGTTCTTTGGCTTGATATAATAAATGTTCGATCTGCCCCCAAGAAGGAGCAGCTTTTTCTGTAGTGGTTGCATCTTCTTTACCCCATGTTCTGTCTCTGTGATTTCTTTTGCTGCTGCCAGAGCTTTTTTCATCTTCTGGGTAAGCTGGATTACATGTCCTGACATCTGTTTCGGGTACTCACTCTTGTAATTCCACAGTTTCGGGAAAACATAAACATAGTCTCAACATGCCCCCATTACATAAGCGGCAGTCCCTTCCCACATCTGTCTTTGGATGACCTTCATTTAAAGCATGTACCTTTTCACATTGTTTTACAGCCATTGTATACTCATTTTTAGCGATGTATGAAAAAAGTTGGGGGTGGGGTGTAAATTGGCTTTATGATGAATTGGACCAAGTCCTTTTGCTTTTATTTTTGTAAATAGGTATTAATTTCTTTTTTTAAAATTTTTTTGTATTTTATTTTTTTAAATTTTAATTTATGTTCTTGGTTACATCATTCATTTCCACAAGGTTTTGAGTTACAAAATTTCTCCCCTTTTTGCCCCTACCCACCACCCCATAGCAGCTATCCCATTGAATACCCCCTCCCCCAATCGGCTACCTCCTACAGTTTCCCCCATTCACCCTCGGACTTTCTGGAAGGTAAGATGGATCTGATACCCCAGTGCCTGTATATCTTATTTCCCAGTTGCATGTAAATAATAATGGTAATGATAACAATAATGATAATAATTTTTTTAAACATTTGATTTTAAAACTTTACATTCCAGTTTATTTCCCTTCCTCCTTTTTCTCTCACCAGTACTGGGAAGATAAGCAATTCAACACAGGCTGTACAATACAGTACATGTGTTGTTATGCAAAACATTTGCATAGTGGATATATTGTGAAAGATCTACTATATTTCCCTCTATGCTATTCTCCCACTCATTCTGTTCTCTACTTTGTCCTTGTCTCTTTAAAAAAAAGTTTGTGCTTCTAACTACCATCCCCCAACTTCCCCTCCACTCTATCATCCCTGCTCTCATCCCCTTCCCCCCTACTTTCCTGTGGGGCAAGATACTCAATTCATTGTGTATGTCATTCCCTCCCTAAGCCAAATTGAACCACAGTAAGGTTTACCCATTCCCTTTTGCCTTCCTGTTCTTCCCCTCCATTGTAACAGTTATCTTTTGCCTATTATACATGAGATCATTGACCCCATTCAGTATCTCCCCATATCCTCTCATTCTATTCCTCTCTCATTTCTCAGTTTCACCTTTTAAATATGATTCCATCCTATTCAATCGATCCTGTGACCTCTATCTATATATGCTTGGACACATATATATACACACTCTTATATGTATTCATATGCATATATGCCCTCTTATATAGACATATATGTATGTTTATATTCCCTTCAAGTATGCTCATATTGAGAAAACTTCCATAAGTTACCATTGTTATTTTTCCACATAGACATGTAAATAGTTCAGCTTTCATAAGTTCCTTGTGATTTCTTTTCCCTCTTTACCTTCTCATGCTTCTCTTGCTTCTCGTATTTGAATGGCACATTTTGTATTCGCTTCTGGTATTTTCATCAAGAATGCTTGAAAGTCCTTCACCTCAATGAATGACCATATTTTCCCCTGAATCAATAAACTCGGTCTTGCTGCATAAGTGATTCTTGGTTTTAATCCTAGCTCCCTTGATCTCCAGAATAAGATATTCCAAACCCTTTTGTCCCTTAATGTAGGAGCTGCTAGATCCTGTGTTATCCTGATTGTGTTTTCACAATATTCAAATTATTTCTTCTTGGCTGCTTGTAATATTTTCTCCTTGTTCTGGGAACACTGGAACCTGGGTATAATATTCCTAAGAGTTTTCTTTTGGGGATGTCTTTGAAGAGGAGATTGGTGAATTCTTTCAATTTCTATTTTTCCCTCTGGCTCTAAAATAACAGGGCAATTTTCCTTGAGAATTTCTTGAAGGATGACGTCTAGGTTCTTTTTTTGATCATACCTTTCAGGTAGTCCGATAATTTTTAAATTGGAACTCCTGGATCTATTTTCCAGGTCATTGGTTTTTACAGTGAAATATTTCACATTGCCTTCTACTTTTGCTTTTTTTTTATCTGATTAATTGTATCTTGATTTTTCATAAAGTCATTTACTTCCATTTGCTCCACTCTTATTCTGAAGGAATTATTCTCTCCAGTGAGATAGGAATTCTTTTTCCATCTGGCAAATTTGACTTTTTAAGGCATTTTTCTCCCCACTGGCTTTTTGGGCGTCTTTTGCAATTTGAATTAGTCTATTTTTTAAAGGTTTTATTTTCTTCTGTCAGGTTTTTTACTCTCTTTTCATGATTTTCTTCCATTGTTCTCATTTCTCTTCTCAATTTGTCCTCTACTTCTCCTACTTCATTTTCAAAATCCTTATTGAACTCTTCTATGGCCTTTAACCAGTTAATATTTTTCTTAGACACTTGTGGTGCAGGAGTTCTGACAGTGTTCTCTTCCTCCCATTCCATGCTTTGATCTGTTTTGTCCCCAAAAAATGAATCTAAATTTGGGTGGCTCTACTTGATTTGCTTCCTTTGCTTGCTTGTGTTTCTATTCAGTTACTTGACTTTTGAGGTCTTTGCCACAGTAGAAGTCTGTTTCCAAAAGAGAGGATCACTGGGGGTTTTGCATCTGCCAGAGCTATTAGGAGGGCACTGTCTCTTCAGCCTCCACCAGCTTTGCCTCACTGGTAACACACCTTAGTACCACCACCCAAGATCCCCATTGAGATCCAGGAAGATTAAGGTGAAAGCACTTAGTCTCTGGACAGTTATCATTTTGTTGTTTCAGTAGCTCCAAAATTTATTTAGATTCATATTTTATTATTTGAGGTGGTTATGCGGAGAGCCACTGAGTTTTCCTGGTTTTATACCACCACATCTTAACTCCTTCCACCGTTTAAACTTTTCAATGCAAATAGATTATGCCTATTACTTTTTCTATACTCTATGACCTAATACTACCATCCTATAACTGATATAAAATTTTTTGCCTCTTTCTTTCTCTCCTCAGCCACTCAGCTGCCTGCCATCAGCAGTGGAGCAAGAAGGGGATGGGAAAGAGATACAGAAAATTCCAAGGAAAGTTCCCGCAGTACAGCTGCATTTTAAATCTTACAGGCTGTCAGATTACTCACTCACATTCATTTCACTCAGAGACACACAAAAAGACAGACAGAAAATCACAGCAAGAATGCACTCAGAAATTGTGACAGATTGTTTGCAGAAGTCAGACATTATGCTTGGTCCTAGGTAAAACTTACTGGATCATTTTCTTTTTCACTGTGTCCAACAAAAACAGCTGTCTTACAGTGAATGGTTCGAGCCACCCCTGGCACTTTCATTTCTGATGTTAAACATATCATTAGTATATTCCATAGGAAAAAGGCAGAAATGGGGAAATGCTGGAGACCCTCCTCCATAAACTTCTTACTCCTCTGTTTTCCCGCTGTATCCCCTATTACCAAATCTATCATCCCTCTCTATTCTGCATATTCCAAGAATTCTGGTAATTGACTGTTGGTGATAAGTAATCCTCTTTTTCTTACTATTCTTTTTAAAAGTCTTAGATAATATTCTTGGTTGCTACTTTCATGTTGTACCTGCCCCATTTTTTTCTGAAAACTTTTTTCTGAGACCAGGCTCATCTTTGCTTATTTGTATTTTCTACCAATCCTTATCACATACCCACTTTGGCCTGGTGAGTTACCCTCTCTCTGTAAGATTTTAACTTAAGAGAAAATCCGGCTTTCACCTCCTACCTTTATTAATGTTCTCAGGAGGCTCAGTAAGCCATTCCTCTAGATGGTGCTTTTCTCAAGATTGTGCTTGTTGAGCCACTTATGCCGATATCACAATGAACATGGGCTGAACAGAAGGGTGTGGAATGATTGATCACAAGCCAGTCAGGTTCTTTCATAGCAGTTCCAATTTATTGATCAGAGAGTAGGGTTTATAAAATAAATATAAAGGAATTATGTCTTCGGTTCCCATGAGAGCATGTCCTTTTTCATTCATGTACATCTCTATGTTTTAATGTCCTTTTACCCTTGAATGCATCTATGTCTGGGTCACTGCTAGTTATCACTTCCTAAACTCCTGCAAGGCAGGAAGAGATGGTGAGTCAATTTTAAGACAAAATATACCCTTCACGGTGAGCTGGTTTGGGAGAAATCCTGGACCAGTATGGACCGGGTCAGAGAATGGCCCTTGACAAATTTTGATGACTGAAAGCTGTCCAGTTAACTTGGCGTTTGCTGGCTAAATTTCTTCCTTTCTTTTTTCCTTCCTTCAAAGATCATACCTTTAACCTATTTCATGCTGGAGCTCATAGATTGGACAATAGGTCCCTGTCCAAGCAACACTTAATGGCTGTATTTGCAGCCTTCCTGACTCAGACAGAATATAGCAACTATCTCTCCTCACCAGAAACTCATAGGGGCCCTCCCAGTTGGGTTTTTTTTTTTAATTAAAGGGGCCATCCCTTGACTCACTTAAAGAAGCCTATTCACTGAAGGGACATTTACCTTACTCAAAGTGAGAACCTGAAAAGATCCAAATCTAAAAGGGCCAGCATCTCCTATTACATCCTGGATCATTTCCAGTCATCCTGATGAATATCTGGCCACTGAACCCAGAAGGCTCTGAAAGAAAGAGTGATGCTGGTGACCTTCCACAACCCTCCCTCACTCAAATCAAAGTCAACTGCAAATCATGTCATCATCTATCCGATGTCATGTTCCTCTGAAAATGAAGGACAAACACAGCTCTCCCTTCCCCTAACTCCTTTTGGCATACCACTTTCCCAGATGCTGCTGCTCTGTCTCTACTCTGCCTTCTAGAGGAGCAATGAGGTCTTGGGCAGGTGGAGTCTTTCTTATTCCTAGTCTAGAGTTCTATTCACTGAACCACTTATCTGCCATGGTGCTAGGGGTAAAGTTCCCTAAAAGTCAGAGGTTATTTCAGCAATGTGAATAGTTCAGTCATGTATGTGGGCTAGCTACAGCCATACTGGGCGCAGCTACTTGTCTCAGTGGATAGAGTGCAATGTGTAACTGAGAAAAAGTTATATTTTTTCTGTTCTCATTCAGTTTTATCCAGAGTGTTCTCATATCTACCTTTAAAAAAAAATCTTGGAGCAGCTAGGTGGCACAGTGAATAGAGCACCAACCGTGGAGTCAGGAGGACCTGAGGTCAAATCCAATATCAGACACTTAACACAAAAAAACTAGCCATGTGACCTTGGGCAAGTCACTTAACCCCAATTGCCCTGCCTTTCCCCCTCCAAAAAGATTTTTTTTGTTTGTTTTTAGACTTCTCTAATTCTGAGAAGGGAAAGTTGAACTTCCACAGGAGTCTAGTTTTATTGTCTATTTCCTGCTGTAATTCATTTAAGTTCTTTATAATCTGAGATGTTATACCATTTCATTTATATATGTTTAATATTGATATAATGTCATTGTCTAAGATACCTTTTAACAAGATAGTTTCTTGCCTTATCTTTTTAAATTAAATCTATTTTTGTTGTTGCTGTCTGAGATTATGATTGCTAGCTTAGATTTTTTTTTAACTTAAGCTGGAGGAAAATAGATTCTGCTCCAACCCCTGACCTTCCATTTGTCTGTGTCTGTGCTTCAAAAGTGCTTTGTGCAAACAGTGTTATATAAGACTTTATTAAAAAAAATACATTCTTCTATCTCCTTCAGTTTTATGGCTAAATCCATCCCATTTACATTCACAGTTATGATAACTGTATTTCCTTTCATACTATATTCCCCATTTATCCATTTCTCTCTTATAATTCATTCTGTCACTCCTCATAAGTATTTTACTTTTGACCACTACCTCGCCCATGCAGTTGTTTCTTTGATCTGTCTTCCATTCTTACTTCCCAATAGGGTGCAATAGATTTCTGTATCCAACTGAGTGTGTGTTATTCCCTTTTTGAGCCAATTCTGATGAAAGAAAGGTTCAAATTTGCTCACTTCTCCTCATCTCTTTTACACCTCTTTTATGTGAGATAATTTACCCTAGTCAATCTCTCCCTTACCTTTTCTTCCAATGAAATCTTCTAACCCCATCATAGTGAGTCCACATATGGACCTTCTGTTTATATATATTCTTTCCAGTTTCCTTAATAGTGATCAAGCTCTTAAGAGTGAAACGTTTCATAAATAGGCTGAGCCAATAAACCAAAAGTGACAATTCAACCTAAAAAATTCTGCTTATTTGGTGCTAAACCAATCAAGATACAAAAAACCATTTTACAGAGCTACAATAAAATCTTAACATTCATCTGGAAGAAAAAAAATGGCCAAGAATATTAGGGGAATTAATTTTTTAAAATGAAGGAAGGTGATCTAACATTACCAAATCTCTGTTTCTATTATAAAGAAGTAATCATCGGGGCAGAGTCAAAATGGAGGCCTAAAGGTAGGAAAACTCCATGGCTCCCCCCATAACCACCTCAAATAACTACAAAATATTACTCTAAACACATTTTAGAGCTTCAGAACCCACAAAATGACAGAGTATCAAAACTCCTGCTAAAGGCCGATTGGCAGGCAGACAGGAAGTGTTGATCACAGTGAATGAGGAGCAGAGCCCAGCCTCATGTTGTTTTAGCCCCAGGCCATCCAGGAGAATTCGTGGCTAGAGCCTTCAGGGGAGCAGATCACAGGCAGCTGTGGCGGTTCCCAGAATTATCAACCCATAAGAGACAAGGACAATGGGAAAAGGTCAGTGAAACTCAGTGAAATTTCATGGAGAGCATCCAGCCAACTCCCACCAGAGATAGAAGCAGTCTGAAGAGGCAAGCTGGCAGCTGCCTCCACGTGGCTGCTTCAGAGGTCCTGGCCTGCAGATAACAGGGGCGGCAAGCTATCATTCAGAGGCTAAGTGTACTTGCCTTGACCTGCCTAGATCAGGATCGTGGTCTTGGGTGGTGGTCCGGAGGTATGTGACCAGTGACAGAAAGCCAGTGGGGGCTGCAGAGATGGCAGCCTCCTAAAAGCTTTTGCAACTACAAAAATTCCAATGATTTGGGTCAAAGCTCTCCCCTCTGAAAGCAGAGTTCTACTGAGCCCAAAAGTCAAATAATTGACAGGCAACATGAGAAAGTAAAGGAAGCAAAACAAGCTTAGTAATCCAACTTTAGATTCATTTTGGGGGGACAAAAAAGATCAAAGCATGGAGTGAGGAAGACAACACAGTCAGAACTCATTCACCAAAAGCTTCCAAGAAAAATGTAAACTGTTCACAGCCCATAGAGGAGCTTATGAGAGATTTTGAAAACCACATAAGAGAAGTGGGGGAAAAATTGGGAAGGGAAATGAGAATGATGGAAGAAAATCATGAAAATAGAGTCAACAACCTGACTGAAGAAAATGTCACCTTAAAGAAGAGACTAACTCAAGTGGCAAAAGATGCCCAAAAAGCCAATGAGGAGAAGAATGCCTTGAAAAGTCTAATTTGCCAGATGGAAAAAATAATCTCAAAAGCTCACTGAGGAGAGTAATTCCTTCAGAAATATAGTGGATCAAATGGAAGCAAATGACTTTGTGAGAAATCATGATACTTTTAAACAGATCCAAACCAAAGAAAAAATAGAAGGCAATGTGAAATATCTCCATAAAAAAACACTGACCTGGAAAGTAGATTCAGGACAGACAATTTAAAAATTATTGGACTATATGAAAGGCATGATCAAAAAAGAATATAGACATCATCAATCAAGAAATTATCAAGGAAAATTGCCATGATATTTTAAAACCAGAGGGCAAAATAGAACTTGAAAGAATTCATTGATCACCTCTTGAAAAAGATCCCAAAAATTAAACTCCTTCCCTCATATAGAGAGGTTCCAGAGTTTCCAGATCAAGGAGCAAATATTACAAGCTAACAAAAAGAAACAATCTCAATATTGTGGAAACACAAACAGAATAACACAGGATCTAGCAGCTTCTACACTAAGTGATCAAAGGGCCTGGAATATGATACTCCAGACATCAAGAATCAACTACCCAGCCAAACTGAGTATGATGTTTCAGGGCAAAATATAGTCATTCAATGAAGTGGACGACTTTCAAACATTCTTCAGGAAAAAACAGAACTGAATGGAAAATTTGGCATTCAAATACAACAAGCATGAGAAGGTATACATGGAAATGAAAGCATAAGGAACTTTTCCAATTTCAACTATTTATATGCAAATATGGAAAAATGATCATTGTAATTTAAGAAACCTTTCTCAGAATGAGTAAAAGTGAGGGGAACATAATGTATACATATGCACACATATACATATGTCTATACAGGAGAGTATATATGTAAATGAGTACATATGTGAGTGTATGTATATATGTGTACAGGTATACGTAGACAGAGGGCACAGGATTAATTGAATAGGAAGGGATGTTATTTTAATAGGTGAAATTGAGAGGTGGAAGAGGAATATAATTAGAGGAGACAGTGTGAGACAGAATGGGATTAAGCATCTCATATAGAAAACGCAAGGGGTAAGTGTTACAATTCAGGGGAAGAAGAGGGAGGCAAAAGGGAATGGCTCAGCCTTACTCTCATTGAATTTGGATTAGGGAGGGAATGTCATATGCTCTAAACTGGGTATCTTACCTTACAAGAGAGTGGCGGGGGAGGGGATGAGATGGGGGATCATGGAGGGGAGGGCAGGTTGGGGGGAGGGTTTATAGAAGCACAAATTTCTGTAACAGGACAGGGAAAAAGTAGAAAACAGAAGAAGTGGAAGGAAGGATAGGAAGGAGTAAAATATAATCAGTCTTTCACAAAATGTACATTGTGGAAAAGTTCTGCATAACTATACATATACGGCTTGTAGTGAATTACTTGTCTTTCCAGTTGTGGTGGGTGACAGGGGAGGAAGGGAATGAATCTAGAATTTAAAGTTTTAAAGTCAAAGGTTACATATATATATATTTGTTGTTATTATTATTATTTATATGGATTTGGGAAGTAAGATATACAGGCACTGAGATAGGGGGATCTATCTTGCCCTACCAGAAAGTCAGAGGGATGATGGGGGAGGATATAGGAGAGAGCAGATTGGGGGAAGGTGTATACAGTGGGATCACTGTTTTGTCATAGTGGGAAGGGGAAAGACAGGGAGAAAATTTAAAAAGAACAAAAACAGAAGTAATCATTAACACAATGTGGTACTGGTTGGGAACTAGAGTGGTGGATCAAAGGAATATATCAGATACATAATATATTGTAATAAATGACCATAGTAATTTGGTGTTTCATAAACCCAAAGATCTATGCTTTTGGAACAAAAATTCAGTACTGTACCAAAACTTCTAGGAAAACTGGAAAATAAAAGGGCAGAAATTATGTATAGTGGTTTCTCATACTTTGTACCAAGATTAAGTCAAAATGGGTTCATAACTTAGATGTAAAAGATGATTCCAAATGCAAAATAGGGAAGTATGGAGTAATTTACCCATCAGACCTATGGAGGAGGGAAGAATTTAGGATAAAGGAAGAAATAAAGATTCTTATGAAATCTAAAATGTATATTTTTGATTAAGTGAAATTAAAAAGGTTTGCATAAACAAATTCAGCGTATCCAAAATTAGAAGGGAAAATGGGGGGAAATTGTCTCAGAAAGACCTTATTTCGCAAATATACAGAGAACTGAGTCCACTGTGTAATAATATAAAGCATGCCCCTGTGGATAAATGGTCAAAGACATAAATAACTTGTTTTTAGAAGAAGAAATCAAAGCTATCTATAGTTACAGGGAATGGATGTTTTAAATCACTATTGATTAGAGAAATGCCAATTAAAACAACTCTGAGGTACCACCTCATACCTATCTGATTGGAAATATAACAGAAAATGAAGATGATAAGCATTGGAAGGGGTATGGGAAAACTGGGACACTAATGCATTATTGATAGAGCTGTGATCTCATACAATTATTCTGGAGAGCAACTTGAAATTATGCCCAAAGGGCTATAAAACTGTTCACAGACTTTGATACAGCAATAACACTACTAGATCTGTACTCCAAAGGGATCAATAAAAAAATGAAAATGCCCTATATATAAAAATATATTACCAGCAGCTCTTTTTGTGGTAGCCAATAATTGGAAATTTACAACCATCAATTGGAGAATAGTTGAACAAGTTGTGGTATATGATTGTAATGTAATTGTGCTGTAAGAAATGACAAGCAGTGTTCTTTCAGAAAATCCTGGAAAGATTGCAATGAATTAATAATGCAAAATGAACTGAACAGAACCAGGAGGAATTCATACACAGAAGCAACAATATTCTATGATGAACTGGGAATGAGTTAGCTAATCTCAGCAATACAATGATCATTTAATGGGCATTGCCTCAGTCAAAAATATACCTGGGAAATCTGGAAGTGTTTTACACAGATTGCACATGCATAACTGTAAGGCTTGGAATTCCCCTGGTTGAGGAAGCCTGTACCTCCACCATAAGTATGGAGTGTTCTTTGTGATAACAAAGGAGTAGGCCAAGGATGTCCAGTTTGATTGTAGGTAGTTTAATGAATCATTATGAATAGTTACAAATCAGGACTAATCTTCAGTTTGGGATGGCAGCCAGACAGTTCAGGGGATTTCCACAAAACACCCCCAAAATCCCCATGGAAATTATAGAAAATAGACAAAGAAAGGAGGAGCTAGTGAAGGTATCAATTCTGATTGGTAGGTATTTTGTGTTTTCTGCTTACTAATAGGCTTGGGCATTAAACAAATATTATGCCCAAACATAAGTTGTGTATTGATTATGTACTGGTCACAATATTCTCATTATTGCTTTCATCGATCACAGTATTTTTTGTTATGACTGAGTTATGATTTTAAACAGGTTACCATGTTCAGGCTTTCACCCTTAAGAGAGTTCAAGTTTTTATGGCTTTTCACTTTTATTCTATTTTAGGGATTTTCAACAACCAGACCGCCAGAATCCACGATTGAAAAGCTACCTAAATATTCTTTCCAAATATCTTCTGTAACATCCCTGTGGCAGCTCTATACTAGGGTGTTTTAGGGCCTTTTGGAATATAGTCAGAATGGTCCCATTTGTAAGTATAAACCCAAGAAGTAGTATAAGCACAGATAGGAAAACAACATGACCAATGAAAAAATGATCACAGTTGTTATAATTTTCTTCTATCTCACCCCTGTGGAGGTGAAGGAAGAACCAATGGCATTTGGAGATTAATGAGAGAGATAAATTTCTGAACTTAGTACAGGGTAGCTGAGTTTCTGAATTCAGTTCAGAGAGAAATACACATGGCTTGGACAGTATTACAACTTTCTGGGAGTGACAGAGAATAGAATCAATGACATATTTGAATGAAAACAATTAGCTTTTCTCAATTTTCACCCTTTTCTCAAACTACCTCCAACATCCTTTTAATTAACAATTTTCATCCTGGCATCTGG
This sequence comes from Pseudocheirus occidentalis, assembly GCA_028646575.1. Taxonomy (NCBI): domain Eukaryota; kingdom Metazoa; phylum Chordata; class Mammalia; order Diprotodontia; family Pseudocheiridae; genus Pseudocheirus; species Pseudocheirus occidentalis. Next base: position 56,329,328 of record CM053602.1, on the reverse strand, counting down.
ACATGCCATGTAGTTGTCTGGCCTCTAGAACATCTTTCCCTGGGGCAGTCTGGAAAATCTCTTGTCCTCAGGAGCAACTCTTTAGTGGAATTGTTCTTCTGGTTCCAAGTTTCTTGTAGAGATTCCTTAGATGTTCCTCCTAAAATCTTTAAAAAACAGATCGCAACACAAGTTAGTATAATCTCTCAAATTTTACTTCTCCACATACTTGGTCACATTGTAAAAAGCAGTTGAAACCTTTAAACTCTTGGTCTTAATAAGAGACCCTCAAAGTAGGAACCCATAAGTTGCTTCAAGCTTCAAAAAAATTAGGTTTTTACCTGTCCAAGGAAAATCATTTACATTTGAGATACAGGATTGAATGATCTTGTTACTTTCTCAAAAGTTTCTGCTGTGATTACAACTCTTTTTGGATGATGAGATTCTATTCAGGACTCATAAGAAAATCTAAGTAGCAACATTCTTACAGGTAGAAATTTTCTGCTCCTGTGTTCAATAATGAAACAAATGAAGTTATTTATAAGAAGCTTACTTTACTCCAATGAAAACTAAAGACTTGGGAGAATATTTAAATAGTTAATTCCAAAATAGTGCATATGAGTAAGTTGTATATAATAAACCGTGTTTGTATCACATTATTAAGAAACTTCAATGAAATTGATTTTTCCATAGATTGCATTGAAATTCTCTTCCCCAAACAAACTGAAGATGTTTCTGATTTCCACCCCACTAATTAATTGGGGTTCAATGACTTTCCCAAAGTCACGTGGCTAATAAGTGTCAAGGGTCTGAGCCTGTATTTAAACTCAGATCTTCCTGACTCTAGGGCCAGTACGCTCTATTCACTGTGCCAACTAGCCACCCCCTAGATATAATTATTTTTATTTTCATGGAGCTGCAACAAGAAAAAAAAATGACCAGGCCTCATATACATAGAAGATTTCACTTAAGATCTTTCATTGTTTTTCTTTTTGTCCTAAACTTAAATTTTTCCTGTTGTACAAACGAATCATTAGAAATCATTTCTACATTATATATAAACTTGAAAATCCTCAGTAAGCCAAGTTCATGGGTCAGGAACTCCAAAAACCTAATGAAGTCTTTTCCCAGGGTGCAAGACCTTACCCACACAGATGATTTACTGGAACCTGAAAAGTTTTCAAAATAAGGGAAACTGAAAGGAACCCCAGAAAAGGGGCTGATCCTAATGCCCCTCCATGGCCACCCCATGATACATTCTTCCACTGGACTGCCACATACTGTCAAATGACCCAGTTTTCTGTCCTAATTCAGTTTGTTTTCCCCTGATTGAATTTTCCCCATTTCTCAATATGGCAACCCACTTGCCAGTATGTCTTTCAGGGTTCCTATCTGTACTAGTATCTACCAGACCCCATAAGTTTTATTTTTTGCAACCCAGAATATGGTAACTGACACATGGAGCATCCATTCACCCACTAGAACCCTATATTGGAGGTGACCTTGCCTGTTTTCATAAGTGAAGGGAGTGCTGTCTATCCATCCCAATTGCCCTTAGAGCTGCTGTGAGCTGTGCTCTTTGACACCAACCCCCCACCACCCACAAGGTGCATAGACTAACCCTGCAGCACACCCTCATATCCCAAGGAAGACTGCTCTGAAGGGTCAGAAACAATCCTTATAGAGCTTTCCCTTCATCCCCTCCTGTCCACACACAGTAATCAATCACCATTTTGTGGTTTTAATATTAAAACAAGAACCCCAAATAACTTAGTTAACAATCTACAGCCTTCCTGAGTTGTGGTGAGCCATTTAGCCCTGATGCATAACTCAGATAAGAGACCTTAATTATGTACCTTGATTCCTCTCAAGGTGATGCAGTTTACAAAGGCTGGTTCCCCCAAAGGAATCTCCCGGGGGCACTTGAAAAGACTTTTATCTGATATCCTGACATCAAAACCTTTAAGACCAAACTTCAGGCACCAAAAAGTACATGTTCCTTATCATCAACAGCTAAAGACTGTTGTAAGCAAAAAACTTGATTCTCAAGTATCTGGCTTTTATGCAGATGTGTTTGAGACTGGTTTCTGTGCAATTGCTTTTGAGATTGTGGTCTGCTCATAGGGATCATCCTTTGTCCTGTAAGATACATTTTGATAAAAGACAACTGACCTTCCCCTTAATTTCTTGGGTCCTAGATAACAATCCTTGTCTTATCCAAACTACATCTCTGGTATGGTAGACTATTCTATTAGTAATAATATTTCCGGACATTATTGAGATAAGGATGCTTGAATCGTTGTCATTTGCATCTTCAAAAACTTTGTTCTAAGCATCAATAAATTGAGTTCATGGTTCTTCCTTGAACTACCCACATGGCCTGGTCCTATTTTTTATTCAAATCTCAGATAGTGCTTAATGCTGTAAATTAAACAGGCTCCCAACTCTAAGTGATAACCAAATTGTTTTAGTTGTAACTTACCCATAACTACAGGCAAAGATGGGAATTGCCAGATCTCCAAATGGCAGTTACAAAACATTATAAGAGGGTAAGCAGAGTTTGATAAAATAAGATAACTGGTTTTAAAGCAATTTTTCCACTTTCAGTTTCCTTCATTTGATACTTTAATATTATCCAGATGGTAAAAGTTGCTTTACATATCTGATACAAAAATTTACCAATCTGAAGTATTCTTGTGTATTTTAGCCATCTTATTATCTCTGCAGGGTATGTTCTTCCTTTTTGCCCCACTGTACCACCACAATTGCTTCAAAATATTCTCCCCAACCATAATACCATTATGTTCTAATCCTAACCCAGTATTGGGTAACTCCAACCATCCACAACCACAATGCTTACACTGATGATGACGAAACCTGGAGAAAGAGAATGTGTAGAAATGAAAAAAAACCCAGACATTCAAAGATACAGAAGACATCCAAGCATTTCTGATGAAAAGATCAGAGATGAATAGAAAATTTGACTTTCAAATACAAGACTCAAGAGAACCATAAAAAGGTAAACAGAAAAGGGAATTAATAAGATTGAATTGTTTAAATACTTACATGTGAACATAATATTGGCAACTCATAAGATGTATTCCCTTAATAGGATAGTTAGTAGTAGATGAACGGCACCAGTGTGAGTTGAATATGAAGGGATAATATCTAAAAAAAATAAAAACCAGGGTTTAGATATTAATGCACCATACTGGAAGAAAGAGAAGAGATGCAGAATAGGGTAAATAACCTCTAATGAAGAAGGCAAGAAAAAGATTTTACAATGGAGGGGCAGATAGGGGGATGTTATGAAGAATGACTGAGTCTCAATCTCTTCAGAATTGACTTAGTGAGGGAATAACATACACACTCAACTTGGTAGATATCTATCTTCCTCTACAGGAAAGTAGGAGGGAGAGGGGATAAGAGAAGGGGGGAGGATGTGATGAAAAAGGAGGCCAGATTTGGGGAGGGGATAGTCAGAAGCAAAATATTCTTGAGGAGGGACAGGATTAAAAGGAGAAAGAGAGGAGAATAAATGGGAGAGAACAGAAACAAGATTGAGGGAAATACAGTAAGCAATATGAATTGTGAAAAATTTTGAAGTTTCTGAGATAAAGGCTTCATTTCTCAAACATTTAAAGAACTGAGTCAAATTAATAAAAGTAAGAGCCATCCTCCAGGTGACAAATGATCAGAAGATGTGAACAGTTTTCAGATGAAGTCATCAATCTGAAGACATATGAAAAATAGTCTAAATCACTACTGAGTGGAGAAATGCAAAGTAAAACATTGTGAGGTACTACACCACACATATTAGATTGACTAATAGGACAGAATAGGAAAATGATAAATGTGGAAGGGGATGTGGCAAAAGAGTGACATTAATTAGCAAACTCTGGGTGGAGAAATGGATGAATTTAGTCATTCTGTAGAAAAAAATTTGGAGGTATACTCAGAGATCTATAAAACCAGGTGTACCCTTTGACCTAGCCATACCACAACAATATCTCTTCTGTATCCCAAAAGACATTTTAAAAAAAGGAAAAAGAGAGGGCAGTTAGGGGCCGCAGTGAATAGAGTACTGGCCTTGGAGTCAGGAGGGCTGGACTTCAAATCTTGCCTCAGACACTTAACAGTTAATATCTTCAACTCATTAACCCCAATTGCCCAGCCTTCTCCCCTCCATAAAGCAAAAAAGGAAAAAAGAAAGAGACTTACATGTACAAAAATATTTATAGCAGCTCTTTTCTGGTGGCAAAGAAATGGAAACTGAGAGGATGAGCATCATCTGGGGCAACAGTGATGAATTTGTGGTATATGATTGTGATAGAATGCAATAAATGCTATAAGAAATGATGCTCAAGATGTTCTCAGATAAACCTAGAAGTATTTATATGAAATAAGAGAAATAAGAGAAAGTGAAATGAGTAATGCCAGGAAAACATGGTATCTAAGAGAACAGTAACAGTTCTATTATAAAATGATCAGGTATGAACAATTTAGCTATTCTCAGCAATATAAAGGTCTAAGACAACTCTGAAGCACTTATGATGAAAAAAGTTATCCATCCCCAGAGAAAGAAATGATGGTGTCTAAATACAGATCAAAGAATACATTTTTTAAAATTCTATTTGTCTTGAAGATTTATTTTTGTCTGTGTTTTCTTTTAAAGTTTATCTAATACAGAAATATTTTTGCAGGATCGCACAAGTATACCCTATATCAAATAGCAAACATGCTTGATGGGCAGTTGGGAGGTAAAGGGTTGTGACTGAGAGAGAGAAGGGGAGAGAACTTGGAATTCAAAATTTTAAAGAGGAGTGTTAAAACCTTGTTTTTAGATGTCATTGAGGAAAAAAGTAAATTATTGAAAAAAATTATTAAAACAACAGCAATGTAAGCGGACTGTTGTACAGACCCTTTACATAATGGGAATTTACTCAAGGGTTAGGCACAAAGAAACAAGAGCTGGAGGAGGAACATATGAGTGGAAAGGTCAGCCACATGAGGGTCTGGCTGGAAGTGAAAGGAAGTACAGGCAAGCAGGTAGACACATAGGGGCAGACACGGAAGCATGCAGGAGATAATAGGGGACACATGGTGGTCACCACGGACACACACACACACACACACACACACACACACACACACAACACCACAGTGTGGATGGATAAAATACCAAAATGCAGGGACCAAACTCTCCAAAGGGTGAGTAGCCTGAAATCAAGGTCTCATCTCTCAACATTGGAGATCTCAAGCCAAGGCCAGATCCAGAAGTGGTGGTAGCTTTCTTTCTTGCCTGTCTGTTCTTCTGCTTTCAAATGGGTAATTTCTTTAACCATTTCTTTGAGGGGTTAGGGGGAGGGATTGGATAGGTGGTTGGAAGCCACAGAGTACCAAGTTGAGGGGCAGAAGCAGAAATAGATCCCAATACATTACAGTAAAGTTTAAATGGGTGGCTTTTTTTGGAAATGAAGAATTCTTCCTTACATAAAGTCCAACTTGTATATCGTCATTTTACGTAAAGCAACATCTAACCTGTGTGCCTTTCTATTACCATTCACTTTTCTCCATAGGTCTTTAACATCTAAGCTTTCTAAAATACTGTGACTCTTACCTTCTTTCTTATTCATTTTATGGTTAGGTTTCTCTAGCTCTCAGAAGGAAAATGAGGTCCCCACTACTGTCCATTACTTCCTGTAATTCATTTAACTTTTCCCCCTAGAATATAAATGCTATACCATTCCCCAAATATATTACTTGATTGTAGGTAGTTTCCCTGCCTACCCCTTTTACTAGAGCTGTATCTGTTTTTGCTTTGTCTGGCATCATTATTGCTATGCCTCCATTTTTACTTCAGCTGAGGTAGAACAATTTCTGCTATAGCCCACCATTTGTACTCTGGTTCCTTCTTGGTTTCAAATGAGTTTTTCATAAAAAAAAAAAAACATTGTTAGATCATGGTTTCTAAGCCATGTTGTTACCTCATTCCATTTTCCAAGTGAGTACATCCCATTATTCACACAGGCAGCATTACTATGCATTTCCCTCCACCCAGTTTTCTTCTGTTTCTTCTCTCTCTCCTTATCCTACCCCTATTTGAATTTTGGTTTTGCATATAACCAATGAATTCTTTTATTGGTCCACCCTTTTGTAAATACTTTTTCTTTCTCTTTTACCATTCTGTTACCTCTCTGGTAAGATAGTTTTTTATGACCAATTGAGTAAGTATATATTGATACAGATAGAAATAGTGATAAAGATATTTTCCCTTTTTGAACCTGTTTAAATGTGGACTTATGTTCAAGCAGTGGTCACTCCTTGTTGCATTTTCCATTCCAGGGTAGAAGCTTTTACTCCCACACCCTTTTATGTGAGATCATTGCCCCCATTCTTTCTCTCCCTTCTGACTTCTACCAGGGCATGCATATTTCTCCCCTATAAATGTATTTTACATCATTCCAGGCTAAGTGGTTCACTTCTTAACGTTCTTTAAATATAGAATCCTCCTACCTGCTCTGATAATGATGAAATGCTTAGAAGATGGGTGTTCCATCTTCCTTTAAAGAAAAGTAGAGAGTTTAACTTGAGTTGCTTATGCTTTCTCTTTCATGTTTACCTTTTAATGCTTCTTTTGAGTCTTGTATTAGAACGTCATATTTTTTCTTCAGCTCTGGTATATTCATCAGGAATTCTTCAAAGGCCTCTATTTCATTAAATATTCTCTTTTTTGTTCTCTCAATATGCTTCCCCAGAGAGGAAGTTTGTAGTAAATGGAATGTTCTCAGAATATGTGTCTCTACACACAAATATCTCATCCACTGGATGTTTGGAGGCTAGATGTCCTTCCCCAGAAAGTAAGCCTGTAGTACCTGGAATGTTCCCAGAGAGACAGTCTTTTCCTTTGAGTCTTCAGAGAGTAGATGTGCTTCCCCGGAAAGTAAGCCTATAGTAACAGGAATGTTTCCAGAAGGGGTATCTCCCACCACAATTATCTCTTCTTCTGTGTCTTCTAAGGATAGATATGTTTCCACAGAGAGTAAGCTTGTAGTAACTGGAATGCTGTTAGAGAGTGTGTCATGACACCATTGTCTTTTCCTCTGTATACTATAATTATGTTGAGTGTTTTTCCTTGCTAAAATAAAAAAATACTATTTGTCACATGGCATGGCCATATAAGGTTCCACTACATTCCCATTAGAATTTCAAAAACAAAAAAGGTATGGGGAGTTATGGGAAAATAGATATAAAAATACATCATTAAGGGAGATCTGAATTGCTCCTGCTACTGTGGAAAGCAAACTAGAACTATGCCCCCAAAATACTAAAAGATGAAGATGTCTTGAACTAACAATACCAACACTAAGCCGATTGCAAAAGGAGTCATCGTGTATGCAAATTATTGAGAGCACATCCTTTCAAACTTGCACCAAACTAGAAAGCAAAGAGGTGGTCACCTAATGAGGTAAACAAATTATGGGAAAATAATTTAATGGAATATTATTCTACTATAAGTCATGATGAAATGGACAGTTCCAGAAGAAAATGTGCAGACAAATATATTGTGATGAAGACTGAAATGAGCAGAACCAGAACTTACATAGCAACATTAAAGGAAGAATTATTTTTTTAAACTACTGGAATTCAAATTAATGTAATGATAAATCTTGATTTCAGAGGACTGAAGATGAATCATGGAAGACAACCGTGTCTCTTTTCATAGAGGTTATAGACGAAAATCCAGAAAGATGCACATCTGGACTAGGTCCACAAGAGAATTTGTCTTTCTGGAGGCTATTACTGGGAGGGTTCAGTTACTGTCATGGTTTTAGACTTTCAAATTAATTTCCTAAAAGTTTTTCACAATCGGCCTGCAAGAGCCAGTTCAATAGGCTACAAGTCCTGGGTGGGAAATGCCCCTTGTTCCACCTCAAGGGTCTAAGATGGGGGTGGGGGGCGTGCAAACCTGGCCCCACATACAGGCTCTTTCTGCATCCAGGTCCCTGACAGAGAGGATAACAAGGGAGAGGCAGGAATGCCTACAAGGGATGGCTCTTGTCCCAGGACAGACTTCAGGACTGACCCCTGCAGTACCAAGGAATGACCTGCACCCCGTTGTGACACAGGTGACAGGCTCTCGACAGGAAGAAGACAGGACCAATTCAGACAGGGCCAGGGGGGTGCGGGAAGGGGAGGACGTGCTATTGCAAACAGAGGGTCTGTGTTTCTAGCGGAGTTGAGTGGGTCTGAGGCAGAGGGGAGATTGGGGTGGCGGAAGGGAGATAAGAAGAAGGGGAGAGTGACACACGCTCTTGTCCCTCTACCCGACTGTGTCCGTGGAAAAAGAAGTCCTTGGAGTTGGGAATGCAGATAAACACAGAGGGAGGAGTCATGAAAGAAAAGGGAGGAGGAGGAAGGGCTCCTTTCCCCAACCCCCTCGCGGTCAAGGGGGACCCATAGAAACACTAGCCTTCCTCTTCTGAACTCAGCCCTGGACACTTGAGCCTGGGGAAGGGGAGGAGGTCCCGAAAAGATCTCTCGCCGGCTCCGCCCTTCCCACACCCGGGCCAGCTCAGGGAGGCCGATCTACAGACAGGGTGGAGTCTGAGATGCACAGGAATGAAGTCAGGTAAGGTCTGTTTGAGGACCTCCAGCCACAGCCTTGTATGGCCCCCTCAACTAAACAAGAGCCTATTTGGTCGAACCGGGATTCCACCAACGCTGCTCTGAAGTCACATCCGGAGGCGGGGCTTCCCTCAGCCAACGGAACACAAGCAGTAACCATGGTGACAGCGGGGCTAACACCTGGATGCTGAGGAGGGAGGGCCCTGTGGCCTCAGGGAGGGGTCGGACTCGCCTTGTAGCCCTAGGCTGGGCCAGATATAGCCAATGCCCTGCAGCCCCCGGCCCTCAGGGCACGGCCTAGGCTCAGTCAGCCAGGGAAGAGGCCCTGGTGTCTCTGCACCTAGGGGTTGGCCTGCAAAGAGATAGGGGAAGACAAGCCCAGGGACGCAACACGCCTGGAAATATGCCATGGTGACCCCGGGAACTGTAGTGTGGGCGCGTGTGAATGAGGGTATGAAGGAGGATCCCAGGCATCGAGGTGGGTGTGGCCACGCCCGGATCTGCCGCCGAAGGCGGGTCCAAGAGGCAGGTAGGAGGGAGGGACGGAGCGTCCCCAAAGCTGACCTCCTGGTGGACAGGGTCCCCTGGTCTGTGTAAGACGCTTCCTCAGTAAGACAGGGAGGACAAGACCAGAATGAAGGTGGCAGGCGGCCACACACGGGCCTGGAAAAGAAGCTGCTAGGAGAGATTCTGATCTTCAGCATGAAGGAGACCAGGGACACAGCCCGGCCATGGGCTGACTTGTGATGTTTGATGCAAGAGAGTCATAAGCCAGAATCACACATGGTAGAAGAGAACACAGAGGAAATGCCTAGAAACACGTCTGTCCTGCTGTGTGCCAGCGGCGCTGATAAAGGGTCCCATGTGTGCAAAAATGTAACCGCTCATGGAGAGGACACAGAGCAGAGAATGAAAATAGCCCTGTTCCAGTAAAAGAAACGGAACAGGGGATCAGTGACTTTCCAGAGGTGGGGAACCCAAGGGACAGAGGGATTTTCCCATGAGTGCTGTCACACTGTCCGTCTGAGATTTAGATAAAGTTAACCATAAAAGGAATAAGCAAGAAGTTAAGCAGAGTAATACAGTTTTAGAAAGCTTAGATATGAAAGATCTCCAGAGAAAACTTAATATAGACAGATGTTGCTTTTTCTACCTTCAAACCAGATGTGATGTAAGGAATTCTGTGAGAAATCTGCATTCCCAACAAACACCTATATAAAGTTTGCCATGCTGTACTGAGATGTCTTTCTGCTCCTGCCCCTTAATTTGATCTTGTGTGGCCTCCTACTACCACCATTCCTTCCTGCCCTCCAAAAACAAAAGCTCAAATGATCCAAGTGAAAGCAGAAGAGACCTGCAGAGAGAAAGCTGCCACCACTGCTGGATCAGAGCTTGCCTTGAGACCTCCAGCACTGAGAGAGACCACTCACCAAAAGTTTGATCCTTGTGTTTTAGCATTTTCTCCATCCACATTGTGGTACTGTGTCCCCACCATTTTGCTTACTCTGGTTTTTAGGGTTTTTTATTCTTTGTATTTTTTGTGAATGCTTGACCAAGCCATTGATAAATTTTTTTCATGATTTTCTTGTATCACTCTCATTCATTTTCCCAATTTTTCTTTTACATTTCTAGCTTGATTTTCAAAATGCTTCATGAGATCTTTCATGTCCTCAGACCAATTCATTCCTTGGAAGCTTTGGGTGTATGTAGGTGTTTTGCCTTTTTTGTCTTTTTCTGAGTGTGTGTTTCGATCTCCCTCTTCACCAGAGTTAATTTCTGTGGTCAGAATTTCTTTTTTCTGTTGTTTGCTAATTTTCCCAGCTATTTCTTGACTTTGCCCTATTTGCTAAAGTTGGGTTCTGTTTCCAGGATGGAGGGTACACTGTCCTAAGCTGCAAGGGTTTTCTGTCACTGTTTTCAGAGGTACTTCTAGGGACCTGTAAGGTTTCAGTTCTTCCAAAGTGGTCTAATACAAGGAGACGTGTGTTTCTTCTTCTAGCCTGTGCTCTGCTCTGTGAGCAAGCACAAGCACTCTTTTGTGCCTTGGAACTGTGAGGGGTGTCAGTGCTCCACTGTGGCCACAAGCTCTGACGTGCTAGTGCTCCTCCTTACCCTGGGACTACCAGTCAGAACTGCGACCCAAATCTGAGCATGGGCAATTCAATAGAGTCCTGATCCCAGAACCGGCAGAGAGAACCCTGTAATCTCCTTCTGACCAGTTTTTCAACCCCCTTACTGTCTGTGGGCTGAGAGATCCATAAGGAGCTACTGCCACTGCTGATTCAGTGGCACCCAAGGCCTGCTCCTGCTTTGCCGAGGCCTAGGCTGTGCTGGCAGGGCCTGCACTGGACTGCATTCCACTCTCACCCTGGTGGGATAGACCTTCCCTACCAACCTTCTAAGATGTCTTGGGATGGAAAATTATTTCACCTCAGCTTTTTGTGAGTTTTGTCACTCCAGAATTTGTTTTAGGGCATTATTTAAGTGTTTGAAGAAGTTTCAGAAAGAGCTCAGGGGAATCCTTGCCTTTTATCCACTGTCTTGGCTCCCTCCACTTGTGTAAAGTGAGAACTGCCTGTATTCCTTTTATCAGCTGTATGTGGCAGCTTCACAAATATTGACCTATAAATCTGTGCATACCCTTTGACCCAGCAATGGCTTATGTAAAAGTACTGATCTCAGTTCCATAATTAATAATTAATATGAGGGAGAAAACTCATTTCTCTTTACCGTCAATTGGGGAATGACTTGTGTTCTTGTAGATTTGACTCAGTTATATGTATTGCTTTTGTTTCTCCAAAATCTTTTTAATTCGAAATAATAAAAATTATCCATTTTACATTTAGTAGTGTTCTCTATTTCTTGTTTGGTCATAAATTCTTCCCTTCTTCAGAGATGTGACAGGTCAACTATTCCTTGATCTCCTAGTCTGCTTTTGGTGTCACCCTTGATGTTCAAGTCATTTTTCCATTCCGACCTTATCTCTGTATGTGGTGTAAGATGTTGGTCTATACCTCATTCCTTTCATACTTTTCTTCACTTTTCTCAGCAGTTTTTGTCAAATAGTGAGTTCTTGTCCAAAAAGCTTAGGTCTTTGGGTTTATTAAGCACTTGATTTTATGGGTATTTACTGCTTTGTCTTGTGTTCCTAATCTGTTCCATAGATTCAACATTCTATTTCCTAGCCAGTACCAGATGGGTGTTTTTTTTTTCTTTTTGGAGGGCAATTGGGGTTAAGTGAGTTGCCCAGACTCACAGGGCTAGTAAGGTTGTCAAACATCTGAGGCCACATTTGAACTCAAGTCCTCCTGACTCCAGGGCCGGACCTCTATTCACTTTGCCACCTAGCCACCCCAGTACCAGATAGTTTTAATCATTATAATTTTATAATGCGGTTTGGGATTTTGTACAACTAGTCCACATTCCTTCACATTTTTAAAAATTATTTCACTTGATGTTGTTAACATTTTTTCTTCCATATGACTTTTTAAATGATTTTTCTAGTTGCATGATATAGTTTTTTGGTAGTTTAAGTGGTAATGGAACAAGTAAATTAATTTAGGTAGAATTCTCATCTTTATTATGTTACTTTGGCTCATACATGATCAACTGGCATTTTTGTAGTTGTTGAGATTGGTGTTTATTTGTGTGAAATATGTTTTGTTATTATGTTCATTTGGTTCCTGGGTTTGTCTTGGCAGGTTCACTTCCACGTGTTTATGTTGCCTACAGTTATTTTAAGTGGAACTGTAGCACAAGTCATTTTCTAGCATTGATTTCATGATAATTCTGACAACCATTCCTATAATCAGAACTCAAAACTATACTAAATTATAATCCTCAAAGTTTTTATCTCAAATAGGAAAGTTTCACTAACTACAACTTAGGATTTGAATATTATTCATTCCTCAGGTTTCCCTAACCATTATATTTCTTTTTTCCTTTATTTATAAATTAGAACCAACCATGATAGCTGACTCATATTGATGCATGGAAGTCACATCCTTTAGCCACCCCTATAAAATTTTGTAATTTTTATGTTAGCCAAAAATTTTTAACTGAAAACTCACTCTACATTATAATCTTATTATAATTATCTGTTTAAAAACAAAATATATTCGATTAAATGTTCAAAAGTGTTCCAATAGCTATTTTTTCTCATTTTGTAAAAGCTCAAATTATAATCTAATAGATTTAAAGAAAACTTCTCTATCAGCATTGCTGATACAATGGAATCTGAAATTTCACAATATGAGAGAATTCAGTCATACAATAAAAATAATATCATAAACTGAAAACACGAAACAAAGCTTATAACCAGCTAGATGATGTCAATGCAGCCAAGTGCATTTCCAAATTATCCCATTTAAAAATAATTAACCTTATTATCTTTACTATTTTATACTAATTATGTCTAAAACCAGGTATGCAATTACATTCAATTGGAGATATAATAATAATAAGCCGACGTTTATATATTGCTTACTACAGGCCAATTATTGTGGTAAGCACTTTACAATCGTTGTCACTTAATAGTCGCAACAAAGAGATCCAGAAATTGAGGCAAACATAAATAAGATAACCTGATTAAGATTACAGAGCAAATACATATTCTGAGGCCATTGTGTAACTCGAGTTTCCCTGCATTTTTCCATACTTTTTTTCATCACCTTCATTTGGAAACCTGACCTAACACGAGAAGGGCTAGTTGACAGGTCCAGAGGAGGAAGATCTCTGAACTGGGAAGTCCCAGGAGTTCTCTGAGCTATAAAAGAAGTCTCAGTCAGTCCTTGATTTGAGATGGTACTGAGCTGACCTGGGAGAGAGAGTTAGGGGATCTCTGATCTATGTAATCTTTGTTTCTTTTCATGGTCAAAAAAGGGTTAACAAGCAGCAGTTATGAAATACATTCATAATGCGCTTATATATATATATTTATTTATTTATTTATTTATTTATTTATTTATTTATTTCTCTTCACTCTGGGATTACTTCCAAATTAGCTGTTTTCCTTTCATACACTGAAACAACCAAAGGGAACAAAAATCTAATTTCTGTTTACTCCTAAAACTTTGAAATAATTTTGTTATTTTCCTTAAAACACCTCCTGAAGAGTGGTATCCCAAAACTCACTAAAATATTTCAGCGTATATGAAGCTCTTGCTAAGTGAAAATTATTATTCTCCAAAGCCCTTAATGATTAATCTCTATCTCCTTAATATTCAACCTTCCAAAAACTACTAAGATGATTTTAACAGTTTTATTTCCAACCTAATCTTTCCCTGAAACCCCATTGTGGGAATTCTTCCTGCTGACTGGGGCAACTGCTTCAAGTATGAAATGTCATTAATCTTCCTGGCATGTGAAA
>CM053602.1:56283348-56305960 GCA_028646575.1 Pseudocheirus occidentalis | reverse complement strand
AAGCTATACAATTAAATGCAACTGGGAAATAATACATACAGAGACAGGGGCAGGGAGGAGCTCCCTACCCTGCTGGAAAGCTAGAGAGGTGTTGGAGGAGGGCATAAAAGGGAACAGATTGTGGGAGGGGTCTTACAGTGTGATCAATGTTCTGGGCTGGGGGGTAGGGACAAAAAGGGGAGAAAATTTGTAACTCAAACCTTGTGGAAATGAATGATGTAACCAAGAAAATAAATTAAAATTAAAAAAAAAAGGTAAACATGAAAGAGAAATCATAAGCAGCTCAATGAAGCTAAACTCTCTACTTTTCTTTAAGGGAAGATGAAACGCCCATTTTCCAAGCATTTCATTATTATCAGAGCAGGTAGGAGGATTCTATATTTAAAGAGTGTTAGGAAGTGAACCACGTAGGCTGGAATGATGTAAAATATATTTATAGGGGATAAATATGGATGCCCTGGGAGAAGGCAGAAGGGAGAGAAAGAATGGGGGGAGTGATCTCACATAAAAGTGTGTGGGAGTAAAAGCTTCTACCCTGGAATGGAAAATGCAACAAGGAGTGACCACTGCTTGAACATAAGTCCACATTTAAACAGGTTCAAAAAGGGAAATATATTTATCACTATTTCTATCTGTATCAATATATACTTACTCAATTGGTCATAAAAATCTATCTTACCAGAGAGGTAACAGAATGGTAAAAGAGAAAGAAAAAGTATTTACAAAAGGGTGGGCCAATAAAAGAATGCAGTGGTGTAATGGTAATCAATTTGTTGGATATTTAGGGCTAAGTGGATAGGATACTTAGGGCTAAGTAGCACATAGTAACTTAGGGCTAAATATAAAACTCTGTCCACTGGTGAAAAGATGTGAACTCCCCTGTTGACTTGGGAGAAGTCTATTGGCTGAGACACTCCCCTGTTGACTTGGGAGAAGTCTATTGGCTGAGACACTCCCCTGTTGACTTGGGAGAAGGCCAGCACTTATAAGGAAGTATTTGAAAGAGACAAGACAGATTTTGGCGTTGGCTCCTCAGTGAAGGAGGATTCGTGGAAACTGAAGTCAACTGAGAGGGAGAGAGAGAGAGAGAGAGAGAGAGAGAGAGAGAGAGAGAGAGAGAGAGAGAGAGAGAGAGCACCTCTCCCAGTATCTGAAAGCTGACTGAAGACATGAACAGGATGGAACTTTGTTCGTGGCCTGGCTGATCCTTGAATTCCAGGCAAGAGAAGGCCTGAAGGGTTTGAGGTGTGCTGAACCCTGTGAAATTTAGTGTGTGCCGGGGATTACCCTGAGGACTGGACAAGGACATGGGAGCTTTTCATCTCTGAGGACTGGACGAGAGCCTGGCAGCTTTCAGCTCCTGAATCTAGGTGATTGGCAGATTCAGGAGGGAGCTGGGACCAGGGAAGAGGATCCAAGGAATTAGAGAGACCACCCAGAGTCAAAATGAAGAAAAGGCCTCCCCTTGGACTAAACTGATGTTTGCTGAGGATAAGGACCTGGGAGCTGTTTTTCCTTTGAGGACTGGACGAGAACCTGCCAGCTTTCTGCTCGTGAATCTAGGTGATTGTTTGATAGACTCAGGAGGGAACTGGTACCAGGGAAGACGATCCAACGAAGCAGAGAGACTATCCAGAGTCAAACTGAAGAAAGGGCCTCCCCTTGGACTAAACTGAGATTTGTTGGAAATTAAGGGGTGGAAGGTTTGTGTGGTTGTCTAAGAATCTTATTTGGAAACTAAAGTTAATGGTCGCCCCATGAGTAGAAGATTAGTATATTGTGAATTGTTGATTGAATCAACTCCCTCTTACGGAAACTGGGTGATTCCTTTTGTTAATTGATTGATTTAATCTTTAACTTGGTTGATTAAATCTTTAAATGTGAAGCTGGTTGACCCTTAGGGAAACCAGGTGATTCTTCTCTTGTTCCTTGTTACTTTCCCTAATAAGATATAATATTGAGACTTTCATTGTACTAAATATTGTATATAATATTGTGAATTGTTGACACTGTGAATATTGTACTGAATCTTGATTTGTAATGGAATAAACAGAGTGTTCACTAATACTGTGTAATCCGAATCTTAAAAGCTGTTCATGGTAGCATTCTTTTGGGAATCTACTGCTGATTGGCTTTACAAGTGGTTATATGCGAAACCAAAATTCAAGTAGGGATAGGATAAGGAGAGAGAGGAGAAGAAATAAAAGAAAACTGGGTGGAGGGAAATGCATAGTTAGTAATCCTACCTGTGTGAAAAATGGGATGTACTCACTCAGAAAATGGAATGAGGTAACAAAATGGTTTAGAAACCATTATCTAGCAATATGTTTTTTTCATGAAAAACTCATTTGAAACCAAGAAGGAACCAGAGCCAAGATAGGGGGCTAGAGCAGAAACTGTTCTACCTCAGCTGAAGTAAAAAATGGAGGCATAGTAATCATGATCCCAGACAAAGCAAAAGCAGATGCAGCTCTAGTCAAAGGGGTAGGCAGGGAAACTACCTACAATGAAGTAATATATTTGGGAAATGGTACAGCATTTATATTCTAGGCGGGGGGGGAAAGTTAAATGAATTACAGGAAGGAATGGACAGTAGTGGGGGACATCATTTTCCTACTGAGAGCTAGAGAAACCTAACCATAAAATGAATAAGAAAGAATGCAAGAGTAACAGAATTTTAGAAAGCTTGGATATTAAAGACCTATGGAGAAAAGTTAATGGGAATTGAAAGGCACACAGGTTAGATGTTGCTTTATGTAAATTGACAGTATACAAACTGGGCTTTATGTGAGGAAGAATTCTTCATTTCCAAAAAAAAGCCACCCATTTAAACTTTACTGTAATGTATCGGGATCTCTTTCTGCTTCTGCCCCTCAACTTGGTACTCTGTGGCTTCCAATCACCTATCCAAACCCTTCCCCTAACCCCTCAAAGAAATGGTTAAAGAAATCATCCATGTGAAAGCAGAATAACAGACTGGGAAGAAAGAAAGCTACCACCACTTCTGGATCTGGCCTTGGCTTGAGACCTCCAGTGCTGAGAGAGGAGACCTTGCTTTCAGGCTACTCACCCTTTGGAGAGTTTGTTCCCTGCATTTTGGTATTTTATCCATCCACACTGTGGTGTTGTGTGTGTGTGTGTGTCCCTGGTGACCACCACGTGTCCCCTATTATCTCCTGCCAGCTTCTGTGTCTGCTCCTATGTGTCTGCCTGCTTGCATGTTCTTCCTTTCACTTCCAGCCAGACCCTCATGTGGCTGGCCTCTCCACTCATATTTTCCTCCTCCTGCTCTTGTTTCTTTGTGCCTAACCCCATGTGTCCTTGAACCATGTGACAACCCCTCCTCCACGGGGTTGCAGACCATTCCTGCCCTTTTCTGCATCCTTGAGTAAATTCTCATTATGGAAAGGGTCTATACAAATGTCCACTTACATTTCTGTTGCTTTAATATTTTTTCAATAATTTATTCTTCCTCAATGACATGTAAAAGCAATTTTTAACACTCCTCTTTAAAATTTTGAATTCCAAGTTTTCTCCCCTTCTCTCTCTCAGTCACAATCCTTTACCTCCCAACCTCCCACTGAGCATACACGCTATTTGATATAGGGTATACTTCTGTGATCCTGCAAAAATATTTCTATATTAGTTGTACTTTAAAAGAAAACAAAGACCAAAATAAATCTTCAAGACAAATAGAATTTTAAAATATGCATGCTTTGATCTGTATTTAGACACCATCATTTCTTTCTCTGGGGATGGATAACTTTTTTTAATCATAAGTGTTTCAGAGTTGTCTTAGACCTTTATATTGCTGAGAATACCTAAATTGTTCATACCTGATTATCTTATAATAGAACTGTTGCTGTTCTCTTAGATACCATGTTTTCCTGGCATTACTCATTTCACTTTCTCTTATTTCATATAAATACTTCTAGTTTTATCTGAGAACATCCTGAGCATCATTTCTTATAGCATTATTGCGTTCTATCACAATAATATACCACAAATTCTTCACTGTTGCCCCAGATGATGTTCATCCTCTCACTTTCCATTTCTTTGCCACCAGAAAAGAGCTGCTATGAATATTTTTGTACATGTAAGTCCCTTTCCTTTTTTCCTTTTTTGCTTTATGAAGGGGAGAAGGCTGGGCAGTTGGTGTTAATGTGTTGCACAAGGTCAAGCAGATATCAGCTGTTAATTGTCTGAGGCAAGATTTGAACTCCAGCCCTCCTGAATCCAGAGCCTGTACTCTATTCACTGTGGCCCCTAACTGCCCCCTCCTTTTCCTTTTTTTAAAATGTCTTTTGGGATGCAGAAGAGATATTGTAGTGGTATGGCTAGGTCAAGGGGTACACCTGGTTTTATAGACATCTGAGTATACCTCCAAATTTTTCTACAGAATGAATAAATTTATCCATAACTCCACCCAGAGTGTGCTAATTAATATCACTCTTTTGCCACATCCCCTCCCACATTTATCATTTTCCTTTTCTGTCCTATTAGTAAATCTAATATGTCTTGTATGGTACCTCACAACGTTTTACTTTGCATTTTTCCACTCAGTAGTGATTTGGACTATTTTTCATATGTCTTCAGATGGATGACTTCATCTGAAAACTGTTCACATCTTCTGATCATTTGTCACCTGGAGAATGGCTCTTACTTTTATTAATTTGACTCAGTTCTTTAAGTGTTTGGGAAATGAGGCCTTTATCTAAGAAACTTCAAAATTGTTTGCAATTCATATTGCTTACTATATTTCCCTCCATCTTGTTTCTGTTCCCTCCCATTTATTCTCCTCTCTCATTTTCATCCTGTCCCGCCTCAAAAATATTTTGCTTCTGACTATCCCCTCCCCAAATCTATTCTTCTTTTTATCACATCCTTCCCCCTTCTCTTATGCCCTCTCCCTCCTACTTTCCTGTAGGGGAAGATAGATTTCCACCAAGTTGAGTGTGTATGTTATACCCTCATTAAGTCAATTCTGAAGAGATGAAGACTCAGTCATTCCTCATAACATCCCTCTATCTTCCCCTCCATTGTAAAATCTTTTTTCTTGCCTTTTTTATTAGAAGTTATTTACCATATTCTACATCTCTTCTCTTTCTTTCAGTATGGTACATTAACATCTCACCCCTGGTTGTTATTTTTTTAGATATTATCCCTATATATTTAACTCACACTGGTGCCCTTGGTCTATTCCTAACTATCCTATTAAGGAAATACATCTTTTGAGTTGCCAATATTATCTTCACATGTAAGTATGTAAACAATTCAATCTCATTAATTTCCTTTTCATTTCCCTTTTATGTTTACCTTTTTATGCTTCTCTTGAATCTTTAATTTGAAAGTCAAATTTTCTATTCATCTCTGATATTTTCATCAGAAATGCTTGGACGTCTTCTTTATCTTTGAATGTCTATTTTTTTCCATTTCTTCACTTTCTCTTTCTCCAGCCTTTGTCAACATCAGTGTAAGCATGGTGGTTGTGGATGTTTAGAGTTACACAAGACTGGGTTAGGATTAGAACATAATGGTATTATGGTTGGAGATAATAATTTGAAGCACTTGTGGTGGTACAGTGGGGCAAAAAGGAGGACTGTACCCTGCAGAGATGAAAAGATGGTTGAATTACACAAGAATGCTTCAGATTGGTAAATTTTTGTATCAGATATGTCAAGCAATTTTTCACCATCTGGATGATATTAAAGTATCAAATGAAGGAAAATAAAAGTGGAAAAATTTCTTAAAAACCAGTTTTTTTTATCAACCTCTGCTCACCCTCTTATGTTTTGTAACTGCCATTTGGAGATCTGGCAATTCCCATCTTTGCCAGTAGTTATGAGTAAGTTACAGCTAAAACAATTTGGCTGTCACTTTCAGTTGGGAGCCTGCTTAATTTCCAGCATTAAGCACAATCCGAGATGTGAGTAAAAAATAGGACCAGGCCATGTGGGTAATTCAAGGAAGAACCATGAACTCCATTTATTGATGCTTAGAACAAAGTTTTTAAAGATCCAAATGACAAAGATTCAAGTATCCTTATCTCAATCATATCCAGACATATTATTACTAATAGAATGGTCTGCCATACCAGAGATGTAGTTTGGATAAGACAAGGCTTGTTATGTAGGACCCAAGAAATCATGGGGAAGGTCACTTGTCTTTTATCAAAATGTATCTTACAGGACAAAGGATGATCCCTGTGAGGGGGCCACAATCTCAAAGGCATTTGCATAGAAACCAGTCTCAAACACATCTGCATAAAAGCCAGATACTTGAGAATCAAGTTTTTTACTTACAACATTCTTTAGCATAATATGATAAGGAACATGTACTTTTTGGTGTCTGAAGTTTGGTGGTAAAGGTTTTGAAGTTAGGATATCAGATAAAAGTCCTTTCAAGTGCACCCCCAAGTTTCCTCCAAAGGAGTCAGTCTTTGTAAACTGCATCACCTTGAGAGGAATCAGGGTACATAATTAAGGTCTCTTTTCTGAGTCCTGGATCAGATCTAAATGACTCACCACAACTCAAGAAGGCTGTAGATTTTTAACTAAGTTATTTGGGGCTCTTGTTTTAATATTAAAACCTCAAACTGGTGATTGATTACTGGGTGTGGAAAGGAGGGGATGAGATGAAAGCTCTATAAGGATTGTTTCTGCCCATTCAGAGAAGTCTTCTTTGGGATATGAGGATGTGCAGCAGTGTTAGTCTATGCACCTTGCAGGTGGCGGGGGTTTGTTGTCAAAGAACACAGCTTTCATTTCCCTTCATTTCCCACAGCTCTAAGGGCAGGTGGGATGGATAGACAGCACTCCCTTCACTTATGAAGACAGACAAGGTCACCTCCAATATAGGGTTCTAGTGGGTGAATGGATGCTCCATGTGTCAGTTACCATATTCTGGGTTGCAAAAAATAAACCTTATGAGGTCTGGTAGATACCAGTACAGATAGGAACCCTGAAAGACATCCTGGAAAGTGGGTTGCATACAGAGAAATGGGGGAGATTCAATCAGGGGAAAACAAACTGAATTAGGACAGAAAACAGGGTCATTCGAGAGTATGTGGCAGTCCAGTGGAAGAATGTATCATGGGGTGGCCATGGAGAGGCATTAGGATCAACCCCTTTTCTGGGGTTCCTTTCAGTT
The DNA here is from genome assembly GCA_028646575.1 of Pseudocheirus occidentalis. Taxonomy (NCBI): domain Eukaryota; kingdom Metazoa; phylum Chordata; class Mammalia; order Diprotodontia; family Pseudocheiridae; genus Pseudocheirus; species Pseudocheirus occidentalis. The sequence continues at coordinate 56,298,811 of CM053602.1, read as the reverse complement.
TCCCTTATTTTGAAAACTTTTCAGGTTCCTAGAAATCATCTGTGTGGGTAAGGTCTTGCACCCTGGAAAAAGACTTTATTTTGTTTTTGGAGTTCCTGACCCAAGAACTTGGCTTACTGAGGATTTTCAAGTTTACATATAATATAGAAATGATTTCTAATGATTGGTTTGTACGCCAGGATAAATTTAAGTTTGAGACAAAAAGAAAACCAATGAAACATCTTAAGTGAAATCTTCTATGTATTTGAGGTCTGGTAATTTTTTTCTTGTTGCAGCTCCATGAAAATAAAAAAAATTGTATCTAGGGGGTGGCTAGGTGGCACAGTGAATAGAGCCTACTGGCCCTGCGGTCAGGAAAATCTGAGTTTAAATACAGGCTCAGACCCTTGACACTTACTAGCCATGTGACTTTGGGAAAGTCATTGAACCCCAATTAATTATTGGGGTGGAAATCAGAAACATCTTCAGGTTGTTTGAGGAAGAGAAGTTCAGTGCAATCTATGGAAAAGTCAGTTTCAATGAAGTTTCTTACTAATGTGATACAAACACGGTTTATTATACACAACTTACTCATATGCAGTATTTTGGAATTAACTCTTGAAATATTCTCCCAAGTCTTTAGTTTTCATTGGAGTAAAGTTAGCTTCTTATAAGTAACTTCATTTGTTTAACTACTGAACACAGGAGAAGAAAGTTGCAACCTGTAAGAATGTTGCTACTTAGATTTTCTTATGAGTCCTGAATAGCATCTCATCATCCAAAAGGAATTAGAATCACGGTAGAAATTTTTGAGAAAGTGACAAGGTCATTCAATCCTGTATCTCAAATGTAAATTATTTTCCTTAGACAGACAAAAACTTAATTTTTTTGAAGATTGAAGCAACTTATGGGTTCCTACTTTGAGGGTCTCTTATTAAGACCAAGACTTTAAAGGTTTCAACTGCTTTTTACAATGTGACCAAATGATTGGAGAAGTAAAATTTGAGGGGTTATACTAACTTGTATTGAGATCTGTTTTTAAAAGATTTTAGAAGGAACATCTAAGGAATCTCTTCAAGAAACCTGGAACCTGAAGAACAATTCCACTAAAGGGTTGCTCCTCAGGACAAGAGAATTTCCAGATTGCCCCAAGGAAAGATGTTCCAGAGGCCAGACAACTACATGGCATGTCCAAATTCCAAGATGAAAATTGTTAATTAAAAGGATGTTGGAGGTAGTTTGAGTAAATAGTGGAAACTGAGAAAAGCAAATTGTTTTCATTCAAATCTGTCACTGATTCTATTCTCTGTCACTCCCAGAATATTGTAATACTGCCGAAGCCATGGGTATTTGTCTCTGAACTGAATTCAGAAACTCAACTACCCTGAACTAAGTTCAGAAATCTGGGATGACCCCTAGCTTGCAAATCTGGGTGACTTGGGTAATGCTGACAGAACTGGGCTTTCCTTAACAGAAATGGGCAGGTAGGAAGGAGGGTTGGTTTGGGGAGCTGGGTCTTAAGATCATGAGTTCAGTATTGGACATGTTGAGTTCAAGACATCTAAATAATATCCAATTGAAGATGTCCAATAGACTTCTTGGAGATGTGAGACTGGTTGTATGCAGACGTTAGGACTGGATAAGTAGATTGTTGAATCATCGCACTACCCAACCTCCAACTCTTCTATGGTGAAACTTCTAGCCTACCCCCAATATATGTTAAAAGTATAAAGCAGAGGTTCTTTTCTTTCCATTGCAGTTTCCCTGGTTTCACCTACTCTTCCTCATTGCTCTTCTGTTTGTTATTGTTCAGTCATTCAGTCATGCCAAGCTCTTTTTGACCCCTTTGACCATAGCATGCCAGGCTCTTCCTTCCTCCACTATCCCTCAAAGTCTGTCCTAGTTCATGTTCATTGTTTGGATGACACGATTTATCCATCTCAGCCATTCACATAGAGTGAAGTGAGCAGAACCAGAAGGACACTGTATATACTAACAGCCACAGTGGGTAATGACTAAATTTGATAGACTTATCTCTTCTTAGTAATGTAAGGATCCAAGACAACTCCAGAGGATTCATGATGGAAAATACTGTCCATGTTCAGAAAAAGAACTATGGAGTCTGAATAAAGATTGAAGCATACTATTTCTCTTTTTGTCTCTCTGTCTCTCTCTGTTTCTGTCTCTGTCTCTGTATCTGTCTTTCTCTCCCCCCTCCCTCTCTCCCTCTATCTCTGTCTTTTTTCTTTTTATTTGGTTCTTCTTTCTCATGGTTTTTCCCATTGTTTCTAATTTTCATTTACAACATGATTATCATGAACATAGGTTGGATATGAACATATATTTAGAGCTTATACCTAATTACACACCATCTTACAGTGGGCAGGGGAGAGATGGGGAGAAAATTTGGAACTCAAATCTTATGGATGTGAATGTTGAAAATCACAAATAAATTAATTTAAAAAAACGATCTGCTCTTCGGTTAGTCTCTCTTAACATATTGCTGAAATCTAACTAGAAGTATCTTAAGAACAACTTTATAGACATGTGAAATTATCACAGTTGTTCAGTAAATTGAGCATTGCTTGGCATTGCTCAGTAAGAATCAGTAGTTTAACATAGCCCCCAAAGGGGAAAAGGTCACAATAGTGATCTTGTTGGTTGGTTGTTGCCCTTCATTCTTGAACAGGCCCAAAATGGTATCACCCTGTTGGAGGCAAGTTACACTATCTATGTCTGTCTGTGGATGAGCAGAACGGTATGAGTTTAGAATGTTCTACCACAGGCCCCACACAGATCGTTTGCATGAATATTTGAAGTGCAGATGTCTCTAAATTTGGGCATATCACCTTTCATTTGAGCTACTGCAGTTCTGCTTTGCTCATAGAGCAACATCATCTTCTTGGATGTTGACCCGCCATGCTGGTCAGTCCTTTGCTGGTGTCTCACGTGTCATCATGCAATCAATTCCAAAGTTTTTAAGACACCTTGAGATTATCCTTACATTGCTCCTACTGACCATCATGTGATCACCTTCCTTGTGTGAGTTCTCAGTAAAATAGTCTTTTACTATTTTATTAAGCATACATTTGACATTCAAACAATGTGGCCTTCCCATCAGAATTGTGTTTTCTGCTGTAAGTTTGTAGGCCCGGTAGTTTAGCATGAGAAAGGACTTCACCATCCACTACCTTATCCTTCTGGGTGATATTCAGAATCTTCCTAAGACAATTTGAATGGAACCAGTTCAGTTTTCTGGCATGGTGCTGGAAGACTGCATACAACAATGAAGTCAGCACAACAGCTCTGTAGATCTTCAGTTTGGTAAGAAGTCTAGTGCCTCTTCTCTAACACACTTTCCTTCAGAGCCTCCCAAACACTGAGATATCTTTGGCAATATGTGCATCAAGCTCATTATCAATGTGTACATACCTGGAAAGAATACTGGCAAGGTAAGTGAACTTACCCAGAGTATTTGTATCTTCTCCATTTTCTCAAACCAATATTTTCATAAATGGATGTTGTGGAGAATCTCTGTTTTCTTGGAGTTCATTATTAGGCCAAAATTATCATAAGCCACAGGGAACTGATCCATGCTTTGGTGCTTCAGAATTTGCATTGCGGGCACAATAATTTGTTAACAAAAAGTCATGCACCGACTCTCCCTGAACTTTAGGCTTTGTTTTCAAGTTTTCAAGCCTTTCCAAGTGAAATAATTTACCATCAGTGGGATAGCTGACCTAGATGTCACGTTGGTCTTCACTGAACGCATCTGATAACATTGATGAAAACATTATGCTAAAAACCATGGAAGGCTGAGATTCAATCTAGAAGAGATTCAATTGGTCAAGATGGTGGCATAAAATCAGAAGAACTCCATGAGCTCCCCTCATAACCAGCGCAAATACCTATAAAATATGACTCTCAATAAACTTTAGAGCTCCAGAACTCACAAAATGACAGAGAAACAAAGCTGGTGCTGAAGGCAGCCCAGCAGGTGGAGGGAAGGTTTAGTTGCAGGGCACTGGGAGCCAAGACCAGCACCACATGAACCCATGGATTTAGCCCCAGGGTTGCCAGGACAAGCTACAGCTTGAGCATTCAGGAGAGGGGATCACTGACAGCTGTGGCACTTTCTGGAGTTATCAACCCATAAGAGCCAAGGACAAAGTGGAAGTTCAGTGGAACTGGGCTAAATTTTGGGGAAAGGAGCAGGTCCGGCCATCTACCCCCAGGGCCAGAAGCAGAGGAAGCAGCTGCCCTACTACTGCCTCCACATGGCCGCTTCAGAGCTCCTGGCCTGCAGATTTCAGGGGGTCCAAGTAACTATTCAGAAGGTAAGAGCTCTTGCTTTAACCTGCCTAGATTAGGCTGTCAGTCTTGGGTGGTGGTACTGAGGTGCATGACCAGTGAGCCAAAGCTGTAGGGGCTGCAGAAAGAGCAGCCTCCTAATAGCTCCAGCAGCTGGGAAAACCACAGCAACTTTGGACAAAGCTCCCTCCTCTGAACGCAGATTTCTACTGAGACCAAAATTCAAGTAATTGACTGGAAAAATAAGCAGGCAAAGGAAGGAAAGGAAGAACAGCAATCCAAATTAAGATTCCTTTTTTGGAGCCAAAAAGGATCAAAGCATGGAACAGGAGGAAGACAATACAGTCAGAACTCCCACACCAAAAGGTTCCAAGAAGAATGTAAACTGGTTACAGGCCATTGAGGTGCTTAAGAAGGACTCTGAAAACCAAATAGTAGAAGTGGAGGAAAAACTGGGAAGAGAAATGGGAAGGATGCATGAAAATCATGAAAAAAAGTCAACCACCTGACTGAAGAAAATAACTCCTTAAAAATAGGTTAACTAAAATGGTAAAAGAGGTCCAAGAAGCCAAGGAGGAGAAGAATCCCTTAAAAAGCCAAATTTGCCAGGTGGAAAAAAAATCTCAAAACCTTACTGAAGAGAATACTTCCTTCAGAATTAGAGTGGAGCAAATGGAAGCTAATGACTTTAGGAGAAATCAAGATAGTATTAAAAAGATTGATCCAAATGAAAAAAGAGAAGGCAATGTGAAATATCTCACTGAAAAAACCTCTGACCTGGAAAATATATCCAGGACAGACAATTTAAAAATTATTGGACTACCTGAAAGCTATGATCAAAAAAGGAACCTAGAAATCATCCTTCCAGAAATTCTCAAGGAAATTTCCCTGACATTTTAGAAACAGAGGGCAAAATAGAACTTGAAAGAATTCACCCATCTCTTCTTGAAAAAGATCCCAAAATGAACACTCCTATGAATATAATATCCACGTTCCAGAGTTCCCAGGTCAAGGAATAAATATTACAAGCCGCCAAGAAGACAGGATTGAAATACTGTGGAAACACAATCAGGATTTCACAGTATCTAGCAGCTTCTACATTAAGGGATCAAAGGTCCTGGAATAGTATATTCCAGAGATCAAGGGAGCTAGGATTAAAACCAAGAATCACCTACCCAGCAAAATTGAGTGTAATGTTTCAGGGCAAAATATAGTCGTTCAATGAGGTGGAGGACTTTCAAGCATTCTTGAGGAAAAAACCAGAAATGAATAGAAAAGTTGACCTTCAAGCACAAGAAGCATGAGAAGGTAAACATGGAAAAGAAATCATAAGGAAGTTATCAAAATCGAACTACTTACATGCCAACGTGGAAAAAGAATTGTAACTTATGAAACTTTTTTCAGTATGAGGATAGGTGAAGGGAATACAATTGTATATATGGGCACACATACACATATGTTTATATAGCGGGTAGGTCTGCATATGAATACATATGTGAGAGTGTGTATATATTTATATATATATACATATATACATATGTATGTGTATGCATGTGTGTGTGTGTGTGTGTGTGTACACCTAGCCAGAGGGCACAGAATCAACTGAATAGGAAGGGATGATGTTTTAAAAGGTCAAATTGAGAGTTGGGAGAGGAATAGAATGAGAGGAGACAAGGAGACAGAATGAGGTTAATTCTCTCATATAGAAGAGGTAAGGGATAACTGTTGCAATGGAGGGGAAGAAGTGAAAGACAAAAGGGAATAGGTCGACCTCACTCTCCTTGAATTTGGGTTAGGGAAGGAATGTTGTGCACTCTAAATTGGGTATATTGCCCTACAGGAGAGTAGGGGAAGGTAATGACAGGGGAGACGATGGAGGGAAGGGCAGGTTGGGGGGAGGGTTATTAGAGGCACACACTTCTGTAAAGGGACAGGGACAAAGTAGAGAATAAAACAAGTGGGGGTGGGATAGTAAGGAGGCAAATATAGTCAGTCTTCCACAATGTATCCCTCGTGGAGATGTTATGCATAACTACACATGTATGGGCTGTATGTAATTGCTTCTCTTTCCAGTGGGGGTGAGTGATGAAGAAGGAAGGAAAGGAACCTAGAATTTAAAGTTCTAAAATAAAACGTTAATATTTATATACATATTTATATATACATATACACATATGTGTGTGTGTTTAATCAGTATAATTATTTTCATGTAACTGGGAAATAAGACATATAGGCACTGGAAAAGGGAAATTGATCATGCCCTACCAGAAAGTCAGAGGGGTAATGGGGGGGGGAATATAGGAGAGAACAGATTGGGAGAAGGGGTATACAGTGAAATTGCTGTTTTGGGGTGGTGGGTAGGGGAAGTTGGGGAGAAAATTTGTCACTCAAAATGTCATGGAAATGAATGATGTAAACTAAAAATAAACAAAAGTTAGTTTAAAATATAAAAAGCATGGGAGCAAGCATGCAGCCTTGCTTCACACCACTGGTGACTGGGAAAGCTTGAGAATATCATCCATTTTCCAGAACCTAGGCAAACATGCCATCATGGAATAGATGTACTTCCCCAATCAACCAAATTTCGACATTATTTTCCATGAGCCTTAACTACTTCAGTATCAAAGCCCTTGGTCAGATAGACAAAAGTATACAAACCTCTTTTCTGCTTCTGGCTTTTTTCCCTGGAGCTGACCAACAGCAAACCCCATATTGGCTATTTCTTCACCCTCAAAGAAGCCACTCTGGCCTTCAGGTAGATGGCCTTCCTGTTGAAGGAGAAGCCTATTGAGGAGGATCCTGGCAAGAATATTGGCAGGAACAACTGAGAGAAAGTCACTCCCCACCCCCCATGATTGTAAAACAAATTATCCTTTTCCTTTACTGTTTTAGAGATGGACAAGGGAGCCATCTTTGAACTGCTAGGGGATGACCTCCTCTTGCCATATAACCCAGAATATTTCAGGCAGCTTTTGCATTAATAAAGCATTTGCCACCTCGTAAATCTAAACTGGAAAAGAATTAGAGTCAGGTGCTTTTTCACCAGAGAAGAGCCTAGTGCCATCCAAAATCTTTTCTTCAGCTAGAAATTTGAATAGAGAGGGATTGACTTCAAGTTAAAGGAAACAGCCAGTTCTTTCAGCACTCAATGATGATGGTCTGTTGAAAACACCGTGGAAGTGTTCAGCCTATTTCTCCAGGATCCTGTCTTCACTAGTCAATGTGAGTCCATCAGCATTGAGTAGTTGAGATGCATCACACAGCTTTGGCCAATAAATAGCCTTCAGGGCATTATAAAAGCAGTTTGGATTGATATTATCAGTAGAAAACTGCATTCCATCTGCCTTTTTACTGATCTAAGAATCTTTGATCTCTCTGATCTTTTCCTGTACTACACTTTTGATGGAGTTGAATGCTGCTTTCTTAGAGGCAGATGGACAATCCTGCTTGAAAACCTTGCGGTGTTCATAGTTTTCATTTCACAGTTTCAGAGCTTCACCATCATCTTGCTCAAGCGAGTCTTGATGTTTATGCATGTTCTGACCCAGCTGAGCAAATGGAGTGCTGCACACCAAACCTCTGGAAGTTGTCCACTCCTTTTATTCTTCACTGTTGCCATGGTGTGTTGGCTCAACTTTCTCTCTATGTCAGCAAAAAACTATTGCCCCTCACATAAGCAGTGTAATCACAGAAGACATTGTCTTCTTGTCCTCATCTTGTCTTGGGGCTGCTGCTTCTCTTGAATGCAGATTTAGTCACTCACAGAAAACAGTCTCTAAGAAGACAGGCAGCTTACCTTGATTATAGATTACCATGGAGAGAAGCATACAGGGTAAAAAATGGAGTGACCTGGAGATCTTCCCATAAGAAGGCAAATCCTGCCTCCTACTGCAAATGCCACTGAGGCACATACACTTTTTTCAGCCTCCCATCTTTGAGATGGTCTGCCCTCTTGGTTTTCATGACACTCTGGTGCCTTTGTTCTCTTATTTAGTAAATTCCAGTAGTTCTCTGTTACCTCTGTGTGAGATGAAAGAGTTTGGAGTCTGAATCTGAGACCAGAAAAGATCATTATTCTTTTTCATGAGAAAAGGCACTGCCCCTGTCACTCACAAGGCATCTGCCAGAAATAGTGCAATATGTGTAAACTCGAGGACTTCTCTTGTCCTGGTCCGAATGCCACCTCAAACCCTTTCCTACTTCACCATTGGCGGGTGAGCCAAGCTCACAATATTTCTAACTGCTGTAATGCAGTTTCAAACTTCATAATGTATTTCCTTTAGCCAAATTTTGGAAGTGCCCAATGAAAAGTGGACTAGTATAGTTTTATTTCAAATTACCTACTTCCTAGAAAATCATGAATTACTCGTCATACTGAAATGGTTTACAAAGTATGGAGAAGAGATAGGAATGTAACAGGGAGTTAAAAGAAATGAGTAAACTTCATTGTGAATCATCTCTCATATGTCCAAGATCAAATATAAAATTCTCTTTGAAAGTCTTTCACTACCAGGTCCCTTCCTACCTTTCTAATTTAGTGTCTTCCATCTACTGTATAATGCAGGCCACCTTGCAGTTCCTCTCTCAAGTTACTCATGTCTCAATTCAAACCATCCTTGCTGGATGCCCACTGGAATGCTCTCTATCTCTTCCCCCTGGCTGCCCACTTCCCTTCAAGTTCTATCTAAAATCTCCCTTCTACAAGGACCTTTCTGAGTTCCCCTCAATACCTGTTCTTTCCCTCTAAGATTAGATCCAAATTACCCAGGATATATTTAGTTTGTATGCAGACTTTTATACATTGTCTTCTCTATTCAACTGTTAGCCCATTGGGGGCATGGGCTGTTTTTGGTTTTTCTTTGTCATCCTCAGCACCTTGAAAAATGACTGGTACATAGTAAGTAATGTTTGCTGCGCAGCTGAAGGACTGATTTGTTTGCATGGCATGTTGCTCAGGTAGGCTATTATCTCAATAAGGTAAAATCTAGCTGAATTAACATCAGGCTAGTCCAGTAATCCTTAATGCCCTAAGTAGTACTCCACTAGCAGTCTCCCCCTTGCCATCAGGGAGCTAGAAATTGAAAACTGAGCTCCTGCTTGGGGACTTCATTAATCCAGAGATTTTGCCAATACAACTTCTCATCTCCCCTTTTCTTTTCCTAAGCCTCCAGCCCCCAAAAAAGCACATTTAGATTTTGCCCACTCAAGTAAGAAGAAAGGGGACTAAAAGCATGCTCCTTTCTGCCTGGAGCTGGCCTTACTCTAGAGACCCCTGAGGTTGTAGTGACTGTACTAGGTTTACACACACCCCTCTATGCTGCAAATGTTGTGTGGTGGAGATTAAAGCATGAGAAGGAAGGAAGGGAGAGCCAAGGGAGGAACTGTGAAAGGACCATGCTGGTCCACTCCAAATCCCATACCAGCAAGCTTTCATTCCAACACGGTCAATGAGAACTGATAAGTCAGTGGAACAGAGATGAGGATGTGAGTGGAGCAGGCACTCTCTGAGTTCCTGCAATCACACTTTCAGATCTAAGTATACTGTCAGAATGAAAATTGAGACTGTGTACTAGATTCATTGTTTCCTGAGTCAGGATGTCTTATATCTATATCTACGTCTTATGTCTTATATATCTAAGTCTTATATCAATGCACTTAGATTCCAAGCAAATGAGTAGTTCAACTGCTGTGCCACCATGGAGTTTGCTAGTGACCGTCATTTGATTCGCAGAAGGGGCCAAAGCCTGAACTAATGAACTAGAAGAAACACTGTGACATAACAGACATGCTTTACTCTGCGTCAACAGCTGAAGCTTACCCGGAGCATTCTTCCATTTTTGACCACTAAGGACAAGGCCCCCCGATTTTGGCCCTGTCTTGAATAGTGAGACTTTTTTTCTCTTGTTTTCCTAGGGACATATGTTATATAAGGGACACACGGACATCTTAGGGTGGTCTTTTTTTCCTCAGGGAGACCTGGCATTTTGGTCTTTTTATTTAACTTATTGACTTCATTATTTACTTTCAGTTTACAAGATTCACTTACAGAATCACTTGAGTTTCAGATTTTCTCCCCTCCCTTCTCCATTCCCCCCATGGTGGCGAATAATCACGTATAGGATCTGCAAACTCTTTCACATTGTATAATAGTCTGGTTGCATAGAAGCGTTGTAACCAAATGGGAAAAAGAAAAAAAAAAGAAAAGAAACAAAACCAAACATGGAAAATAAAAATAGAATGTGTTGCTTCAGTCTCCATTTAAACTCTGGTCTTTCTAGATCTTTCTCTGTTTGTAGATATCTCCTTCCATTCTGAGACTTGTAAGCTGTCTTTTAACTTTGTGTTACTGAAAAGAGTCCAGTTTATCAAGGTGGGTCATCACGCATATGATGAATCTGTGACTGTGCAAATTTTTCCCGGTTCTGCTCTTCTCACTTAGTCTCAATTCATACAAGCCTCTCCAGGTAAAGTCCATCTCCTTCTCATTTCTTATAGCACAATAGTATTCCATCTCATTCCTATACCATAACTTGTTTGGGCATTCCCTAAATTTCCAGTTATTTGCCACCACTAAGAGATCTGCAATAAATATTTTTGTACATGTGGGTCTTTTTCCCACTTCTATGATATCTTTGGGATACAACCCCAAAAGTGGTATTACTGGGTCATAGGTTATACAATAATTTATAGACTTTTTGTCATAGTTCCTGATCGCCCTCCAGAATGCTTACATCAGTTCACAGCTCCACCAATAATGCATTAGAGTTCCAATTTTTCCACATCCCCTCCAGCACTTGTAATTTTCCTGTTTTGTCATCTTAACTAATCTGAGTGGTGAGATGTGCTACCTCAAAGTTGTTTTGATTTGCATTTCTAAAATCAATAGTGATTTGGAGCATTTTTTCCATCTGCTTAAAGATATCTTTGATTTCTACTTCTGAAAATTGCCTGTTCATATCCTTTGCCCATTTATCAATTGGGGAATGACTTGTATTCTTATAAATTTTACTTAATTCCCTGTATATTTTAGAAATGAGGCCTTTATCAGAGACACTAGTTGTAAATCTTCTTTCCCAGTTTCCAAGTTCCCTCTTAATCTTGGTTACATTGGCTTTCTTTGTACAGAAACTTTTCAAATTAATGTCATCAAGATTACCAGTTTTGCATTTTATTATGCTCTCCAACTCTTCTTTGGTCAAAACGTCTTCCCTATTCCATAAATCTGACAGGTAAACTATTGCTTGCTTCCCCAGATTATTTACAGTATCAGCCTTTATACCTAGATCGTGCACCCATTTAGACATGACTTTGGTGTGTGATATTAGATGATGGCCTATGCCCAGTTTCTTCCGTACTATATCCCAATTTTCCCAGCTTTTTTTGTCAAAAAGTGAATTCTTAACCTAAAAACTGGGGTCTTTGGGCTCTTAAAATAGTATGTTACTATAGTCATTGTCTACTGAGTCTTTCTTACCCAGTCTATTCCATTGATCCATTACTCTATTCCTTAAGCAGTACCAGGCAGTTTTGAGGACTGCTGTTTTATAATAGAGATTAAAATCTGGTACATCTAGGCCGCCTTTGCTAACATTTCTTTTCATTAGTTGCCTTGATATTCTGGTCGTTTTATTCATCCAAATGAATTTTGTAACTATTTTTTCTAGTTGTATAAAGTGATTTTTGGTAGATTAATTGGTATGGCACAAAATACGTAATTTAATTTAGGTAAAATTGTCATTTTTCTTATATTAGCTCTACCCAGCCATAAGCAATTGATGTTTTTCTAGTTAGTAAGACCTGATTTTATTTGTGTGAAAAGTGTTTTGTAGTTGTGTTCATAAAGGTACTCAGTTAGTTTTGGCAGGTAGATTCCCAAATATTTTATAATGTCTACAGTAACTTTAAATGGGGTTCTCTTACTATCTCTTGCTGTTGGAGTTCATTGAAAATATGTAGGAATGCTGAGGATTTATGTGGGTTTATTTTATATCCTGCAACTTTGCTAAATTTATTTATTGTCTCAAGAAGTTTTTTTACGTGATTCTCTAGGATTCTCCAAATATATCATCATGTCATCTGCAAAGAGTGATAGCTTAGTCTCTTCTTGTCCTAATTTGATTCCTTTAATTTATTTTTCTTCTCTAATTGCTACTGGTAACATTTCTAGTACCAGATTGAATAAGAGGGGTGATCGTAGACATCCTTGTTTCACCCCGATCTTATTGGAAATGCTTCTAGTTTATCTCCATTGCATATAATACTTGCTGATGGCTTTAATTGATGCTACATATTATTCTAAGGAAAACTCCATTTATTCCTGTGTTTACTTGCGTTTTTTAATAGGAATCAATGTTGTATTTTGTCAAAGGTTTTTTCTGCATCTATTGAAACAACTATATGGTTTCTGTTAGAATTATTGTTGATATGATTAATAATACTGATGTTTTCCCTAATACTGAACCATTCTTGCATTCCTGGAATAAATCCAACCTGATCAAAATGAATTATTCTTGCTATAAGTTGCTGGAGTATTTTTGCTAATAATTTATTTAAAATTTTTGCATCTATATTTATGAGGAAAATGGTCTATAATTTTCTTTCTCTGTTTTCTCACTCCCTGATTTAGGTATCAGTACCATATTTCTGTCACAAAAAGAATTTGGAAAGACTTCATCCTCACCAATTTTCCCAAACAGTTTGTAGAGTATTGGAATCGATTGCTCTTTAAATGTTTGATAGAATTCACTAGTAAATCAATCTGGCCCTGGGGATTTATTCCCAGGGAGTTCTCTGATAGCATGTTCAATTTCTTTTTCTGAGATGGGATTCTTTAAGTAATTTACTTCCTCTTCGATTAGTCTGGGCAATTTATATTTTTGTAGATATTCATACATTTCACTTAAGTTGACAAATTTATGTGCATATAGTTGTGGAAAATAATTCCTAACTATTGTTTTAATTTCGTCTTCATTGGAGGTACATTAACTTTTTTTCATTTTTGAGACTCAGAATTTGGTTTTCTTCTTTCTTTTTTGTCATATTGACTAAGGGTCTATCAGTTTTATTGGTTTTTTCATAAAATCGACTCTTAAGTTTATTTATAAGTTTAATAGTTTTCGTACATAAAATTTTATTCATCACTCCTTTGGTTTTCATTATTTCTAATTTAGTTTTAATTGGTGGTTTTGAGTTTGTTTTTTTCTAGCCTTTTCAGTGGCATGCCTGATTCACTGACCTCAATTTTCTCTAATTTTTTCATGTATGCATTTAGGGATATAAAACTTCCGCTAAGTACTGCCTTTGCTGCATCCCACAAGTTTTGGTATTATGTCTCATTATTGTCATTTTCCTGAATGAAGTTACTGGTTGTTTCTATAATTTCTTGTTTAACCCACTCATTCTTTATGATTAAATTACTTAGTTTCCAATATGTTGTTTCCCTACCTTTTCCGTGGCTCTATATTGCACATAATTTTTGTTGCATCATGATCTGAGAATGATGCATTTAATATTTCTTTTTTTCTGCACTTAATTGTGAGGTTTTTATGTTCTACTACATGGTCTCCTTTTGTGTATGTGCCACCTACTGCTGGAAAGAAGGTATATTCCTTTTTATTCCCGTATCTGTATTAGATCTTCTGAGTGGGTAGAATGTAAGTATATCTTAATACCTTTATGGGCCCATAGTCCTATCATTCATTTGGTTCCAACAGTGACCATGTTAATATAAAAGCCTAAGGAGAATAAGATTGTTAATAGATCTCCTCTATCAAGGCTTTCTCCTTTACAAAGCACTATTCTCACTACAGTCCTGTGAAGCATGTAGTATGAGAATATTGGGGTGTAGGAAGGACAATCTCCCATCACTAAGGCCGTAGTATATGGTGCTGAAAAGGCATAATGACCAAAGAGAGAGGACCAGGCTCTTGACCACCAAATGATTTCTCCTTGGTAGCCGGGAGACCTCCAGGCTAGGATAGTCTTTGGACAGGTAGAAACCAGTGTAGAAGTAAAAAGAGTTGTTTTATATGCTCAGTCAGTCATACAAGCATTTATTACGAGCCTGCTGTATGCTCAGTACTGTGTATCATCCTTAGTCCTCTGTGTATTTTCCTTCAGAAAAAAACATGGCCTGCTCTGTATTTGCCATGTTTTAGCACAATTACTTACATACTAGCTAAAAGTCTTGTACTGAGATTGTAGGAACCATATTTTTAAAAAAGTATAATACTGGGCCTATCCCCAAACATCTGGTGGCCTAATATTAGAAGATCCGCAACCCTTACTGAAAGAGAAATAAAAGAAATCATCCTATGCAAGAACAGTGAAGTTGATGGTTTCAGATTGTAACACATTTTGGACAAGAAATCCTGTCTTTTTATTTAAATCAAATTCTTTGCCAATTATAAAAGTATTTATTCACTTCCTGTTGTCTCTTACTCTTCAAGCGGGGGATTCTTGTCCTACAAAAAGTTCTGCCAGTTGTATTCCAAATACATCCCTTTTTTCCCTTGAAAGATTCCTCCTGTCTTTCTTTCTCCCTCTCCTGTGACAAGCTTTGCTTCTCTATCCTATGTGGCTGTGTAATGCTGCTGACTGACTGTGTATTCTAATTGGCTCTGAAAATTAATAAAAAGTCACCTGTTCCCTAGGATTACAAAGCTGCTAGGACCACCACCATTAGCAATAACACCAGTGACAGGTGTCCCTCTCAAGAGATCCTCCTCCTTCGGTTTCAGAGAAAGCCTCCTAGTGACTAGGGTCACTCTTTGACTGAATCCAAACTCCAAAGAATAAATCCCCTTATTAAAAAGATTTGTTCTACTAATTCATTGCTGCTGGAGTTGTGAACTGAACCAACCATTCTAGAGAGCAATTTGGAACTCTGACCAAAGGGCTATAGAAAATGTGCATACCCTTTGACCCAGCAATACCACTTCAAGGGCTGTATCCTAAAGAGATCATAAAAATGCGGAAAGGACCAACATGTACAAAAATATTTATAACCACCTCTTTTTGTGGTGGGAAAGAACTGGAAACTTAGGGGATGTCCATCAGTTGGGAAATGGCTGAACAAGTTGTGGCATATGACTGTAATGGAATGCTATTGTGCAATAAGAAATGATGAACAGGCAGACTTCAGAAAAACCTGAAAACACTTATATGAATTGAT
>CM053602.1:56265508-56282848 GCA_028646575.1 Pseudocheirus occidentalis | reverse complement strand
CTAGGAGTTTTCTTCTGGGGATCTTTTTGAAGAGGTGATCGGTGAATTCTTTCAAGTTCTATTTTGCCCTCTGATTCTAAAACATCAGGGCAATTTTCTTTGAGGATCTCTTGAAGGATGCTTTCCAAGTTCTTCTTCTGGTCATGGGTTTCAGGTAGACCAATAATTTTCAAATTGTCTCTCCTGGATCTATTTTCCATCATGTTTACCTTTTAATGCTTCTTTTGAATCTTGTATTAGAACGTCATATTTTTTCTTCAGCTCTGGTCTATTGATCAGGAACGCTTCAAAGGCCTCTATTTCATTAAATGTTCTCTTTTTTGTTTTCTCAGTGTGCTCTCCCAGTAAGGAAGTTTGTAGTAAATGGAATGCTCTCAGAATATGTGTCTCCAGACACAAATATTTCATACACTGGATGTTTGGAAGCTAGATGTGCTTCCCCAGAAAGTAAGCCTGTAGTAACTGGAATCTTCCCAGAGAGACTGTCCTCTTCCACAATTATCTTTTCCTTTGAGTCTTCAGAGAGTAGATGTGCTTCCCCACAGAGTAAGCCTATAGTAACAGGAATGTTGCCAGAAAGGGTATGTCCCACCACAATTATCTACACAATTATCTCTTAGTCTTCTGAGGATAGATTTGTTTCCACGGAGAGTAAGCTTGTAGTAACTGGAATGCTGTTGGAGAGGGTGTCGTTCCACCATTGTCTTTTCCTCTGTATACTATAATTATGTTGAGTGTTTTTCCTTGCTAAAATAAAGAATACTATTTGTCACATGGCATGGCTCTCAGGGAAGAGAAGAGGGAGAGGGAGGGATACATGGGATACCACGATGTAAGATACAGAAAACATCAGTGAAAAAGTTTTGAAATGTGGTCAAGGATCTAAAGGGTATCTGTGGAGAGGGAGGAAGGGGAAAGAAAGGTGTCTTGGAGGTGCAGAGAGATTCGTTCCAGGTCTGCAGCCTCAGAATCAGGGCTTGGCTTGAGACCTCTAGTGCTGAGAGAGGAGAGTTTTTGCTGCTCTGCTCACTTATCCTTCTGTCTGGCATCCAAGGGTCTGTCTTCTGTCCATCCATGCTAGGGTACCATGTGTCTTTCTTGGTCCATGTGTCCCCTGTATTCTTCTCTGTGTGGCCATGTTTGACCGCCACGTGGCTGTTCCCTGCATGTTCTTTCTCTCACTTGTGCCCACAATATCACGTGGCTGGCCACAACACCAGCCTGGTCCTCTTCCTACTCTAGCTTCACTGTCTTCAATCCCTGTGTGTCCTGGAATTCTCTCTTGGACCTGTCCTTTCCCAGGGATGAGTCCCCCTTCCTCCCTCCTCCCTTTTGTACAGGATTGTAGACAAATTTACATTACTTATAAATAATTCTACTTAAAGATTTGCCCAAGGGTCCACTTATGCAAAACAAGAACTGTTTGCAGTTGACAAAAATAAATGAATAACAGATGGCCTAAGTGGAAAGCAAATTGGCAGAAATTTGATAACTCAACATGAATTAGATATGATAGATAAAGTAATAAAATGAGAACTGTTGAAAATCATATATAAGAGATATAAGTAAAATCAATAACTACTCTTGGTTATACATACATCAAACTAATTTCTTCATTCTGTAGCTATAGATTAACTAACTCCTATTTGCTGAACACATAAAAGAGACAGACTGCCTAACAAAGCAATCAGCAGGTATTTCTTAAGTTCCTCCTGCGTAAGAGGCACAGTGCTAGATTCTGCAGATATACTAAAGATACAGTCCTTAACCACCAGAAGCTCAAATTCCAATGAGACAGAAAATACATCAAAATATATTAAGAATGAAGACAAATGAAGGCAAAGTAGGAGGCAGACTGGGAGCCAGGCCACACACAGCTAGAATCAGGAGAGGCTTCATGAAATAGTTGATGCTTAAACTATCTGGATGGAAGAGAGAGGTGCTCTGAGGCCAAAAGACAGACTACCAGCTTCAGTTTAAGTTCTCCTTTGGAGCTGTGTTAGCAGCATTACCACAGTCAAGTAACCTAAACTCAGTGCCCCAAACCACTCTGTTAGATCACAGAGACATTCAGATGAGCCCTAAATGTTTCTGAGGAGGCAAAAAAAGAGTGCTTGACTAGATAGAGTCTGACATGCCCTTGCCCAAGATCACATAACTAGTAAATACTGATAGCTAGATTTGAACTCAGATCTTACAAATTTCAGGTCTAGTACTCCAACCAATGAACAACCTAGATGGAGGGCTTCAAAGATCCCTCAAAACCCTTGCCAAGCTACTTTCCAGAAGGCTGCCTTGAGGCCAGGAGAGGGTAAGAAAAGATCTCATTCTCAGTGCTGGGCAGTTTTACAAGTGCTCAATCACTTCAAAATTCACCACCCACTCTGAGGAATAACTCTACTTTTCCTCCCTGAGTTAGAAACTCCCCAAGTAGCTTTATGCATAGAAAATTACACAGGAAATGTAAACTGTCTTGTAAGGAAAGAGCAAGAGAAACTTTAGCTATCTCATGGGATAACTTAGAAGTTGTTTGGTCAAGAACACGCCAGGTGACATTTTTATTGCTGACTTTCTGAAGTTCAGTTTCCCAGGCTAAGGAGAAATTGTAAATATCTGAAGGAGAAAGCTCTTTTGAACGCTAATAATTCACAGTTCTGCTGAACCACATGGGTTTTGTGCCTCCTGGCTATGACCGAATCAGGGGCCAAGTCTTTTTTCATATTCTGGGAGATTATAAATTTGCTTAGGGTTTTGCTTATGGGAAGGTGGGAAGGTACCATTGATTCCATGAACAGGATTCTGAGTAGCTATTTGTTAAGAGCCCCTCCACTACTAACAGGTTTGTGCTGTATTGATCAGGTGGTACATATAGGTGGTTGTATTACCTTCTTCAGCCAGTAGGAGCCCTGTCTGTTGAACCTCTGTGTTATATTCTCTGTATTTTCTCCACATTCAGCATGCTGGACTTTTCGCTGAACTTGTGAAAGTGATTCAATTAAGACTGCCAACTCCTTTCAAAACACATCAAGGAATCTGTGCTTGCATGCCACCATGGGTGTGCAAGGGTACTTTCCAATACACATAGTCACAGTCCACAAACACTTGACTCCGGGACTGTTGTATTGTGGGACTTGGTGTTTCTCATGGGAAACCACTAAATAATTGTTTATAATCTAACTTCCCCCTCCTTCCCTGGTTGTGATTTAAGCATATAACTTGTGATTTTACTTCAGCTAAGAGAACATTCCTCACTCTGAAGGTGTTTAAGTAAACTGTTGGATTACTGACACTCCTGTCACTAGATCTGCTTTGTGGGGCTTTGAGCATTCCAAGGTGAGAGAATGGCTCAGTAAAAATGCGGTTAACAAAAGTAATTTGGAACTATGCAAAGAAGGTAAGACAATTTTCCAAAGTCTTTAAAACAAAACTCCATCACACCCTAATGAATTCCTTAAGAAGAAAAGGGTCTCCATATCTTTGAAAACGCTTACAATAGCATTTTTTGTGACAGCTATGAATTGGAAATACAGCTCATCAACTGGCAATATCAAGTGTGACATGGAACATGAAAGGCATGGAATACTGCTCCCGTGCAGTAAGAAATGATGTGCCTGAGTACAGAGAACTATGGAAATATTTTCATGAATTGTTATGAAGTAAATTACGCAGAACCAAGAAAACAGTATTTAGAACATGACAACTGCAATAACTGAAATGGAAAGAACGACCCAGCAAACATTTCAAAGTACACTTAACAAACTGGTAAAGATCAAGGGGACGTGAAGAGGAAACATAAGAAGACACCATTACCCTACCACATCCAGGAGGTGAGAGGGCCCCAGGTATAACATATTGCACACCTTTTCCCAATGCATCAGTCAGCTGGGATGGTTTTTCTTTTCTTCCCTAAAACAAGAAATATGATTTGTTACAAGACATGGATCTCAAGGATGGGGAGAGTGATGGACACACAGGATAGCCTTGTGATGTAATAAACAGAAAACATCAATAAAACACTTAAAAGAGGTCAGGTATCCCAAGGGAAATAATGAGGGGCATGAAGAAAAGAAAGGGTTTGGGGTTTAGTGAAAATGAGCAGCAAATCCAAAATCAGTTACAAAGCTGTGATTATGGAAATCATTGTTGTTGCTGGTTCATACCTTCTGACTTTTTCTGACCCCATTTCTTGTTTCTTTGGCAAAGATACTGGAATGGTTTGCCGTTTCCTTCTCCAGCTCATTTGATAAATGAGAAACTAAGGGAAACAGGGTTAGGTTACATGCTGATGGTCACAGAGCTACAAAGTATGTGAGGCCAGATTTGAACTGAAGGAGATGAGTCTTCCTGACCTAAGGCTCTAAAAAATATAACTGCCTTGAAAACAATTTCAACTTGTAAAACATTGAAAGGGAGATCCTTCAAAAAGATAATTTATGCAGGGCAGAGCCAAGATGGCAGCGTAGAAGCAGCAAAGTTTTGCAGCTCCCACACAGCCACCCTAAATACCCATAAAATAGGACTCTAAAATATTTTAGGGCCCTGAAACTCACAAAAATGCAGAAAACACATCTCTCCCTGATGGCCGCTTGACAGGCAGGGCTCACCTAGGCAGGCAAGAAGCTGTGGCCAGCCCAGCCTGAAAATGAAACCGCGCCAGGCACCAGGGCAGTTGGGAGGAGCTGAGACGCATCATGAGTCTACCCCAGAGAACAGATCTGCAGCACTTGGATCAATCTCCACATCTATCAAGCCAAGAAAAAGAAAAGGATTAGAGAAAGGTTACTGAAAGTCAAGCTGGGGGCGGGCTGAGACTATTGATCAGGGCCAAGGGCTTTTGAGTTAAGCGGCCTGGATCCAGATTGTGGTCTAGGGTGGTGGTCCTGGGGTGCACTTTCAGCAAGTCAAACCTGGTGGGGGCTGCAGAACACCCCCAATAGTTCCGGCAGCTGTCAAAACCCCAGCAATTTGGGACAGAGCTTCCCCCCCTGGAAGCAGAGTTCCACAGAGCTAAAAAAAAATCAAGCAATCAATTGACTGACCAACATGAGGAAAAAGAAGCAAGATAAGAACTGCAACAAAACTCTAGAGTCCTTTTTTGTGGACAAAAAGTATCAAAGCATGGAACGGGAGGAAAAGAACCCAGTCAGAACTCACACACCAAATGCTTCCAAGACACCTAAAAATTGCCTATAAGCGATAGATCAACTAAAAAAGGACTTTGAAAAACAAATAAGAGAACTGGAGGAAAAATTGGGAAGAGAAATGAGAATGACGCGAGAAAATCATGAAAAGAGAGTCAACAAACCGACTGAAGAAAACAATATTTTAAAAAGTAGATTATCTCAAATGGCGAAAGAGGCCCAGAAAGCTAATGAGGAGAAGAATTCCTTAAAAAGTTGAATTTCACAGATGGAAAAAGAATCTCAAAAGCATTCTGAAGAAAATAATTCCTTCAGAATTAGAGTGGAGAAAGTGGAAGCTAATGACTTTATGAGAAACCAAGTTACTATTAAACAGTTACAAACAAATGAAAAAATAGAAAGCAATGTGAAATATCTCCTTGAAAAAAACCACTGACCTGTAAAATAGATCCAGGAGAAACAATATGAAAATTCTTGGTCTACCTGAAACCCATGATCAAAAAAAGAACTTGAAAAGCCTCCTTCAAGAAATTCTTAAGGAAAATTACCCTGATGTTTTAGATTCGGAGGGCAAAATAAAACTTGAAAGACTTCACCAATCACCTCATTAAAAACATCCCCAAAAGAAAACTCTTAGAAATGTTATAGCCAGGTTCCAGAGACCCCAGATCAAGGACAAAATATTACAGGCTGCCAAGAGAAAACAATTTGAATACTGTGGAAACACAATTAGGATACCCCAGGATCTGGCAGCTTCTATACTGAGGGATTGAAGGGCCTGGAATATGATATTTCAAAGACCAAGGGAGCTGGGATTAAAACAAACAATCACCTACCCAGCAAAATTGAGTGTAATATTCCAGGGGAAAAATGGGATCATTCAGTGAGTTGGAGGACTTGAAAGCATTCTTGCTGGAAAAACCAGAACAGAACAGAAAATTTGGCATTCCAACACAAGAAGCGTGAGGAGGTAAACACGGGAAAGAAATCATAAGGAACTTATCAAAGTTGAACAATTTACATTTTGGTATGGAAAAATTATAATAGTAACTTATGAAACTTTTCTTAGTATGAGGATAGGGGAAGGGAATTCAAATACATATATGTGTGTGTGTGTGTGTGTGTGTGCGTGTGTGTGTATGCATATATGTATATATGTGTATGTGTATGTGTGTATGTGTATATGTATATATGTGTGTGCATGTATGTGTGTATACTTACACATGCATGTATATAGGATGCTATATATGAGTATGAATACATATCTGAGCATGTGTGTATATGTGCACATAGAGGGTATAGGATGAACTGAATATGAAGGGATGATACTTTGAAAGGTGAAATTCTGAGGTGGGAGAGAACTAGAATGAGAGGAGAGAGGGAGAGACAAAATGGGGTTAATCATCCCATATAGAATGGGCAAGGGATAACTGTTACAACTTTACTCTCATTTACTCTCCCTGAATTTGGCTTAGGGAAGGGATTTGGCTCTAAACTGGGTATCATGCCACCCAGGAGAGTAGGTGCCATCAGGATGACAGGCGGGAGGACAGAGGGGAGGGCAGGGTCTGGGGGTCTGGTTGCTGGAAATACACACTTCAGTAAAGGGACAGGGACAGGGTAGAGAACAGAACAAGGAGGGTTGGGTAGAAATGAAGGACATATGATCAGACCTTCACAATATGTACACTGTGAAGATGTCCTGTGTAATTACACATGTGCAGCCTGTATTGAATTGCTTGTCCTTCCAGTTGGGGTATGTGACAAGGGAGGAACCAAAAGAATCTAGAATTTAAATCTCTGCAATACATGCAACTAGGAATTAAAATATACAGGTGCTGGGGTATGGAGACCCTCCCTGCCCTACCAGAAAGTTAGAGGGGTATTGGAGGTGGGTATAAAAGAGAGCAGATAGGGGGAGGGGCTTTACAGTTGGACCGCTGTTTTGAGGTTGAGGTAGGGGAAAGATGGGGAGAAAATTTGGAAGTCAAAAATCTCATGGAAATGGATGATGTAAACAAGAAAAAAAATAAAAAATTTATATTGAAAGAAAAAAAAGATTATCTATGCAATGAAGAGAAGAAAATAAATAAAATAAAATTGTGTTTAAGAAATCCAAAGAGAGCAGTTGGCGAGGAGGAGGGGAGTGTTTGCTTAAGGAACAAAAACAAAAGGAAAAGAAAACAAAACAGATGGAATTAAGAAAAGTAGTTTATCTGATATTTTTAGGTCATCAACACCTCTTCCCACTTCTCAAATTAAACCACAAATGGATACATGACTTACCTATAAAAGGGCGGTCAATAGCAAATTAGAGGAGCAAGCAGGAAATCAGTTTTCACATGGACGGATTGGGAGGAGGTTAAGAGAGAAGAAGCAATGGAGAATATCACAGGAAATAAAATGGATGAATCTCCTTCCATAAAGGTGACATGTTTTTGGACAAACACAGAAAATCCAGTTAAAATAAGAGGGGTAACAGTTAAGTGAGAAAAAAACATCTCTGCAGTAAAGTTCTCTAAGAATTGCTGCATATGCAAGAAAGAAAAGGAACTGATTCCAGTTTGCAAGATTAAGAGTCATTGGAATTGGAAGGTTTCCAAGGAAGGAATCCAAGCTATCAATAGCCCTGTGACAAAATGTTCCAAATCCCCCATAATGAGAGAACTGCACATTAAAACCACTCTCTTCTATGAGTCTGTAAATCCAAGAGATGGAAAAGTTCAGGGACAGGCCTGTCTTTCTGTTCAACAATAAGGTACATGGAAACACCTTTTTTGCCTGGTGCTGGTTGACACTAGAAGGAAAAATACATGTACTATTAAACTAAATCACACCTAAAGAAAGAGATGATAGGGACAAGGGGAGGGAAAGACTTCCTATGCTGTCTGCTCTCTCCCCAGGCTCAACGTCAAGGACAGAAGGGAGGAAGGGAGGAAGAATGGATGGAAATGTCCACCTGAGGTGGAGAGAGAGACAGCGTCCTCAAAGGTTTATCCCTGCTGACCTCTACCAAATCCACCACATCTGAAGACTTCCCAAGCCCCAGACCTTAAGACAAAGGTCTGGGCATATAAGAAGTCCAAGGCAGGAACAGAAGGCACACACAGGTTCACCCCTGAACATATGCACCCACACATGGACACATACACTCACAGACACACTGAGTCTGTCAGTCTGTCTGTCTCTCTCTCACACAAACACACCAACACACACAGACAAACACACAGATGCACAAAGATGATTCTACCTACATATATCATACAGGCATAAAAAGGTATTGATATTTCCAGGACCATCTACCCGCCCTTATACACATCCTGTAGTACACAGAGCACAGGCAATTGAGGAAGGAGTTTCACGAAAAGTTTGAGGGGGAGGCAAGAGAAGAGAGGGAGGTAAAAGAGAAGGGCTGAGGCAGGAGCAGGAGAAGGAGCACTTACTTCACTCACAGCCACTTAGGCGCAAGCAGGACCCTCAGGAATCAGTCTGTCTGGAAGAAGGTGTAAAAGAGGGGAGGGCTGGGGTGTTGTGTATGTTCTTCATTCTGGAAGACCATGATATCAGGGAGACAAAGACATGACTTGCAGTAGACTTTGATTTAAGTGAGGGAGGGCTGTGCAAGGTCACCAGCCTCACTTTCTCCTCCAGGACCATCTGGGTCCAGTGAACTGATATTCTCAGAATGTCTGGAGATGGACCAGAATGGCATCTTTTAAACTAAGGCCTTTTCAAGTTCTCAAATTGAGTGAGGCAACACCCATTCAGTGAATAGCCCTCTTTAAGTACATACTCAAGTCCTCTATTCCCCCCACCCCAATCAAATTTAGACAGGAAGACCCTTAGGGCCCTGACTCATAGAGAAATATGGCTGGAAAGGAAAGTTTCTGATGGGCACATAGATCTACCTCTAATTCCCCATACTAACATTCTCCTCCAGACAAAGAAGACTTTCACTTAATAGAAGATGGGATAATGTATTCCCTACTCCATAAATCGGACAGGTAAACTATTCCTTGCTTCCCCAGATTACTTACAATATCAGCCTTTATTCCTAGATCATGCACCCGTTTAGACTTGACTTTGGTGTACGCTGTTAGATGATGGTCTATTCCCAGTTTCTGCCATGTTATATTCCAGATTTTCCAGCAGTTTTGCCAAATACTGAGTTATTATCCCAAAAACTTGGGTCTCTGTGCTTATCCAACAGTATATTACTATAATCTTTGACTACTGAGACTTTTGTAATCAATCTATTCCTTTGATCCACTACTCTATTCTTTAGCCAATACCAAGCAGTTTTTGTATTGCTGCTTTATAATCGAGATTAAAATCTGGTATGGATAGGCCACCTTCCTTAGTATTTCTTTTCATTGATTGCTTTGATGTTCTGGACCTTTTTGTTCTTCCAAATGAATTTTGTCACTGTTTTTTCTAGTTCTATAAAGTAATTTTTTGGTAGATTGATTGGTATGGCACTAAATACATAATTTAAATTGGGTAAAATTGTCATTTTTATTATGTTAACTCGACCCAGCCATGGCAACTGACGTTTTTCCAATTAGTTAGATCTTATTTTCTTTGTGTGAAAAGTGTTTTGTAGTTGCGTTCATAAAGGTTCTGGGTTTGTTTTGGCAGGCAGATTCCCAAATATTTTATAATGCCTATATTAACTTTAAATGGAGTTTCTCTTACTACCTCTTGCTGAAGGCAGCTTGGGAGGTGGGGCTCCGCACAGACTGGGAGCCAAAACTAGCCCACCCTGATACTGCAGCCTGGCCCCAGGGTGGTCAGGATGAGATAAAGCTGGAGTCTTCAGGAGAGTGAATTGGTGGCAGCTTTGGCAGTTTCCAGATTTATCAATCCAGAATAAATAATGACTGAGTGAAAGGTCAGTGGAATTCAGCTAAATTTGGGGGAGAAAAGTGATCAGGCTGAAATGCCCCCCCCCCAGGGAAGGAAGCAGCAGAAGGAGCAGAAGGGGCAAAAACCGCAGCCTCTTCAACCTGGCTACTTCAGACCTCCTGGCCTGCAAACTGCAGAGGGGGGCAAGTGATTGTTCAGAGGCCCAGTGCTCTTGTGTTGAATTGCCTGGATCCATATTGTGGCCATGGGTGGTGGTCCTGGGGTGCGTTGTCAGTGAGCCAAGCTGGTGGGGATGGCAACAGCCCCCTAATAGCTCTGGCAGCTGTGGAAACCCCAGTAATATTCAACAGAGCTTTCCCCACTGGAAGCAGAGTTCCACAGAGCTAAAAATCAAGCAATTAATTGACTGGCCAACAAGAGTAGGAAAAGGAAGCAAAGTAAGGACAATAACCAAACTCTAGAATATTTTTGGGGGACAAAAAGGATCAAAGCATGGAATGGGAAAAAGACAACATAGTCAGAACTCCTACACCAAGAAATATGAAGATTGCCTACAACCACCAGATCAGCTTAAAAAGGACTTTGAAAATCAAATAAGAGAAATGGAGGAAAAATTGGGAAGAGAAATGAGAATGATGCGAGAAAATCATGAAAAGAGTGTCAACAGCCTGACTGAACAGAATAACACCTTAAAAACTATATTAACTCAAATGGCAAAAGAGGCCTAAAAAGCCAACAACAAGAATGCCTTAGAAAGTTGAATTTGTCGTATGGAAAAAGAATCTCAAAAGCATTCTGAAGAAAGTAATTTCTTCAGAATTAGAGTGGATCAAATGGAAGCAAATGACTTAATGAGAAACCAAGACAATTTTAAACAGATACAAACAAATGAAAAAAATAGAAGACAATGTGAAAAATTTCCTTGAAAAAACACTGACCTGGAAAATTGAGCCAAGAGAGACAATTTAAAAATGATTGGACTACCTGAAAGCCATGATCAAAATAAGAACTTAGAAAGAATCCTTCAAGGAATTCTCAAGAAAAATTGCCCTGATATTTTAGAACCAGAGGGCAAAATAGAACGTGAAAGAATTCACCAATCTCCTCTTGAAAAAGATCCCCAATAGAAAACTCCTAGAAATGTTATAGCCCCAGATCAAGGAGAAAATATTATAGGCTGCCAAGAGGAAGCAATTTTAAAACTATAGAAACACAATTAGGATAACCCAGGATCTGGCAGCTTCTACACTGAGGGATCGAAGGGCCTGGAATATGATAATCAAGAGATCAAGGGAGCTAGGATTAAAACCAAGAATCACCTCCCCAGAAAAATTGAGTATAATATTCCAGGGGAAAAATGTGATCATTCAGTGAGGTGGAGGACTCGAAAGCATTCTTGCTGGAAAAACCAGAATCGAACAGAAAATTTGACATTCAAACACAAGAAGCATGAGAAGGAAAACATGGGAAAGAAATCATAAGGAAGTTATTAAATTTGAAGTATTTACATGGCAATATGGAAACAGGATAATTGTAACTTATGAAGCTTTTCTCAGCATGAGGAGAAGTGAAGGGAATACAAATGTATATATTCATATACTTACAATATTTCTGTATAGGAGGGTATATACGTGTATGAATACATATCTGAGTATGTGTGTATATAAGTTCATAGAGGGCACAGGATCAATTCAATAGGAAGGGATGTTACTTTAAAAGGTGAAATTCTGAGGTGGGAGAGGATTAGAATGAGAAGAGACAGAGAGAGTCAGAAAGTTAATCATCACATATAGACCACGCAAGGGATAGCTGTTACAATGGAGGGGAAGAAGTAGGCAAAAGGGAAAGGGTCAATTTTACTCTCATTGAATTTAGCTTAGGGAAGGAATGACATAAATTCTAAACTTGGTATCTTGCCACACAGGACAGTAGGAGCAATGGTGATGAAAGGTGGGATGATGGAGGGGTGGGCAGGGTCAGGGAGAGCTGTTGGAAGCACACACTTTTGTAAAGGGAGAGGGATAAGGTAGAGAATAGAACAAGAAGGGGAAACAGGCTAGGAAGGAGGGACATATAATCAATCTCTCACAATATGTCCACTGTGAAGATATTCTTCATAATTACACATGTACAGCCTATATGGAATTGCTTGTCCTTCAAGTGGGGGTGGATGATGAGGGAGGAACTGAAAGAATCTAGAATTTAAAGTTCTACAATCAAATCAAAGTCAACTGCAAGTCATGTCATCATCTCCCTGATATCATGGCCTTCCAGAATGAAGAACCAACACAACAACAGCACCCCAGCCTTCCTCTCTTTTACCCCTTCTTCCAGACTGACTGATTCCTGAGGATCCTAATTGTGCCTAAGTGGCTGTGAATGAGGTAAGTGCTCTCACCCCTGCTCCTGCCTCAGCCCTTCCCTTCTCCCTCTCTTCTCTTACCTCCCACCTCATCTTTTTGTGATACTCCTACCCCAGTTGCCTTTGGTTAGTTTTCTACCAGATGTGTGTAAGGGTGGGTGGAAGGTCCTGCAAATATCAATACTTTTTATACATGTAGGATATATGAAGTTAGGATCACCTTTCTGTGTTTGTTTGTGTGTTTGTGGGGGGGGGGAGTATGTGTGTTTGTGTGAGAGAGACGGACAGACAGACTTAGTGTGTGTGTGTGTGTGTATGTGAATATGTGTGGGTGGATATGATCGGGGTGATCCTTTGTGTGCCTGCTGCTCCTGCCTCAGGCTTCCTATATTCCCAGGCTTTTTTATGGAGGTCTGGGGCTTAGGAAGCATTCAGGTAGTGTGGATTCAGTGGAGGCCAGGAGGAAGAAGCCTTCCAGTGTAAGGGCCACTTTAAGCCTTCAGTGACTAGAGGTGTGAACTTAGTCAGTATGTCCTCACAAACAGGAAGACTGGAGGCAGATCTAAGAGGCATCTGTGCATTTGCTCTGCCCCTGTGACCATACTTCCTGTTCACCAAGCACAGGTACAGGAGTCTTGGAGGAAAAAAGTCACGGGTGGCCTAGAGCATGCTTGAATAAGCAGAGGAGCGCTCCCCCTATCAGAATACTGTTACTGAGGCACATGATGAGTGGAAGACAGGCAGAGGGGTGTGGGAGAGCATGGAACATGGTGCACAAGGAGGCATGGCACACATGGGGATAGGGCACACAATACGATAGAATAAAGAGACTGATACTACTCCACCAAGGAGTCTGACTAGTCTGTGTGTCTAATGCGGGAGTATCCCGAAGGGTTGTGGAGGCAACCAGGTCATAGAGGCTACTGAGACTGTCCACATGGACCGAGGTAGGTGACTCAGGAAGTTAACACTCAGGCAGGCCCAGGCATACGAGGACACTCTCTCCCTCCCCTCCTCGGGAGGACATTTCCATTCATTCTCAATACCTTCCTCCTTTCTGTACTTTGCCTCGAGGCTGTGGAGAGAGGAGACAATCTAGGAAGTCTTTCCCTCCCCTTGTCCCTGTCATCTCTTTCTTTTGGTATCATTTAATTTAATAGCACATTTGTTTTTTCCTCTAGTGTCAATTAGCACCAGGCAAAAGAGGTGTTTCCATGGATCTTATTGTTGAACAGAAAGACATGCGTGTCCCTAAACCTGTGGATCTCTTTGACTTACAAACTCAAAGAAGATAGGGGTTTTAATGTGCACTTCTCTCCTAATCAGAGATTTGGAACAGGTTGTCACAGGGCTTTTGATAGCTTGGATTTCTTCCTCAGAAACTTTCCTATTTCTCTGACCTACTGTAGAATGGCTCTTAATCTTGCAAACTTGAATCAGTTCCTTTTCTATGTTGCATATGCAACAATCCTTAGAGAAATTTACGGCAGAGATGCTTTTCTTCACTTAATTGTTACCCTTCTCATTTTAACTGGCTTTGCTCTGTGAAAAAACATATGACCTTGATGGAAGGAGAATCATCCATTTTATTTCCTGCGATCTTCTCCATTGCTTCTTTTCTCTTAACCCACTCCCCATCCATCCATGTGAAAAGTGATTTCCTGCTTGCTCATCCAATTTGCTTTTGATTCCCCTTTTATATGTAAGTCATGTATCGATTTGGGGTTGAATTTGACAGGTGGGGAGAGGTGTTGATGATCTATCAAATATCAGGCAAACGACTTTGCCCTCATCCCATCCATTTTTTTTTGCTTTTGTTTTTGTTGCTTAATCAAACATTCCTGTCCCTCCTCGCCAAATGCTGACTTTGGATTTATTAAAGACCATTTTATTTTCTTTCATTCATTGCATGCACAAACTTTTATTTATTTATTTTCTTCTGTTCTTTGCTTACCTAATCTTTTCCAAGGATCTCCCTTTCAATTTTTACAAGTTGAAATTGTTTTCAGGGCCGCTAATATTTTGTAGCACCTAATGTGAGGAAGACTCATTTCCTTGAGTTCCAGTCTGGCCTCAGATGCTTGGTAGCTCTGTGACCATCAGCATGCCACTTACCCCTGTTTCCCTTAGTTCCTCATTTGTCAAATGAGCTGGAGAAGGAAATGGCAAACCATTCCAGTATCTTTGCCAAGGAAACCTGAAATGAGGTCAGAAAAAGTCGGACAGGATGAACCAGCAACAACAATTATTTCCATAATCATAGCTTTGTAACTGGTTTTGGATTTGCTGCTGATAATCACTAAACCCAAAAATCTTTCTTTCCTCCTTGCACCTCATTCCTCTCACGTCCTGGATGTGGTACTGTAATGGTGTCTTCTTATGTTTCCTTTTCAGGTCCCCTTGATCTTTACCCGTTTGGTACATGTACTTTGAAATTTTTGCTGGGTTGTTCTTTCAATTTCAGTTTTTGCAATTGTCATGTTCTAAATACTGTTTTCTTGGCTCTCCTTAATTCACTTTGTATTAATTCATGAAGATCATTCCATTCATCTCTGTATTCAGACACATCATTTCTTACTGCATGGGAGGAGTTTTCCATGCCTTTCATGTTCCATGTCACACTTGATATTCCCCAGTTGATTAGGTGTATTTTCAGTTCATAGCTGTCACAAAAAGTGCCAGTGTAAGCATTTTGAAATATATGAAAAACCCTTTCTTCTTAATGACTTCATTGGGTTATAACGGAGTTTTCTTTTAAAGACTTTGGACAATTTTCATACCTTCTTTGCCTGGTTTCAACTCACTTTTGTTAAGAGGATTTTCACTGAGCCAGTCTCTCACCTCAGAATGCTCAAAGCCCCACAAAGGAGACCTAGTGACAGGAGTGCCAGTAATCAAGCAGTTTAATTAATCACTTTCAGAGTGAGGAATGTTTTCTTGGTTGAAATAAAATCACAGGTTATATTCTTAAATCACAACTAAGGAAGGAGGAGAAAGGTAGATTATAAACAATCATTTAGTGGTTTCTTATGAAAAATACAAAATCCCACAATCCAACAGTTCTGGAGTCAAGTCTGTGTGGACTGTGACTACGTGTATTAGCAAGTACCCTAACACACCCAGGATGGCCTACTAGCACAGATTCTTTGATCTGTTTTGAAAGGAATCGACAGTCTTAATTTAATAACATTCACTAGTTCAGGGAAAAGGCCAGCCTGCTGAATGTGGAGAAAATACAGAGAATATAGCACAGAGATTCAACAGACGGGGCTCCTACTTTCTGAAGAAGGTAATACAACCACCTATTTGTACCATAGATAAGGAGAGCACAAACCAATGAGTAGTGAAGGGACTCTTAACAAACAGCTACTTAGAATCCCGTCCATGGAATCAATAGTACCTTCCCACATGCAAAACCCCAAGCAAAATGCCAACCTCTCAGAATATGAAAAATGATTTGGCCCCTGATTGGCTCATATCCATGAAGCACAAAACCCATGTGGCTCAGCAGAACTGTGAATTATGAGGGTTCAAAGGAGTTTTCTCCTTCAGATATTTACAATTTCTCCTTAGCTTTGGAAACTGAACTTCAGAAAGAGAACCACTAAAATGTCACTTGGCTTGTTCTTGTCCAAACAACTTCTAAGGTATCCCATGAGAGAGCTAAAGCTTCTCTTGCTCTTTCCTTAAAAGGCAGATTACATTTTCTGTATAATTTTCTTTACATAAGGCTATTTGGGGAGTTCCTATCTCAGGGAGGAAAAGTAGAGTTATTCCTCAGAGTGGGTGGTGAATTTTCAACTGATTGAGCACTTGTAAAACTGCCTGGCACTGAGAATGAGGTCTTTTCTTAGCCTTCCCTGGCCTCAAAGCAGCCTCTTGGAAATTGGCTTGGCAAGGGTCTTCAGAGATCTCTGAAGACCTCTATCTAGGTTGTTCAGTGGTTAGAGTAGTGGGCCTGGAGTTTGTAAGATCTGAGTTCAAATCTAGATTTAAGAATTTACTAGTTATGTGATCTTGGGCAAGGGCATGTCAGACTCTACCTAGTCAAGCACTCTTTGGTTTTTCTGCCTCCTCAAGAAGATTTAGAGCTCATCTGAATGTGGCTGTGATCTTACAGAGTGGTCTGGGGCACTAAGAGTTTAGGTGACCCGACTGTGGTCATGCCGCTAAGATGGCTGCAAAGGAGGAATTGAACTGATGCTGATAGTCTATCTTTGGACCTAAGAACATCCCTCTCTTCCATCCAGATAGTTTAAGCATCACCTATTCCATGAAGCCTCCCTTCATTCTAGATGCTCGTTGCCTGGCATCCTACTTTACCTTCATTTGTCTTCATTCTCAATACACTTTGATATATTTTCTGTCTCATGCGAATTTGAGCTTCTGGTGGTTAAGGACTGTGTCTTTAGTAGTCTTTGTATCTACAGAATCTAGCACTGTGCCTCTTATGCAGGAGGAACTTAAGAAATAACTGTTGATTGCTTCATTAGGCCATCTGTCTCTTTTATGTGCTCAGCACATAGGAGGAGCTTAATCTATAACTATAGAATGAAGAAATTAGTGAGTTGTACGTCTAAGCTAGAGTAATTATTACTGATTTTACTTACATCTCATATGTGATTTCCAATAATTCTCACTACTATTTTATCTGTCATATCTCATTCATGTTGAGTTATCAAACTTCTGCCAATTTCTTTCCACTTATGCCACCTGTTATTTGTTTATTTATTTTTCGTCAACTACAAACACTTCTTGTTTTGCATAAGTAGACCCTTGGGCAAATCTTTAAGTATAATGATTCATAATTAATGTGGTTTTCAGAGGGCAAAATAGAACTTGAAAGAATTCATCGATCACCTCTTCAAAAAGATCCCCAGAAGAAAACTCCTAGAAATGTTATTGCCAGGTTCAGAATCCCCACACCAAGGAGAAAATATTACAGGTTTCCAAGAAAAAACCATTTGAATA
>CM053602.1:56247001-56265008 GCA_028646575.1 Pseudocheirus occidentalis | reverse complement strand
TCTCCTTTAACTGGGTATTCTGGAACCTGGCAATAACATTTCTAGGAGTTTTCTCTTGGAGATCTTTTTGAAGAGATGATTGGTGAATTCTTTCAAGTTCTATTTTGCCCTCTGACTCTAAAACATCAGGGCAATTTTCTTTGAGGATTTCTTGAAGGATGCTTTAGCAGGTCCACCCAGTGGCCAGCCTCACATGTGTGTGGAGATGTGGGTGAGAAGATAGTTCAGGAAAGATCCATGGACTCCATTTAATGATTGTAAAAGCTTATTGTTACACTATTGAGTGGGCAGGAGGGCTTCTGAAGCCTGCAAAGTACAGGACAAAGAAACACAGATTATATAGCCAAAATAACAAAAATCAGGTATCAATTATGCTAACTAGGTGAATAAGTCTGATTCTAGGGAGGAGTTAAGGAGTGGTCAGTGCTTAAAGGGACATGCACTTTTCATATCTACTGTGCAGGCATATTACCCATAATTCAATGGTAAAAAGTGCAGGGGGGCTATCAAAATGTGTGGTTTTTGCCTTGAAATGTCACCTAAGTCAACTAGCAGTGAATTCTTACTGAGAAGTGCCCTGTCTGTTACCCATCAATGTTCTGTTTGACAAGATGAATGTTGGAAGCTAGACTAACTGGGGATCCAGGATGTGCCCAATTGGAGAGGAGTTAGCTGACTAATAATGCATTGAAGGATTCATGGGTGCGACTGACCACTAGAACAAAAGGGCTACACATTTCTTTAATTGCTTATAGATGGTTGGGTGAAGGATTCCTAGGAACGTCTTGTTATCATAACAAGCAGGGATAATTACAGCTAGGCAGAGTGCTGGCTTAGTGAAGAGGCAGAGTTGATGGTTTTATGGCTGGGGGAGGTGTAACTTTACAACTGAAGTTGCAGCTGGGTGTTACAAACCTAGGCACCTCAACACTCAACCACAGGACCAATAATCTAAAGGGAGATTTGTCCTCCTGATGTATGGGGGGGGAAAGCCTGGTTGGAGTCAAGATGTCAGACAAGAGTCTTTTAAAGTGTATATCCCAGGGTGCCAGGCTTTTCAGGCAGCAGACACCTGGGGGACACATCAAAATCTCTATCTGAGTCCTGACCTCCATTTCTGAGGCTCGGCTCAGGATGCTTTCCAAGTTCTTTTTCTGCTCATGGGCTTCAGGAAGACCCATCATTTCCAAATTATCTCTCCTGGATCTATTTTACAAGTCAGAAATATCTCATAAGGAGATATTTCACATTGCTTTCTATTTTTAATTTCTGTGTAACTGTTTAATAGTGTCTTGGTTTCTCATGAAGTCATTAGCTTCCACTTGTTCCACTCTAATTCTGAAGGAATTATTCTCTTCAAAATGCTTTTGAGATTCTTTTTCCATATGGCAAATTTGACTTTTTAAGGCATTCTTCTCCTCATTGGCAGTCAGGAGGTATATTCCTTTTTATCTCCATTCAGTTTTCTCCAGAGATCTATCATGTCTAGGCTGTCTGAAATTCTATTTGCCTCTTTAACTTCTTTCTTGTTTATTTTGAAGTTAGATTTATCAAGTTCAGAGAGGGGGAGATTGAGGTCCCCCACTAGTATCATTTTGCTACCTATTCCCTTGACTTTCCCTCTAGGAATTGGTATGTTATACTGCTTGGTGCATATATGTGAAGTAATGATATTGCTTCATTCTCAATGGTGCCTTTTAGCAGGATGTAGTTTCCTTCCTTATGTCTTTTAATTAGACCTATTTTAGCTTTTGCTTTATCTGAGATAAGGATTGCTACCCCTGCTTTTTTTTACTTTAGCTGAAGCATAATATATTCTACTCCATCCATTTACCTTTACCCTGTGCGTATCCCCTTGTTTCAAATGTGTTTCTTGTAGACAGCATATTGTAGGATTGTGGTTTTTAATACGTTCTGCTATCCATCTCTGTTTTATGCGACAGTTCATCCTGTTCCCATTCACAGTTATGATTACTATCTGTGACTTTCCCTCCATCATATTCCCTCCCCTGTTTATATCTTTATGACTTACTTTTCCCTTCCCCTCCTTAAGAATTTCCCTTTTGACCACACCTCCCTCAGTATTCCCTCCCTGTGGTTCCCCCTCTTTATTACCCTTTCCCTTTGATAGTCTTCCCCTTTATACTGAGTGTCCTCCCCTTCTTTCACCCCTCCCCACTTATCCCTCTAACTGCCTGTCGGACACAATAGATTTTTATTCTTAATAGAGTATGTTATTCCCTTGTTGAACCCAAACCGATGCTAGTACATTTCATATATAGCTCTTCTCCCTCCCTGTTTTCCCTGTAGTGTTATGAATTTTTGTCTTTTCATGTTGTACTCTAAACTTTGCCATTTGTATTGATTCCTCTTTAAAACAGAACCAATGAGAGTAAAGATCATAGGATGCTCATCTCTTTCCTTTTCCCCCTCCACTTTAGTATGCCTCTTCCTGTGGCATAATTTACAACCTTTTGACTCTACTTTTCCTTTTCTCCCATTACAATCCCTTTCTTCCCCTTAATAGTTTTTTTAATCTTTAGATTTGTCAAATTATACCCACATCCTCTTTCTGTGTATATCCCTTTTAGGTGTCACAATACTTATACAAATTTCAGTATTGACAGGTATCTGCTTCTCATAAAGGAATATAAACAATTTGCTCTTATTAAGTCCCAAGTTACACGCGTGTGTGAGCATCTGTGTATGTATGTGTTTGTTTATGGGTGCGTGTATGTTTTCCTTGTTTACCTTTTTATGTCTTCTTGGATCTTGTAAGTGGATATCAAGTTTTCCATTGAGCTCAGGCTTTTTCATAAGGAAAGTCTGGAAGTCCTTTTCTTCATTAAATATCCATATCCTTGCCTGAGCGAATATTCTCAGTCTTGCCGGGTAGTTGATCCTTGCTTGCAGTCCTAGCTCTTTTGATTTACAAAATATCATATTCCATTACCTCTGATCTTTTAATGTAGCAGCTGCCAGATCCTGTGTAATCCTGACTGTAGTTGCACAATATTTGAATTATTTCTCTTTGGCTGCATTCAGCACTTTCTCCTTGACTTTGTAGCTCTGGAGTTTGGCTATTATATTTCTTGGAGTTTTCAATTTGGGATCTCTTTCAGGAGGAGATCAGTGAATTCTTTCAATTACCATTTCTCCTTCTGATTTTAGGATCTCAGGACATTTTTTTTTGACAGTCTCTTGGAGGATGTTGTCCAGGCTGGTTTTTTCATCATGGCTTTCTGGTAGGTCGATAATTCTTAGGTTATCTCTCCTGGATCTGTTTTCCAGGTTATTTGTTTTTCGAGTGAAATATTTTGCACATTCTTCTAATTTTTCAGTCTTTATGTTTTGTTTTACTGACTCTTGTTGCATCATAGAGTCCTTAGCTTCCATTTGTCTGTTTCCAATTTTTAGTGAATTATTACACCCAATTACTTTTTGGAGTTCCTTTTCCATGTGTTCATTTTTCATTTTTCGGAAGGTGTTTTCTCCGGTTAGATTTTGGACCTCCTGTCCTAGTTCTCCAATTTTGCTTTTTAAAGATTTGTTATCTTCAGTGAGATTGTTTTCCAATTTGGTCACTGTAGATTTAAATTTATCTCCTACCTCTCTAATTTAATTTTAAAATCTTTGAGATCCTCTAAGAAGAATCTTTGGGATTGAGACCAATTCACATTTCCTTTTGTGGTCTCCAAGTGTGAGTATAGAGTCTGTGTTGCCTTCTGAATTTGTTTTTTCTTGCTCACTATAAAAAGATTTGATAGTCCTAGTCTTTTCAGTTTTCTTCTTCCCCATTGTGAGTGCCTCTGTCCTGGATTTTTGGAGTGGATATACACTTCTGGGGTGCTGGAGCATTGAGCTTCTCAGGATGGGAGGTAGGGGTTTGGTAGCTGTAGGCTCTGAGTGTGTAGCCTGAGGCCAAGACCAAGACTCTCAACAATTCCCCTGAGTTACCCTGATGCTTACAGAGTAACCTGTCAGAGTGGGGTGGTCTGGCTCCTTCAGGTTTCAGTGTCTGTGTCTCTGAGCTACAGCTGAAGGCCAGAGGCAGGGTACAGCTGCAGTTGCTGATTGGCCCAGTGGTACTAAGGAACACCTGGGTTTTCTTGTTAGGACTTGCTGGCTCCACCCTCTTGGGATTAGACTCCACACTGTCTTTTTTCCACTTTCCTCAGCCACAACCAAGGCTGAGGCTGTTTCCACTAATTAAATATTTTACTCTAGGTGGGTCATTTACCTCTGCTCTTTTCTGGGTCAGGGAGGGGGCATCAGAGCAACTAAATTTATTCTTCCATCTTATCTTCTGGAAGTATGGGTGTATAATTTTAAACATCCAGGTTGCCCCAGGAAAAGCTGCTGACCCTGCTGTGGGCCCTGAGTTTTTTCCTACACAGTTTGATGATCCTCTGTCCTGTGGTGAGATGGCTGCAAACCTCTCAGACTGGGTGAGTCTGCTGGCTAGCTGGGGCTTCTTCTCGATCTGCTGTACTCTGCTCTCAGCTCCATGCTGGTTACGGTCCCATGCGCTCAGCATTCTCCTTACCCAGACCTGAGTATGCACTTTCCTGCTCTGGGAATCTGCCACTCCCATTCTCACAATGGATTCTGTCACTCTTACATTCATTCCAATTCACTTTTTAGCCTTTAGCAAGAGAATTGTTGGAGGATCGTGGAAAGGTGACTGCTTCCTTTCTATCATCTTAGCTCTGCCCCAAGGATGTTTCATAACCTCTTCAATAATTCCTTAACATAATAATAGGCTGTTTCTTTAATCATTGGTTTCAGGGAGCTTAGAGAAATCTAAATGATCACTCCTCTACCTGTTTTCCAAATTAATTGTTGTTCCAATGAGATTTTCACATATTATTCTATATTTTCATTCTTTTGGCTTTGGTTTATTACAGGAAGAAAGCCCCCCTGCCCTGAAATACGCTGTGGATTGAAGAGACTGTTGAGAAGGAACATCTGGCCATCCTCTTCCAGAGCCCTACCTACAACAATACTGTAAGTCACAGAGATTACCTAGTATATGGGAGGGAATGGGGGGGGGGGAGATTAGGCTGAAAAGAGAGAGAGCTCACTGGTGGTAACTGTTCATTTACATTAATTTCATCTTTGCTGCTTATGCATCCACCTCATATAAGAAAGTTTCTATTCACAACTTAGTGTGTATCTTATTCCCTCTTTGAGCCAAATTCATTAACAGTAAGGTTGAAGCAGTGCTCAGCACTCTCCCGTCTTTCCCTCTATTGTAATAAAGGTTTTCTGCACTGTTAAATGTGATATAATTTACTCTGTTCTTCCTCTTCCTTCCCTCATCTCCCAGTAAAGCCCTCCTTCTCAACCCTTAATTTTTTATATTATCCCATCCCAGTCAATGTATATACACAGCCTCTGTCAATGTATACTCCTCCTCATCGCCCTCATAGTGTTAGAGTTTTTAAGACTTACAACTATAATCTTCCCCTGGGGGGATAGAAACAATTTACTCATAATGAACAAGTTACATTTTTGCTTTTCTGTTCATCATTATATGCATCTAGAACCTTATATTTGAAAATCAAATCTTCCCTTTAGCTCTGATCTTTTCATCAGAACTGTTTGAATGCCTTCTGTTTAACTGAATGTCCCTTTCACCACCAGAAATATAATATTCCATTTTACTGTGCAGTTGATTATTGGTTGTAATCCAAGTTCCTTTACCTTCCAGAATTTCTTATTTCAACTGTTTTGATTTAAGTGTGTTCACTCTCAGCTTTCGGTACCCACAATGATAACAGTAACTTAATCTCTAACTGAAAAAATGTTTTAATGATGCCTTTAAGGAAACCAACTAAACCCCTCCTTAATGGAGCAAATGTCCCTGGTAGATCACTTATGGGGTAACAAGATCTGGAAGTAGATCCTGGTTAAAGACCTTCATCAAGTCCTTGTATTTTGGTGAGAAATCCTTCTCCATGCTCCTAAAGGAGCCTATCTGGGTGAAACAAAAGTCTCAGGTGTCTCTTGTGCATGCTTAGAGAGCTTTTCTAAGGGGAAGACTGCCTTGGCAGGAGCTTCACACATCACTTGTTCTGTGTGGCCATAACAACAGGAGCCCCAATGCCATCTCAGCTACAACCATTCCTGTAGCTGTCAGAGTCATCTACCCATCCCTTAGAAACCTCTGGCTGCCAAATCAGGGGGAAACTTTTCAGATTGCCAGGTCCCCTCTGAGAAGATGGTCATCTTAAAGAAGTCATCCTCTTAAACAGGGCTGAGTGTAGGAAGGCCCTCCATTATTTCGCCTGAAATGGACAACAGACTTGGAAAGTATCCTAACAAAAATCTCTGTAATAGAGACAGATACTGATCAACACTTCTCATTTAAAAAGAGGGAGAGAATTGCGCATTATTCTCAAAGTCCATATTAAACAAGTTTAAAACTAATAAATACTTTTGGAAGAAAGAGATGTAATACTTTACTTAGGAATAATAAAAGTAAGTTTTAAAAAATTTAAATAGATACTCCTGGGTGTGTTGAGTGTATCTAAAGGTGAGCAATCTCTGGGGGAATCCTATAAAATAACAAAGATCCAAGAGTGGAGGCCAGATGCACTCCATAGGTGATATTCCACAGGAATTCAACCAACAGTGTGTGTACAGAGAGTCACAGACCATATGCTCATCATATGGGTTTATTTACAGAATTGGGAGGATTTCTGATGGCAATCCCATGTCAAGTCACTATGAGCAGAAATTACATATTGTGCTTCAGGGGCCCTGATTCTGCAATCAGCAAAGACTGTGGAAGTAAATTGTACATACTGAGCAACTCTTCACTGCAAGTTGTAAAACATTAGTGCCTAATGAAAACTTAGCAAGTAAATGACCTGATGGTTGGAATTATCCATCAGAAGCTCATTACCTTTCAGGTGACAGATGTTCCTGTTACAAATGGAGACCTCAGGATATCCTTGGGAGTTCAAAAATAAATTGTTGTGGAAGTGGAGCAGTGTCATGGAGGAAAAGTATTGTCATTGTTTTCTATTCTTAACACTGATCCATAAATAAACAATAAATATATTTTAATACCATACCAATTGTTCCTAATCTCTAAGCTGACTCTATTAAAAACTTACAACATATAGAGACCACAGGGAAGACTTGAAAAACATGTGGAAACAGGGTTAAGAATAAGGGATCCCCACAGTTCTTTCTCCTCCCAAAATTGTCCAAAAGATTTATTTATGGAGCGTGGAGCAAATACTTTAACTCCCAATGCTGTTACTGAGTTAAAATAGAGTATAATTCTGTTCTATGATCTGATGTACATTAAATAGAAAAGAAAAAATAGCACGACTCTTAACTCTATCCAAAGGACCAACAGATGAATGACATTGATAAAAATTAACATTTCTATGGGGTGCCATGGTTTGAAAAGCACTTTGAAAACATGTCATTTGAAACTTGCAACCACACTGGAATTTACTTACCCTAGGTGTTATTATTACTCCCATTTTGCAGATAAGAAAATTGAGGTTTAGAGAATGGTTTCCTTATGGTCACACAATGAGTAAGGCAGAACATCAGTCTAAGTCAAGGGTGGGTAACAAGCTCTGCATGTGGTCCTCTAGCTCTCCAAGTGTGACCTACTTTCACTTAATCCAAACTTCACAGAAAAAATCTGCTTAATAAAATAATTAGTTCAGTAAAAATTGGACTCAGTCAAAAGGCTACAGACAAGGATCTAGAAAGGCACATGTGGTTCGAGTCTGCATGTTATCCAATGCTAGTCTAGGTATGTGACTCCCATTCTAGTTGTCTCTCCACTGTGCCGATTCAGTAGCTGCTGGGTTCGTGGTGTGGGAGAGAATAAAGCTCCAGATCTGAAAAAGTTTTACATAGAAATATATTAAGTCCTGTGGTAGAGGACACTAAGGCAAAAGGAGGATGCTGTTCCCTCTTCTTAGGCTCTGGAAGATTTTATTATAAGGATTTGACCCAGGGTCCCCACACACAGAGGGGGCAGACACTGCCTTTCTGGGTGCCCCATGTCCTTCCTGCCAAGCCTGATCTTCGACTCTTCTTGCCTAGAGAAAGGACACTGAGCTCCACCCCTTCCCTGGTGCCCTGCATCCCCCCTTTTCCTCCCCTATTTTGGGAGTTCTGAGGAATCCAAATCCCATTCAAGGGCAGGTGCTCTGCAGATGCTGCTGCAGCTGCTGTGCTCTTTCTTCCCTTTTGTGGAGTTCTGGACATCCCTCCCTTGACCTCCTCTTTCTGCTCTTTGTCCTCCACATCCCAGTTTCCGTAAAGCGCCAACCCTCATATACCCCAAGCTGAGCTCATTCGCTTCTCCTCCCCCCACCCCAGGCCTAGTACCCTGCCCCCTGGAACCAGGGAGCCTGGTCAGCCCCAGGGCCCCTCCAAGTGGAAGATGCACCTGCGGCCCCCTCCCCTAAACAGTCTGTGTTGGGGGGGCAATGCTTTGGGCCTGATGTCTCAGCCCCTTCCGTCCCTCCTCTTTTCCCCCTCAACTGTGAGAAGAGACTAGCCTCTCCCTGCAGTGACATCAGAGAGCCCACCACTTCCCACCCAAAGAAAGTGTAAGCCTTGTTTGTCTGGACGAGGATGCCAGTGGGATGAACAGAAGTATGTCTGCCTGTAGCTCACCAGCTTCCCTTCCCCCTTCCCCTCACATCCCCCTCCTTTCCTCCATTACCCCCATCTTCTCCCGGTCTTCCAGACTAACTGATCCTGATGGTCCTGCTATTGTTTAAGTGCCTGTGACTAAGGTAAGTGCTCCCTCCCAGCTCCTGCCTCAGCTTCCCCCTTTCTTCTCCTCTTCTTCCCCCCTCCCCGGCCCCAACCGCTTCATAAAGCTGAGCCTTCCTGCTCCATTTGGCTTTGCTTAGTGCTGAGGAAGATACATTTGAACTGTGGATGGAATGTCCTGGGAATATTAATACTTTTATTTATGGCTGTGGTGTATGTGCAGGTGTGGGGGTGCTGTGGTGTGTACGTATGAGTGTGTCTCTTCTGGGGTGCACCTCTGTGTGCCTTCTCCTCCTGGGCTCCTGCTTCTGTGCCTTCCTGCATGCACAGCCCTTTTTCTCAATGTCTGGGCCTGAGGAATGGGAGGGTCCTGTGATTGGGTGAGGTGTGGTAGAGGCCAGTAGGGAGAAGCATTAGGAACATTCCCTCCCTGCCTCCTCTTCTCCAGTGGCAGTTTCCATCCTTTCTTCCCAGCTCCCTCCCTTCCGTAGCTTGGCCTCAGGACTGGGGAGAGAGGAAAACCTGTAGGAACTTTTCCCCTCCCTTTCTCCAGATAACCTCTTTTGTTTGGTGTTGTTTAACTAAATGGTATGTTTGGTTTTCATTATATTTTCTTTTTGTTTCAATGAGAATCAGGTGACAGGGGTATTTCCAGGGGCTTTCTTGTTACTCCTGTCCCTGCACCAGCAGATTTCTGTGTTTTACAGACTGAAAGAAGAGGGTGGGTTTAATGTGCACTTCTCCTATTGTGAGGTATTGGGAGCATTGAGTCTTAGGGCTCTTGATAGCTTAGCTTCCTTCCTTTGAAACCTTCCTGTTCCTTTGACCGATTGGAAAGTGGGGCTTAATCTTAGCAACTGGAATCAGGTCCTTCTATATGTTGCACATGCAGCAGTCCTTAGGGAATGTTACTCAAGCCTGTTTTTGTCACCTACCTGTCACCCTTCCAATTTCAACTGAATTGGACATATTTGTGCAAAAATATTTCAGCTTTATAGAGGCAGAATCATCCATTTTATTTTCTGTGATTCTCCCTACTGCTTGCTCTATGATAACTTCTCCTTGCTTCTCTAACTACTGTTTAACCAGTTTTACACCTAATTTGTATCCATTTGAAGCTTATTTGATGGGTATGAGGTGTTGATCTCCTTTCAAAGTTCTGGCAAACTGCTTGTCCCTTATCCTCTCCTTTTTTTAAATCAAATAGTGTGTACTTCCCTTCCCATCCCAACATTTGCTGTCTTTGGATTTTTTAAGCATCCAGTTATTTTCTTTTTTCCTTCTATACATTGCAAACCTAATCTTTTCCATTGATCAACCTCTCACATTTTAACAAGTTCCCAGTGTTTCCAGGCAGCTAGGTGTCCCACTAGGCCTGAAGTCAGGAAGACTCATCCTGAGTTCAAACCTGGTCTCAGACCCTCACTAGCTGTGTGACCCTCTGCAAGACACTTAACCCTGTTTCCTTGAGTTCTTCAACTGTCAAAAGAGCTACAGAAGGAAATCGTCAATCCCTCTAGTATCTTTGCCAAGAAAACCCCAAATTGTGTCAGGAAATGTCAGAGAGGACTAAAAAGAAGGATTATTGTTTTGATAATCACTGATCTCTAGCATAGTTTGAGTTCTGCCACTGATAATCCCTAACCCCCAAACTCTTTCTTTCCTCCTTCTCCCCTATCCATTATTACCCTTGAGATACTTGACCACTTTTTAAACATTTTTTTATGTTTTCTGTTTCTTACATCACCAGGGTATCCCATGTATCCCTTCCTCTCCCCATCCTTGAGAGCCATGCCATGTGACAAATAGTATTTCATGTTTTAGGAAGAAAAAGAAGAACCAGCAGAACTGATTGATGCGTAGGGGAAAAGGTGTGCAATATGTGACACCTGTGGACCTCTCACCTCCTGGATGGGGTAGGGTGATGTTCTCTTCCCATACTTTCTTTTCAGTTCCACTTGATCTTCACCTTTGTTACAGGTATTTTAACATTCTTTTTGTCATGGTTTCCCTTTCATACATTATAGTTGCTGTGTGTATATACTGTTTCCTTGACTCTGTTAAATTCACTTTGTATCAATGCACAAAGATATTTCCATACTTCTCTGGACTCTATCATGCGTATCATTTGTGTATTGTTGTAGTATTCCATGATGCTCGTGTTTACCCCTTGTTTAGCAGTTCCCCAGGTGATCAACATCTGCTTTGTTTCCAATTCTTAGCTGTCATAAAACTGTTACAGAAAGTATTGTGAAATATATGGGGACGTTTTTCTTCTAAAAGTCTTCTTTGGGGTGTAAATGGAGTCCTTGTTTTGATGGCTTTGGACATTTTTCTTATCTTCTTTGCATAATTCCAAATTACATTTCTTAACAGGATTTTTATTGAGCCAATCTCTCACCTCAGAATGCTCAAAGCCCCACAAAGCAGACCTAGATATGGGAGTGCCAGTAATCAAGCAGTTTAATGCATCACCTTCAGAAGGAGAAATATTCTCTTAGCTGAATGAAAAGCATAGGAAAGGAAAAGCACAGGAAAAGGAAAAGCACATTATATGCTTAAATAACAACTAGAGAAGGAGGGGGGAAGTTGGATTATA
Organism: Pseudocheirus occidentalis; assembly: GCA_028646575.1. Lineage (NCBI taxonomy): Eukaryota > Metazoa > Chordata > Mammalia > Diprotodontia > Pseudocheiridae > Pseudocheirus > Pseudocheirus occidentalis. The sequence goes on along the minus strand of CM053602.1, from coordinate 56,253,649 downwards.
AACAGTCATTTAGTGATTTCCCATGAGAAACCCAAAGTCCCACAATACAAAAGTTCTAGAGTCAAGTCTTTGGGGATTGTGACCACGTGTATTAGCAAGAAATCTATCACACCCAGGGTGGCCTGCTAGCACAGATTCTTTGATCTGCTTTTAAAGGAGTCCACAGTCTTAATTTACTTATGTTCACTAGTTCAGGGAAAAGGCCAGCACTCTGAACGTGGAGAAAATATAGAGAATATAGCATAGAGATTCAACAGACTGAGCTCCTACTGTCTGAACAAAGTCATATAATGACCTATAAGTACCACCACACCAGGAGAGCACAAACTTCTGAGTAGTGCAGTGGCTCTTAAGAAGCAGCTATTCAGAATCCTGTCCAGGGAATCATCAGGTCCTTCTATTAAGCAAACTCCCAAAGCAAAATGCCAGCCTCCCAAAATATATAACAAAGACTTGGCCCCTGATTGGCTCATAGCCAGGAGGTACAAAAACTTTGTGGCTCAGTAGAACTGTGAATTACCAGGGTTCGAATGAGTTTTATCCTTCAGACATTTACAATTTCTCCTGAGCCTGGAAACTGAATTTCAGAAATAGATCAATAAAAATACCACCTGACTTGGGGTGTACTCCACATCCCCTAAAGTATAGAACCATAGTTCTTTATTTTTGCTTTTTTTTTTGCTTTTTTTTTTTGGAGGGCAGTTGGGGTTAAGTGACTTGCCCAAGGTCACACGGCTAGTTTTTTGTGTGTGTGTGTTAAGTGTCTGAGGCCGGATTTGAACTCAGGTATTCCTGACTCCAAGGCCAGTGCTCTATCCACTGCGCCACCTAGCCTCCCCAGAACCATAGTTCTTTGATGGAAACAGGTTCTTGTCTTTGTTTTGCTTCCCTTCTGGCATGCAGGTAGAAGGAGGCCAGTGACTGTGAGACAAGACTGTGAGTCTTGTCTAGGTTTGATTGGTCAGTTCAAGCTGCTTTGTGAGTCTGATTCAGAAGCTCCAAAAGGCAATTCTACAAAATCTAATCTATTAGTATATTCAGTACACATATCATATGGATTATTTAAAAACTTTTAAGTTCATTCTTCATCTTCCAATACAGCAGGGTGTTTTCATTCATCAACAGTATATTAGTGTGTGTGTATTCGAATAGCCTTGTTTAGGTTTCAAAATCATATTTCTGCCATAAAAGGAATTTGATGGAACTCCTTCTTTATCTGTGGTTTCAAATCGTTTTCATAGTATTGGGATGAAATGTTCTTTAAATGTTTAGTAGAATTCTCTTTCAAATTCATCTTGTCCTGGGATTTTTTCCCTAGGAAACCTATTTATGACTTGTTCAATTTTTCTGACATATGATTGACCAAAATAACTCCTCAACATCACTTTAATTTCATCTTCATTGGTTATGTATTCACCAGTTCCATTTTGAAACTGATAACTTAAGTCTCCCCTTTCATTTTGTTATTCAGGTTGCCCAGTAGTATATCTGTTTTTATAAGTATTTTCTTAAAAGCAAGAACTGCTTTTATTTTTAAATTTCATTTTTGCAAATTCTCTTGATCTCATCTAAGATTTATGGGTTGTCATTTTGATGTTTCATTGGAGATTTTCATTTGTTCCTTTTCTACTTTTATTCATTTCATGCAGAGTTCCTTCATCTGTTCTTTCGCTGTTTTATGTATGGAAGCTTTTACAGACAGACATTTTCCCCTAAGTACTGTTTGGTTACATCCCACAAATTTAGGCATGTTGCCTGATTGTTGTAATTCTTTTTAATGAAATTATTCAATGATGCTGTGTTTTCTTATTTGACCTCCTCATTCTTTAAGATTGAATATTTTCCTTTCCAATTAACTTGTAATCCATAATCCATGTTTCCACATTTATGTAATTTATATGGTGTTGTGGTCTATACAAGTTGCAACTGATATTTCTGTTTTTCTCAATTTGATTATGAAGTTTTTGTGCCATACTATGTGTTCCTTTTTGTGATGGTGCCATGTACAGCTGAGAAAAAGGTATATTCCTTTTTCTTTCCTTTCAGTTTTCTCGAGAGATCCATCATACCTAACATTTCTAATATTATTTTCCTCTCCTTACCTTCTTTATTATTATTATTTTATTCATTGATTTGCCTAATTAGGAGAGGGGAAATTTGGAGTCACCCAATAGTAAAGTTTTACTGTCTATTTTCTTCTTTAAGTCAATTAACTTTTCATTTTAAGAAGTTGGATCCTCTGCCAATTGGAGATTTGTTGGTGAGTGTTGATGTCATATTATTCTCTCTGGTACCTTTGAGCAAAATACAGTTTCCATGCTAATCTCTTTGAATTACAAGTATTTCAGTTGAGATCATGATTTCTACCCTTGCCTTTTATTCTTGATCCAAAGTGTGTGTGTGTGTGTGTGTGTTTGTGTGTGTGTGTGTGTGTGTGTGTGAGAGAGAGAGAGAGTGAGAGAGAGAGAGAGAGTGAGAGAGAAGTTTTTTTTTGTTCCTCATGCCCTTTCACAGTGCTGTTTTAAGACCTAGGTCTGGGGATTTGAAAGTATTTGATTGTTCCAAAGTGATGTGAAAGTGAGGTTTGTTCAGTGTTTTCCTCATCTGTGCTCTGAACCCTAACCAAGAACAACCCCTGATCCCTTGGGACTGAAATTGGTACTCCTCCACAGGGTTCTTGTTCCCTTTTGATCAGAAGTGACCTTATCAGTCAGTCTCCCGAGCCATTGGAAATGCAAGTGATAGTGTTCCTTGGGGTCCCTGCTCCCTCTTGTCAGAAAGCGCTCCATTCTGCCCTTGAAGTGTGACCCAGAAACTGTAGATGCAATGGAGTGTCCAAAGAACTTCTAAATTATCCGATGAGATAGCTGAAGCTTCTCTTGCTGTTTCCTTTGAAGGTAGTTTACATTTTCTCTGGAATTTTCTGCACATGAAGCTATTTGGGGAGTTACTCACTCAGGGAGGAAAAACAAAGATTTTCCTCTGGGTGGTTAGTGAATTTTAAAGGGACTGAGCACTTGTAGAACTGCCCTGCACTGAAAATTAGCTTTCTTCTTATCCTTCCCTGGGCTTGAGGCAGCTTCCTGAACAGCAGATTAGGTATACTCTTCTGGGATCTCCAAAGCCCTCCATCTAGGTGGTTCAGTGGTTAGAGTACCGGACCTGGACTTTGTGAGATCTGAATTTGAATCCAGAGTTAGACATTTACTAGTTATGTGATCCTGGTCAAGGGCAAGTCAGACTGTACCTAGTCAAGCACTCTTTCTTCTTTCTGCCTGCTCAGGAAGATTTATAGCTTATCTGAGTGTGTCTGTGATCTTACAGAGTGGTCTGGGGCACTAAGAGTTTAGTTGACTTGACTGTGGTCGTGCTGCTAACATGGCTACAAAGCAGGACTTGAACTCTGAGCCCTTCTGACTCTGATGCTGGTCCACCAACCTCAGACCTCGGGGAATCCTTCTCTTCTATCCAGATATTTCAAATATCACCTATTTTATGAAGCCTCTCTTGATTGCAGCTGCTCGTGTAGAGTGGCTCCCCCTCTGCCTTGTACTTTGCCTTCATTTGTCTTTATTCTCTATATACTTTGATTTATTTTCATTAGAACATAAGCTTCTCCTGGTTGAGGACTGTGTCTTTAAAAGTTTTTGCATTTGCAGAACCTAGCACTGTGCCTCTTATGCAGGAGGAACTTTGGAAAAGCTTGTTGATTGCTTCATTAGGCTAGCTGTCTCTCTATGTGGCTAGCACATGGTAGCACCTTGTTCTGTAGGTATAGAATGAAGAAATTAGTGAGCTGTAGGTCCTTTCCCTGGGAAAGGACAGGTTCAGGAAACAGTTCAAGGACACACAGGGCCTGGGGACAGAGAGGCAAGATCAGGATGAGGCTCAGGCTGGTGTTGTGGCCAGGCACATGATGTCGTGACCAGAACTGAGAGGAAGAAACTGCAGGGGACAGCCACATGGGGGCCAGACATGGCCACACAGAAAAGAATAAGGGGGACAGATGGAGCAAGAAACACACATGGTACCCTAACATGGATGGACAGAAGACAGACACTTAGATGCCAGACACAAGGATAATTGAGCAGAGCAACAAAAATCTCCTCTCACAGCAAGGAAGTCTCAAGCCAAGCCTTGATCCTGAGGCTGCAGAGTTGGAAGGTATCTCTCTATACCTCCAAGACTCCTTTCTTTCCCCTTCCTCCCTCTACACAAATTCCCTTTAGATACTTGACATCATTTCAAAACTATTTCATTGATGTTTTCTGTATCTTACATCATGATATCTCATGTTTCCCTCCTTCTCCCTCTACCTCTCTTTTCTTCCCTGAGAGCCATTCCATGTGACAAGTGGTATTTTTTGTTTTAGGAAGGAAAAGCAGTTAATGTAACTATTGTACACAGAGGAAAAAACAAAGGTGGCAAGACACACTCTCTGACAGCATTTCAGTTACTACAAGCTTACTCTCTGTGGAAACACATCTAATCTCAGAAGACTCAGACAAAAAGATAATTGTGGCATGAGACATGCTCTGTGACAAGATGCCTGTTACTATAGGCCTACTCTCTGGGGAAACACATCTAGCCTCAGAAAATTCAGAAGACAGGACATTTCTGGTTGAAGATACTCTCTAAAAACATTCTACTTACTACATGTTTACTCTCTGAAAACTCAGAGGAAAAGACAACTGTGGCAGGAGATGTTCTCTCTGGAAACATTCCAGTTACTATAGGCTTACTTTCTGGGGAAGCACATCTAGCCTCTAAACATTCAGGGGATGAGATACTTATGGGTAAAGACACATATTCTGAGAACATTCTACTTACTACAGGCTTGCTTTCTGGGAAGAACATTTACTCTCTGAAGACTCAAAGGAAAAGATACTTGTGAAAGGAGACAGTCCCTCTGGGAACATTCCAGTTACCACAGGCTTACTCCCTGGGGAAGCACATCTAGCACATCTAGCCTCTGAACACTCAGCAGACAAGACATTTAGGGTTGAAGACATACTTTCTGAGAACATTCCACTTATTACAATCTGTCTCTCTGGGGAAACACATTGAGAGAAAAAATTAATATTTAATGAACTCTGGCCTTTGAAGCATTCCTGATAAAAAGACCAGAGCTGAAGAGAAAACGTGACATTCAAATGTAAGACTCAAAAGACACATTAAAAGGTAAATATGAAAGAGAAATCATAATCATCTTCATAAAGTAAAACCATGTATTTTTCTATAAGGGAAGATGAAACACCTATCTTCTAAGCATTTTATCATTATTATAGCAGACAGAAGGATTCTACATTGAAAGCTGGTTGGGGGGGTGGAGCCAGGATGGCAGCATAGAAGCAGCAAGGTCCCGCAGCTCCCACAAGGCCACCCTACACACCCATAAAATTATGAGTCCAGACAAAGTCTAGGCCTCTCAGACTCACAAAAATACAGAGAACACATCTCTCGCTGAAGGCAGCCCAGCAGCAGGGGATCATCGCTGGGGCTGGGAGCGGAGGCTGGAAGAGCCTGAAGCTGAGACCGTGGCCAGGCCCGGGGTCATGGGAAGGAGCCAGGCTGAGCTGAGCCGCACCTCGCTGCAGGCAGTCTCCAGAGGTTGTACAGCCTCCAGCACCTCAACATCTGCCAAGGAGTGAGGAACGGGGATGGGAGAGAGGCAGCTCGCACTGGAGCAGAGACCGACCCTAGCCCAAAACCAAAGCCATGGCCAGAGCAGGCCCCAGGGCGGCCAGGAGGAGCTGAGCATCCCAAGCCGCAGCTCCAGTCTACTTCAAAGAAAATCTAAAGCACCTCCCTGAGGGGATCTTCAAAAGCCCACAAACCAGGGTCAGAGATGGTTAGTGAAAGTGAAACGTTGAAAATTAATTTGGGGGTGATAATGCAGTTCAGCCAATCTGCCGCCGGGGCAAGGAAGCAGTGGGGGAAGGGAACTGCCGGTACTGGCAGCAGCCCCCAACAACCTGCTTCAGAGTCCCTGGCCTGCGGACTCCACAGGGGGGCTGAATTGATTGATCAGAGCCAAGTGCTTTGCATTGAGGAGCATGGATCCAGATCATGGTGTTGGGTAGTACTCCTAGGGTGCACTTTCAGCAAGCCAAAGCTGGGGGGAATTGCAACACCCCCTAATATGTCCGGCAGTTGGGAAAACCCCAGCGATTTGGAAGAGAGCTTCCCCCCTTGGAAGCAAAGTTTCACAGAGATAAAAACCAACCAATTAATTGACTGGACAACATGAGGAAAAGGAAGCAAAATAAAAACAGCAACAAAACTCTAGAATCCTTTTTTGTGGACAAAAAGCGTCAAAGCATGGAACGCGAGGAAGACAACCCAGAACTCATAACTCCCACACCAAATGAAATATGATATTTTGAAGATTAAGGGAGCTGGGATTAAAACCAAGAATCAACTACCCAGCAAAATTGACCATATTGGTGCAGGGGAAAATATGGTCATTCAATGAGGTGGAGGACTTTCAAACATTCTTGCTGAAAAAACAAGAGCTGAACAGAAAATTTGACAAGCAAACACAAGAAGCATGAGAAGGTAAACATGGGAAAGAAATCATAAGGAACTTGTCAAATCTGAATTATTTACATGCCAATATGGAAAAACAATAATAATAACTTATGAAAC
>CM053602.1:56227163-56246501 GCA_028646575.1 Pseudocheirus occidentalis | reverse complement strand
GGGATGAGAGGGGGGGTGATAGAGGGAAGGGCGGGGTGGGGGGAGGGGTGCAGGAAGCATTCATCTCAGTAAAGGGACAGGGACAGGGTAGAGAACAAAACAAGGTGGGGGTGCAGGATAGGAAGGAGGGACATACAATTAGCCTCTCACAATTTGCCCACATGGAGATGTCCTGTGTAATTACACAGGTACAGTCCATATTGAATTGCTGCTCCTCCCAGTGGGAGCGGGTGACAGGGGAGGAATTGCAAGAATTTAGTATTTAAAGCTATATAATCAAATGTAACTGGGAAATAATACATACAGGGACAGGGGCAGGGAGCTCCTCCCTGCCCTGCTAGAAAGCTAGAGGGGTGTTGGAGGAGGGCATAAAAGTGAACAGATTGTGGGAGGGGTCTTACAGTGGGATCAATGTTCTGGACTGGGGGGTAGGGGCAAAACGGGGAGAAAATTTGTAACTCAAAACCTGGTGGAAATGAATGATGTAACCAAGAAAATAAATTAAAATTTAAAAAAAATGGAGGGGCAGCAGTCATGATCCCAGACAAAGCAAAAGCAGATGTAACCATATCAAAAGGGGTGGGCAGGGAAATTACACCTTTTTAATTTTTTTTAATTTTTTAAATTTATTTTCTTGTTTACATCATTTATTTTCATGACATTTTTGAATTACAAATTTTCTCCCCGTCTTTCCCCTGCCTCAACCCTAAAACAGTGATCCCACTGTAAAGCCCCTCCCCTGCTCTGTTCTCTTGCTTTCTGCTAGGACAGGGAGGGTCTCCCTATCCCAGCCCCTGTATATCTGAATTCCTAGTTGAAGGTCTTGCAGAATTTTGGATTCTAGATTCTTTCACTTCCTCACTTTTCACCCACCCCCCCTGGAAGAACAATCAATTCAATACAGGCTGTGCAAGTATGATTATACAGGACATCTTCATAGTGGATATATTGTGACAGTGATCATCTGTCTCTTCTTACTATCCCTCCCCACCTTGTTCTGTTCTCTACCCTGTCCCTGTCCCTTTACTGAAGTGTGTGCTTCCAGCATCCCTCCCCCAGACCCTGCCCTCCCCTCCAGCATCCACCCTCTCATCCCCATGCCCCCTATTCTCATGTGGCATGATGCCCAGTTTAGAGTTTATTCCATGTATTTCCTAAGCCAAATTTAATGAGAGTAATTGAAAGTAAAGTTGTAACGGTTACACCTTGCGTCTTCTATATGGGATTGTTAACCCCATTTTGTCTCTCCCTGTCTCCTCTCATTCTAGTCCTCTCCCACCTCAGAATTTCACCTTTTAAAGTATCATCACTTCGTATTCAATTCATCCTGTACCCTCTATATACACATATACACACATGCTCACATATGTATTCATATGCATATATAGCCTCCTATATGGACGTATGTGTAAGTATTTATATACATTTGTATTCACTTCACCTATCCTCATGCTAAGAAGGGTTTCATAAGTTACTGTTATCATTTTTCCATATTGGCATGTGAATAATTCTAATTTGAGAAATTCCTTATGATTTCTTTCCCATGTTTACCTTCTTATGCTTCTTGAGTCTGATTGTCAAATTTTCTGATCAGTTCTGGTTTTTTCAGCAAGAATGCTTGAAAGTCCTCCACCTCATTGAATGACCATATTTTCCACTGGAATACTGTGCTCAGTTTTCCTGGGTAGTTGATTCTTGGTTTTAATCCCAGATCCCTTAATTTTCAAAATATCATATTCCAAGCCCTTCAATCCCAGCTGGAGGCTACTGTAGATCCACTCCTCTGAAGAATGGTTGTGGCGCTGCTCCTCTTGTCTCAGCTTGGCTCCTTCCCACCCCCACCCCAGGGCCTTGCCATGGCTGGGACTGTCTCTGCTCCGGCCCGCTGTGATGAGCCCCTGCCTCCCAAGCTTCCTTCAGCGTGACATGTGTTTTCTGTATTTTTGTGAGTATGAGAGTCCTAGACTTTATTTGGTCTCATATTTTATGGGTGTTTATGGTGGTTGTGTAGGAGCTGCGGGGCCTTGTGGCTTCTACATCACCATTGTGGCTCTGCCCCCATAGTTTTGAAACTATCCATTTTTCAAAGGAACAAGAGACAATGAAGAAATATCAGGAGTAAACATATATTTGGGAAATAGCTTAGCATTCATATTCTTTTTTATGTAATAAATTTTATTTGGTTTCCTGTTTGCATCATTCATTTTCATGATATTTTTGAATTACAGATTTTCTCCCCGTCTTTCCCCTACCCCAACCCCAAAACAGCCACCCCAGTGGAGAGCCCCTCCCATGGTCTGCTCTCTAACTTTGTATTAGGGCTGGGAAGATCTCCCTATCCCACCCTCTATATATCTTGATATATATAGTTGCAGGTATTGCAGAGCTATAAATTCTAGATTCTTTTGGCTCCTCCCTTGTCACCCACCCCAGCTGGATGGACAACCAATTCAGTACAGGCTGTTTAGGTGTGATTATACAGGGCAACTTCATAGTGGTCATATTGTGAGTGATATGGCCCTCCTTCCTATCCCTCCCCGCCTTGTTCTGTTCTCTAGCATGTCCCTATCTCTTTATTGAAGTGTGAACATCCAGCATCCCTCCCCTAGACCCTGCCCTCTCCTCCATCATCTTGCCTTTCATTCCCACGCCCCCGGCTTTCTTGTGTGGCATCATGCCCAGTTTAGAATTTATTAAATTTCTTCCCTAAGCTAGATTCAATGAGAGTAAATGAAAGTAAAGTTGTGACAGTTATCCCTTGCCTTTTCCACACGGGATGATTAGCCCCATTTTGTCTCTCCCTGTCTCTCTCATTCTAGTCCTCTTCCACCTCAGAATTTGCCTTATAAAGTATCATCCATTCATATTCAATTGATCCTATGCCCTCTATAAACCCATATAAACATGTAAACACATGCTCAGATATGTATTCGTATACATATGTAGCCTCCTATATGGACATATGTGTAAATATACATACATGTCCATTTGTATTCCCTACACCTATCCTCCTACTAAGAAAACTTTCATAAGTTACTCATCATTTTTCCATATTGGCATGTAAATAATTCAAATTTGACAAGTTCCTTATGATTTTTCCCCATGTTTACCTTCTCATGCTTCTTCCCAATTTTTCCTCCACTTCTCTTATTTGGTTTTCAATGTCCTTTTTCAGTTGATCTATAGCTTCTAGGCATTCTTCAATTGTCTTGAAATCATTTGGTGTGGGAGTTCCGAATTCTGGGCCGTCTTCCTCCTGTTCCATGGTTTGATCCTTTTTGTCCACAAAAAAAGGATTCTAGAGTTTTATTGCTGTTCTTATTTTGCTTCCTTTTCCTCATGTTGGCCAGTCAATTAATTGGTTTGTTTTTTTAGCTTTGTGAAGCTCTGCTTCCAGGGCATAAAGCTCTGTTCCAAATCGCTGGGGTTTTCCCAGCTGCTGGAGCTCCTAGGGGGGTGTTGCAAGTCGCCCCAGCTTTGGTTTGCTGAAAGCGCACCCCAGGACCATCAGGTATGTCAAGCAACTTTGCATAATCTGCATCTTATTAAAGTATCGTCTGAAAGAATCTTAAAGTGGAAAAATGATTTAAAACCAGTTACATTATTTTATCAGCCCTGCTCACCTTCTTGTACTGTTTTATACCTGCCATTTGGGGAAGTGTCAATTCCCACCTTTTCCTGTAGTTATGAAGAAGTTACAGCTTCCTTCAGCAGGAGATTTTTTTTCTCTCTGTGACTTTGTGGGTTCTGTAGGTCTAAAGTTTGTTTAGAGTCATTTTTACATGTACTGGAGGAGGTGGAAGCTGGAGCTTCACAGAAATCCTGTTTCTACTCTGCCATCTGGGCTCCACCCCAGCTGTTTTTTTCTTTTGCAAGAAATTCCCATAATCAAAGGAAATGGTCAGAAAAAAATATAAGCATGATACAGGTATATGAGGGGTTGCTGTTTTCAATCTCAATGTGTAGTCATTCAATATTCCAAACAACTATGTAAATTAATAATCATGCTTGTCATCTGCTTGTCTACATAAATAGGTGAAAGATTACTTCCCTGAAATAGCTCATCCTTTCTGAATAATGTGAGAATAATTCAGCAAAGATAAAAAAGTCTCTGAAAAGAAGATATGAATTTATTACTTTGTAGGCTGGAAATCAGAAACATCTACACTTTTGGATTGGGGAAGAGAATTTCCATGAAATTAGTTTTCTTAAAGGGATGTAATCTCTTTTTCATGTTACATAAATGGAAAAGTCAGTTTCATTCAAGTTTATTACTAATGTGGAACAAACATATTTTATTATAAACAACTTATTGCTATGCACTGTTTTGGAATAAATTGTTTAAATATTCTCCCAAGTTTTTAAATTTCATTTCAGTAGTCAGCTTCTTATAAGTAAATTGATTTGTGTAAGTATTGAACCCAGGAGTGGAAGGTTGCTACTTAGATTTTCTTGTATAGGATTGATACCTCAATAGCATCTGATCCTCCAAAAGGAACTGGAATCAGACTGGAAACTTTTGAGAAAGTAACAAGATCAGACAATCCTGTACGTCAAATGTAAATGATTTTTATTGGGCAAGTAAAAGCTTAAATATTTTGCAGCCTCAAGCAATTTCTCGGTTCCTACTTTGAGGTTCTCTTGTTAAGACCAGGACATAACAGCTTTTGACCACATGACCTAGTTATTGGAGAAGTAAAATTTGAGAGATTACTCTAAGTTGTATTGAGAACTATTTTGTAAAAGGTTTTAGCAGGAACAACTAAGGAATCTCTACAAGATATTGGAACCAGAGAAACAATTCGACTAAAGAGTTGCTCCTGAGGACAAGATATTTTCCAGATTACCTCAAATAAAGATGCTCCATAGGCCAGACAACAACCTGGGATGTCCGGATTCCAAGACTAAAATTGTTAATTGAATGGATGTTGTGGGTTCCCTATAACTATAGATAGCTTTGATTTCTTCTTCTGAAAACTGTTTGTTCATATGTTTGACCATTTATCAATGGGGGATTGATTTATATTCTTATAAACTTGACTCAGTTCTCTATATATTTGAGAAATAAGGTCTTTCAGAGATAATTTTCCCTAAGTTTTCTGCTTTCTTTCTAATTTTGGTTATACTGGTTTTGTCTGTGCAAAATCTTTTAAATGTAATACAATATAAATATCCATTTTACACTTCATAATAATCACTATCTCTTGCTTGGTCCTAAATTCTTCCATCTTCCTACAATGTATTATGTGTCTGATGTATTCCACTGATCCACCCCTCTAGTTCCTGGCCAGTACCAGACTGTTTTGATGATTACTCCTTTATAATAGAAATGGAGATTTGGTAAAGCTAGATCACCTTCCTTCATTTTTTTATTAATTCCCCTAATATTCTTGAGCTCCTGTTCTTCCATATGAATGTTATGATTTTTCTAGCTGTATAATATTATTTTTGGTAGTTTTATTGGTTTAGCACTGACTGAGTAGAATTACTTAGGTGGAATGGTCATTTTTTTATTTTATTGGCTCAGCCTACTTATATAATATGTCACTCTTAAGAACTTGATGACTATTAGGACAATTAGGAGTATATATAAAGAGAGGGTCCATGGTGTGGGTTCACTATGATGGGGTGAGAAAATTGCATTGGAATTAAAGTGAAGGGAAAGATAGACTGGGGTAAATTATCAAACATAAAAGAGGTGCAAAAGAGGTGAGGATAAATCAACAACTTTGAACCTTTCATCAGAATTGGTTCAAAGAGGGAATAACACACATTCAGTTGGATATAGAAATCTATCCTACCCTATTAGGGAAGCAAGAATGGAGGATTGATGAAAAAGAGGACTGACTGGGGGAGGAAGTGATCAGAAGTAAAATACTTATGAGGAGGGACAGAATGAATGGTAAGAGAGAAAAGGATAAATGGGGGAAGCAAGCTGAAAGGAAACACAGGTATCATAACTGTAAATGTAAAAGGAATGAATTTAACCATAAAATTGAAGTAGATAAAAGAATGGATTTAAAAACACCTGAGTCATACATTACATTGTTTACACAAATCACATTTGAAACACAGAGACACAGAGTAAAAGTAAGGGGCTGGAACAGAATCTATTTTGCTTCAACTTAAGTTTTAAAAAGCAAGGGTAGGTATCATAATCTCAGAGAGCAACAGCAAAAATAGGTCTAATTAAAAGAGATAAGGATGGAAACTATCTTGTTAAAAGATATCATAGACAATAATATGATATCAATACTGAAAATATATAAACCAAATGGTATAACATCTCCGGTTTTAAAGAAGTTAAATGAATTATGGTAGGAAATAGACAATAAAACTAGACTGGCATGGGACCTCAACTTTCCCTTCTCAGAATTAGAGAAGTCTAACAAAAAAACCCCAAGAATTTTGTTTTTGCTTTTTGGAGGGGAGAAGTAGGGCAATTGGGGTTAAGTGACTTGCCCAAGGTCACACACTAGCTTTTTGCATTAAATGTCTAGGGCAGATTTGTTCTCAGGTCCTCCTGACTTCAGGGCCAGTGCACTATTCACTAGCCACCCAGCCATTCCAAGAATTTTTAAAAAGTTCGATATAAGTGAACTTTGGATAAACCTGAATGATAAAAGAAAGAAATACAACTTTTTTCTCAGTGGCACAATGCAGTCTATCCAGTGAGCCAAGTAGCTGTTCCCAGTAAGGCTGTAGCTAGCCCACATACATGACTGAGCCATTCAAATTTCCAAAATAACCTCTGACCTTTAGGGCACTTTACCTGTGGCAAGAGGGCAGCTAAGTGATTCAGTGAATATAACACTAGGCTTGGAATCAGGCAGACTTCCCCCACCCAAGGCCTCACTGCTACCTCTCAACCCAGAGGATGCTGGGAAACTGATACGACAATGGGAGTGGGAGGCAGGGAGTGTTGTGTTTGTCATTCATTTTCAAAAGAGGAACATGACACCAGGGAGATGATGACATGATTTGCAGTTGGCTTTGTTTTGAGTGAGGGAGGGTCCTGCAAGGACACCAACATCACTTTCTCCTCCGCGGTCATCTGGATTCAGTGGCCAGATATTCATCAGGATGGCTGGAAATGGTCCAGCATGTAATGGGAGACCCTGGCCCTTTTAGGCTTAGGTCTTTTCAGGTTCTCAGTTGAGTAAGGTAATGCCCCTTCAGTGAATAGACCTCTTTAAGTAGTTAGTCAAGGGATGGCCCATTTAATTAAAAAAAAATCAAACTGGGAGGAGTCCTCAGACTTTCTGGCCAAGAGAAATAGTTACTATTTGCATTCATTCTGAGTCAGGAAGGCCTCAAATGCAGCCATTAAGTGATGCTTGGACAGAGACCTATTGTCCAATCTATGACCTCCAGCATGAAAATGGGCTTAAGGTATGATCTTTGAAGAAAGGAAAGAAGAAAGGAAGGAGGGAATCTGGGCAGTAAACTCCAAGTTAACTGGGCACGTTTCGGTCGTCAAAATTTATTTTCCTTTGGAAAGGAGAGGGAAATGAAGAGAGATAAGATGAGCTGAGTTACCCAACTGGTTGGGTCTCCATTCAGTCCGTATTCTTGTCAGATGACTTCAGTGAGTTCCAACATGGCATCTAGGTATGCTACCCCATTGAATGTAAATTATTTCACCTGAAAAGGCTTGAAAACTTGAAAACCAAGACTAAAGTTGAAGGAGAACTGATGCATGACTTTTTGTTCCTAGTGTCAATGGAGACTCTGAAGCTGCACTGCACCAAAACATGGATCAATTCTCTGGTCCTTGTGCTAATTTTGGCCTAATAATGAACACTAAGAAAACAAACAGTTTCTTCACCAGGCAGCACCACAACATTCATTCATGGAAATGGAGAAGTTTTGCATACTGTGCGTAAATTCAATTGTCTTGGTAGGATTCGTTCCAGGGATGTACACATTGATAATGAGGATGATGCACACATTGCCAGAGCTACCTCAGTGTGGGGGAGGCTCTGAAGGAAAGTATGTGAGAGAAGAGGTACTAGACTTCTTACCAAACTGAATATCTACATTGTTGCATGCCTGTGAAGCCTGGAGAGTCTACCAGTGCCATGCCATAAAATTCAATTGCTTCCATTTGAATTCTCTAAGGAAGGTTCTGAAGATCCCCTGGTAGGGTGATATAGTGGATAGTGACAGCCTTTCTTGAGCTAAACTGCCAAACCTTCAAACTTACAGCAGAGAGCACAACTTGGATAGGCAGGCCACATTGTTTAAATACTAAATATATGCTTCCCTAAAATACTATTTTACTGAGAACTCACACAAGAATGTGATCACATGATGGTCAAAAGAAGCAATATAAGGATATTCTCAAGGTCTGTCTTAAGAACTTTAGAATTGATTACATGATACAAGACTGATTAGCAAAGCACTGACCTGCATGACATGTCTGCATCAAAGAATATGCTGTTGCTCTATGAGCAAAGCAAAATTGCAGTAGCTCAAAAGGTGAAATTTAGAGACATCTGCTCCTTGAATATTCCTATGGATTATCTGTGAGGGACCTGTGGTAGAGCATTCTGAATTCAAATAGAGTATTTTGAGCTCATCCAAAGTCAGAATATTGTAACTGGACTCCAAAACAGTGATATCATTTTGGTCCTCTTCAAGAATGAAGGACAACAACCAATCAACAAGATCACTACTGATACTCTTTCCTCTCTTTTGGGGGGCTATGTTAAACTACTGATACTTATTGAGCAATTCCAAGGAATGTTCAATTTACTAAACAATTGTACTAATTTTTCATGCCTATACAGTTATTCTTAAGGTTCTTCCAGCTAGATTTTAGAAATATGTGAACAGAGACTTACCAAAGGGGCGGGCTGTTTTTTTAAATATATTTATTCATTTTTAGTTTTCACCATTCACTTCCATAAGATTCTGATTCATAAATTTTCTCCCCATATCTCCCCTTCCCCCACCCAAAGAGGCCATGTAATTTCATATAGGCTCTATTTATACATTAATATTCAACCTACTTTCACATAAGTTGTCTCATTAAGAAATATGAAAAGCAGTTGGAGAAACCACAAGAAAAAAAAAACAAACAAAAAAGAAGAGGGACAGGGCACTCAATGGAGACTCTGATGCTGGACTGCACCAAAGCATGGATCAGTTCTCTGCTGCTTGTGTTAATTTTGGCACAATCTACAATGA
Source organism: Pseudocheirus occidentalis (assembly GCA_028646575.1). Lineage (NCBI taxonomy): Eukaryota > Metazoa > Chordata > Mammalia > Diprotodontia > Pseudocheiridae > Pseudocheirus > Pseudocheirus occidentalis. The sequence continues at coordinate 56,237,309 of CM053602.1, read as the reverse complement.
CTGGAATGAATCCATTCAATCTGCATTCATTGCTGATTGGAATCGTGAAGACCCGTCTTCCCCCACAAGACCTCACTACTGCCTCTAAGCCAGAGTAGAGTTGGAGCAGCAGCCTCTGGGAAACTAGTATGCCAATGGGATGGGGAGGGTGCAGGGAGAGTTGTGTTTATCCTTCATTTTCTTTTTTTAATTTATTTTATTGTCTTATTTGTTTACTTTTAGTTTGCAAGATTCAGTTCCAGAGTCACTTGAGTTTCAGATTTTTCTCCCCTTCCTCCCCACCCCACCCCCGCCATGGTGGCATACAATCATGTATAGGATCTCCAGACTCTTTCGTATTGTACAATAGTTTGGTTGTATAGGTGTTATAGCCAATGGAGTGAACAGTGAGAAAAGAGAAACAAAAGCCAAACATTGAAAAGAATGATAGCATGCATTGCTTCAGTCTCCTTTTAAATTCTGATCTTTCTATATATTTTTCTGAATGTAGACATCTCCTTCCATCTTGAGACTTGCAGAGTTGTCTTTTAACTGTGCGATGCTGAAAAGAGTCCAGGTTTTCAAAACTGGTCGTCACACATATGATGTATCTGTGACTGTGTACAACTTTTTCCTGGTTCTGCTCTTCTCACTCAGTATCAATTTGTATAAATCTCTCCAGGTAATTATGAAGTCAATCTCCTTCCCATTACTTATAGCACAATAATTTTCCATCACATTCATATACCATAACATGTTCAGCCATTCTTCAGTTGATAGGCATCCCTTAAATTTCCAGTTTTCTGCCACCACAAAGAGAGCTGCAATAAATATTTCTGTACATATGGGACCTTTTCCCACTTCTATGATCTCTTTGGGATACAACCCCCAAAATGGTATTCCTGGGTCAAAGGGTATGCAATTATTTATAGCCCTTTGGGCATAGTTCCAGATTGCACTCCAGAATGGTTGTATCAGTTCACAGCTCCACCAACAATGCATTAGAGTTCCAATTCTTTCCACATCCTCTCCAGCACTTGTCATTTTCATGTTTTGTCATCTTAGCCAATCTGACTGGTGAGATGTGGTACCTCAAATTTGTTTTGATTTGCATTTAACGAATCAATAGTGATTTAGAGCATTTTTGCATATGCTTAAAGATATCTTTAATTTCTACCTCTGTAAATTGCTTCTTCATATCCTTGGACCACTTATCAATTGGGGATATCCTTCATTTTCAAAAGAGGAACATGACACTAGGGACTATAAGTCTGCATTCAGACTCCATAGTTCTTTTTCTAGATTGGGACAGCATTTTCCATCATGAGTCCTTTGATGTTGTCTTGGATCCTTGCATTGCCAAGAAGCCACTGCAGACTGTGGTTGTTACTATGTAAAATGTTCTCATGTTTCTACTCCCTTCACTCACCACCAATTCTTTCCAGTCTTTCCAAGTTTTTCTGAAGTCTGCCAAGCAGGCTGGATTTTGAAGAGGGAGAGGAACTAGACACCAAATTGCCAAGATTCTCTGGATTATGGAGAAAGGCAGAGATTTCCAGAAAAAATCTACCTTTTGACTACACTGAACCCTTTACCAGTGAGAATCACAACAAAATGTGGCAAGTTCTCACAGACATTGTAGTACCACATCATACTACTTGTCTCTTGTGAAGCCTGCATATAGGCCAAGAAGCAGCAGTTAAAATCAAACACAGAATGGCTGATTGGTAAGGCTGGAAAAGGAAAATGGCAAGGGTAAATATTATAACTTCATTTTAAAATTTATGTGCAAAGTATATCATGTGAAATTCCAGGCCAGATGAATCAAGAGCTGGAATTAAAGTTGCCAGGAGAAATATCAACAGTGTTATGCAGATCACATCATTCTGATGGTAGGAAGTAAAGAAGAATTAAGAATCCTTTTGGTGAAGGTAAAAGAGGAGAGTACAAAAATTGGCTTTAAGATTAATATTAAAAAATCCTAAGATTTTGGTAACTGGTCCCAGCACTTTGCGGCAAACAAAGGGAGAAGAAATCAGAGAGGTGCCAAGTTTTATATTCTTGGACTCACAGATCACTGAAGACGATGAAATTAAAAGACACTTCCTCCATGTGGAAAAAAAAACTATGGCATTCTGGACAACACTCTAAAAAGTAGAAATATCACCTTGTTGACAAAGGTGAAAGCCATGGTTTTTTCAATACTTATATGTGGCTGTGAGATTTGCATTGTAACAAAATTGAGGACTGCAGAAATTGTGTTTTCATGCTGTGGTGCTGAAGAAGGTTTCGGAGAGTTCCTTGGATGGCAAGGAGATCAAATCAGCCAATACTTAAAGAAACAGATTTAGTCCATTCACTGAAAGGTCAAGTGTTGAGGCTGAAGATTAAAGACTTTGGCCACATCATGAGAAAATAGGACTCGTTGTAAAAGACCCTGATGATGGGGAAAATAGGCACAATGAGGAGGAAATGGTAGAGGATGAGATGGATAAATAGTTTCATCCACACAATGAACATGAACAAAGACAGAATTTGAGAAGTAGGTGAGGAAAGAAGAGCGTGGCATGATATGGTCGAGGGGCTCAAAAAGAACTAGGCATGATTGAATGAGTGAACAGCAACAACAAAGGAGAAGAGCAAGGAGAAAGAATAGGTAACACCTGGGAAACTTCAATGGAAGATAAGGAAACTATACTTGATGGTATTACCACCTACAAGGGGAAGAGATAAGACTTTCACCACAGAAGGTTTGGAGGTTGGGTAGTGTGATGATTCAGCAATTCACTTATCCAGTCCTGCCCTCTGCATACACCCAGTCTCATATCTCCAACTGTCTGTTGGACATCTTGAATTTTATATTCTGTAGACATCTTGAATTCAACATGTCCAACGCTGAACTCATTATCTTACCTCCCACCTCCCCAAATCATCCCTCCATCCTACCTTGTCCATTACTGTAAAGGGCAGCCTAGTACTGTCAACATTACCCAAGTCACACAGGGCTGGAAGTTAGGGGTCATTCCAGATTTCTGATACTCTCTCATATCCTCATACCCAATCTGTTGCCAAGATCTGTCCGTTTCCCCTTCCTAACATCTTCTCAATATGTCCACTTCTCTCCTCTGGCACTGACAACACCCTGGTGCAGACCCTCAGCACTTAAGACCTGGACTACTGCAATAAATTGGCCTCCTTGCCTCAAGTCTCTACTCCAATTCTTCCTGTTCTTAGTAATCTCAAAGTACACTTCTGCTGATGTTATCTCCTACTTACTCAATAAACTTGCATGGTTCCCAGTCACATCTGAGATCAAAGGTAAAAACCTTTGTTTGTTACTCAAATACCTTCCCAAACAGCCCTCTTTACCCTTCCAGTCTTATAAGACCTGACACTCACCTCCCACACAGTGAATTTTTGAGATTCAGTAACACTGCCATACTTTCATGTTCTTATACATGACATTAGAATCACCCACCTCTTTTCCTTTTTCAGTGACTGCTCCCAAGACTGGAACACATCTGCGTCTCCTGGCTGCCCTGGCTTCCTTCATGTCCTAAACACAATCTCACCTTCTAAAGGAAGACCTTCCTAATCACTCTTAATTTCAGTGCATTCCTTTGCAGGTTATTTCTAATCATCTTGCTTTTAGCTTTCTTGTGCATAGTTGTTTGAATACTGTTTCTTCAATAAACTGTCTCCTTGGAAGCAAGGAATGTCTTGTTGCTTTTTTTATGCTCAGCATTTAAAACCAAAGGAGACATGAAATAAAAACCAACCAGTGAACTGAATGATTGAATAAGGACCTTAGAAGGTTACGTATGAAATTTAAGGGGCAGCTAAGTGGTGCAGTGTATAGAGCATCAGCTCTGGAGTCAGGAGGACATGAGTTCAAATCTTGTCTCAAACACTTGACCATTAGCTGTTTGACCTTGGGAAAGTCACTTAACCCTGATTGCCTTGCATTCCCTCCTCAGAAAAGGAGAAATTCAAATAATGACCTACAAAGATATTGGAATGATATCTGTGGAGGGAATGGTCTGATAGGTTCTAAGCAGGGCTCCTTCTGGCAGAAGACATGTATGGACTCATAGAAGGATTCCTTTCCAGCACACAGATTAAGAAAAGAATGATTAGACAGAACCTTGAGGGACATCCACAGTTCATGGGAATGACCTGAGTAAAGATTCAGTCATTTAGACTGGTCAGGTGGAGTTAATTAAAATGAGAATTAGGGGAGAACTGTGTCATGACAACTGAGAAAAGAGTATCTTGGAGATAGGTGTGTGGGATGCAGTGTAGTTTCTCAGGTGAACTATCCGCTAAAGTTCTGTGTGGAATAAAGAGTATGGTCTCTCAGAAGACACTGTCACCCTTATTGTTAGAAAAGATGTTTTGAAAGGTCTACAAAGTTTTCAGTGAAATTATTGATAGATTGATGTAATGAGTTGTAAAGAAAAACACACTTTGCCGTTTCAATATGAATTTGTAGCTATTCCATGAACTAAGCAAAAGTTAACATTTGTAACTGACTATATATGTAAAAGATTCCATTTCTGAAGCATCTCTCTCTTCCAAAGTGAATATAATAAGAGGATAGACTTTTGTGATTGTGATTTTGTGTCTGCTATTCAGTGGTGTGGTTCAAGTCAGAAACCTCTTTTGTTTAAGGTCTGCACTTATGTTATTGAAGACTAGTAGCTTGTGAGGTATCTAGTCTATGTAGCATGTAGAAATATAAAGGACTCTACTTCTGGACATTTTTCTCCTATTTCTTTTGGGCTCTTGTTTGTTTACTCTCTTTGCCAGATTTGTCTCTTCTAGGCTCAGCACCCTCCACTTGCAGATGATGGCTCAGATTGAATGCCAACCACTGCCTGAAGTCACTACCCAGCACCCTTTGGATCTGGTGTCTGCCAAGTTCCAGACATTGGGCACAGCCCCCTCCCCTTGACTGATGGACCCCTGTGAGGCAGGGACAGCTCTACCACCTTTCTCAGCATGAAGCAGCTTAGGAAGCTGAGACTTTTATCCCTTGTCCCCAAATGAATTTGGGTCCCATCTGTTTGTAGGGGGGAATGACTGGGGGCTGGGGTGCCTTTGTAACTTTGTTTGTAACATTGTTGTAACTTCATTCTGAAAAAATCTCACATGTGTTCGAGTACCTGTGTTTGTAATATCAGTTTGCTATAACAAACCTGTGCAATTAAATTGTAAAAGTCACACCTTCCCCCATCCTGAAAGTCTTTTCCCTGAATCTGCCTAGATAACAGGACCCATGAATCCTTCAAAAGCATTCTATAAAAAAACCCTTAAATAGTTACATAGCTCCTTTATTCTAATTGCCCAGCTGCACCTGAGAACCTTGAACAACATTATGGGAGAAATAACTCACTCCCAACATATCTCCCGAATCCCTAATCAGTCCAGCTTCCAGCCTTGGCACCACCTGAAACACTTAAACCTATCCTCCCATATACTGCGAAAATCTTCTGCTAGAACCCTCCTTTCTAAGGGAAAAGTAACCACAAGTGCCAATCATAGATAAGAGCTTTGCATGGGGGGAAAGGGGAAGGGGCTTAGTAGTGTTTGTTTATTTAACCCAGCCTTTTGCCTCTGTAAATCGGCATCCTCCTCTGGACATTTTCAGTGGTGTGGACTGCCCGCTTCTCTCGAGATTTTAATAAAGAAATCTTTCTACTTTCACATGGAGAGATCTCTGTGTAGCTATATTGAGGTAGGGTCTTTGCACCCCACACATGGGGGTGAACAACAGCTTCAAAGGCAGCAGAGAGTTCAAAAATTGGGGGAAATGAGAGTCCATGAGACTTGTCAATTAAGAGATGATTGTACCATCTATCTGAAAGATCAATTTTAGGGAAATGTTGATGTCAGTCAGACTCTTCCATTCATACTGATCTTCCCCACTTTTTCTTCCCATTCCCAAATGATGGGAATCTACTTTGTTTCCCTAGAACTGGTATTGCTGGGTCAAAGGGAACTATTATTTATAGCCCTTTGGGCATACTTCCAGATTGCTCTCCAGAATGTTTGAATCAGTTCACAACTCCACCAACACGCATTAGTGTTCCAATTTTTCCATATCCTCTGCAGCATTTGTCATTTTCATGTTTTGTCATCTTAGCCAATTTGATTGGTGAGATGTGGTACCTCAGAGTTGTTCTGATTTGTATTTTTCAAATTGATAGTGATTTTAGAGTATATTTTTCACGGAAGCTTTTCAGAGAGGAGTTCTGACTTTGTCGTCGTCCTCCCAGTCCATGCTTTGTTCCTTTTTGTCCCCCAAAATGGAGTCTAAGGTTTTTTGCTGTATTTGCTTTGCTTCCTTTGTTTGTTCATGTTGCCAACAATTACTTGGGTTTTAAGCTCTTTGCCACAGTAGAACTCTGCTTCCAGAGAGAACTTTGTCCCAGATCACTGGTGTTTTTACAGCTGCTGGAGATATTAGTTGGGTGCCCTCTCTGAAGCCCTCACAAGCTCTGGACCATTGGCCACACATTCTAGGACCTCCACCCAAGACAGCAATCCAGATCCAGATAGGTTAAAGCAAGAGTGCTTTTCCACTGAATGGTTTCTCTGTCACTTTGTGGGTTCTGTAGCTCTAAAATTTGTTTAAAGTCATATTTTATAGGTACTCCAGGTAGTTGCGGGAGAGCAGTTGGAATTTTCCTGTTTCAATGGTGCCACCATTGCTACACCTGAATTATTCTTAAAATATTTTTTCTTGTTTAGGATGGTTTTCTGTGTAATTTTTGTTTGGTCATTTTTCAATTTAAATAGAATTCTTCTTTCTCTTGCTGCTGGAATTTGTTGGTTATTTGTAGAAATGTTAATGATTTATTTCTGTGAGTTTAGTTTCTATCCTAAAACTTTGCTAAAGTTGTGAGATTTCAAATAGTTTTAGTTTATTCTCCAGGATTCTCTAGATGTATCATCTGCAAAGATGGAAAGTTTTGTTTATTCATTGCCTATCTCAATTGCTTCCATTTCTTTTGCCGCCCTTATTCCTAGAGCTACCGTGTCTAATACAACAATGAATAAATGTGCTGATAAAGAACATCCTTGCATCACCCCTTAAGTTACTAGAAAAGCTTCTAGCTTATCCCTATTTCAGATAATGCTTGCTTATTATTTTGGATAGAATCTATTTGTCATTTTAAGGAAATGTTAATTTATTCCTATGTTCTCTACTGCTAGCCTGTGAGGGTCAGGGGGTGGGGTCAAGCTAGTGGTCCTGAGATCATACACTTCTGGAGCTGGGGGGATCCTTATGTGAAAGACAGGAACTTCTGTGATTATCCCACTCCCTTCAAAGTAATGCCTTCCTGAGATAAGAACAGCTATTAATTGAATCAATCAACCAGTTAGAATAAAGTGTGAGCAGGGTCTTTACGTATCTCCTGGGATCAATCAAAAGCACTTCCTTAAGGGATCTGATCATGCCTTTATGAACTTCTCTGAAAAAGTGGACCCATCCCAGAAGAAGATAGGGATTCCTAGGGTTTGGAAATAGAGAAGGAGCAGCAGAGTCATAGCAAGCAGAGGCAAGACATGCGAGAGCTATGTCAGCCAGCAACAAGACAAAGAGAAGGCAGGACTTAGCTGGGATAGAGGAGGAAAATATCAAAGATGGACACTGGCTCTATGAGCATCTCAGAGTAGCCCCAGACTGGTTCCACCAGGGTGCCTACTTATTCTAGGCCAAGGAAAGTTCCAAAAAGAACTCTGCTCCTTTCTGAACTTCCCCTCCTAATACCCATCTAGTCATACACAGTCTAGTATAACTGCTTTTTAGTCAAACAAAGTTTCTAGTAACCTGGCTTTTGCTTCAACACAAAGAACCAGGCGGTTAAATACAGATATAAATGTCCTTTTGCACAGGGAGGCCAATGTTTGCCAAAGTGTTAGGAATTTTCCCAACTCATAAAGTTTCCTCTAAAAGAAATTCCCTAAAGCTGCAGAGGAATGAGCTCTGTGGACTGTGATGGGACAGTATGTTACTCTCAAGATCCCTTTCAAAATGAGTTCTTGATTGTAAGGTGGTGTTACCCTTAGTTAAGAGATTATAGAATGTCAGGACTGAGAATATCTTTATATCATAGAATGGGAGATCTGGAAGGACCCAAAGACCAGAGAATATGGAATGACAGAGCTGGAAGGGACTCTGGAACACAAAACGTCAGAGGTTGTGAGGATCATATCAGCATCACAGAAGGCCTGAACTTAATGGGACCTTAGAGCCCAGAATGTCACTGCCCAAAGGCGAGGTCTATAGACTGGACACACTGGAAGGGTCCTCATCATGCAGGTAGACAGAGCTGGAGGGTCTTCAAAACAATAAACATCATTGCTTAAAAGGTGTTTGCCTAAGCTCACATAGTTGGTGCTAGAGATCTTCCCAATTAGACAGTGGAACTGAGGTCTAGTCTATTGATCTTTGCCTGTTGATATACTGATGCAGGTGCCTAGAATCTTTCATCCTTCAAAGCTACCTAATACCAAACTCTTCCTCCCCTAGGTGACCTCTGGCAAAACTTGGAGTATGTAGGGTACAAATGTAGTCTGTCTAATCCTGGAGCAAGGCGCTTATCCAAGTGATTTTTAGTAATACCTGAATGAAAAAGCAAAAAGGGATTTTCCCTTGCCAGATTGAAGAAATGAACCCATGTAAGCCCAGAGCTTAACTGTCTGCCACTGAATGAGTTACCAATGATTGTTGGTTTGGCTCAATCACTGCAAATTATTGCTGAAGTGAATTATTTAATTAATGTAAATGTGAAAGCATAACCAGGCACTGAAGCCCCCTTTGCCAAAAAGCCCAACCCCTAGGCCCCAGGATGTTTGCCCTTTCCTCGTTCAAAGAGCAGGGAGGAGGAAGGGGCAACTGCAGACAACTGGTCATTGTCAAAGATACAAAGAAACCTGAATTGCTGGCATTCCGGCTACCTCCTTAAGAGGTGTCCATTACGATCCCTAGGCCAGGGAGAGGTGGAGGGACTTCTTCCCCTCTTTGTTCCTTGAACACCTGCTGAGAGAAGATCTCAATCACCACGGGCTACAAAATATCAGGAGATATACAGAACCTCACAATATGTACACCCAGGCATATGTGTTGTATATATTAAGAGACAGAGAACAAAACAAAAACAAAGATGCAGAACCAGAGCCAGGGAAAGAGAAATAAAGAAGCAGACTGCTCATTAGTATACAGAAGAAGACACATAAAGGAAGCAGCTGATTCTATGACACAGGTTTCACAGAAGGTGGCCCATCTCTCTACCACCTGCCCTTGGAAGGCATTTCCCCCACTGTCTAAAACAGTTCACAAACCTCCTCAGACCCAGCACATTTTGAAGGTGCGTGGTGCCTGGTGATAATCTGTGAAATATCCATGGGGAGGGTGCCATGGCAATTCCATCTTCTCATGCTCACATCCCAGTTGCATTTTCAGGATGTTTTTTTACATTGTCTCATCTATTCCTTAGCAGTCACAAACCTGTCATCTGTTCAAGGACAGTTCAGTATTGCCTGCCATGAATGAATATTTTTTAGGTGCTTACTGTGTGCAGAGAACTGTACTAAGGGCTGTAGTACATACCCCTACTGCCAATCCCCACTAACACATTCTGGATTCCACAAATCCATTTTTATGTATTCAATGTTATTATCCCAAATGGGTGTCTAATTTGTTGGAACTGTCCTTAGAGATGAAAAGGGAATGAAGGGAAAAAGGAAGGAGAAGAACAGAACCAGCCCATGTAGTTTTCGAATTTGCCCCAGGGTACTATTCCCCTTAATCTATACCCTTCCTCATTCTAATCCCCATCACTCCTCTGCATAACCTACCATTCCGCTGAACATTCAGTAGGTGCTTAACAAATATTTTCTGTTCTACTTTATTTTGACTGAAAAGCTACTAAAGAAAGACCTACCTATTTGTTGTTTTGTTTTGTCAGCTCTGCTCTTCCTCAAATTTTTTGAGTGTTCCCAAACTCTTTTTCTTGTAAAGAAATATTGCTGGATTCTGGTTTTTTTTTAATCTTAATTTATTTTCTTGGTTACATCATTCATTTCCACAACGTTTTGAGTTACAAATTTTCTCCCCTTTTTGCCCCTACCCCCCAGCCCAGAACATTGATCCCACTG
>CM053602.1:56180872-56226663 GCA_028646575.1 Pseudocheirus occidentalis | reverse complement strand
TATTAATGATATATATTATTATATATGTATTAGATATATTTATTAGATATAATAATATATAATATTAGATATATAACATAATAGATAATCTATATAAATATAGATTATTTATTTATTTATATTTATTATTCATAAATTCATACCTCAAAATAAAGTTGATTATATTCCCAAGAGCTTTTACCGCAAATGATAAGTTTCACTAACCACAAGTTAAAGCTAAATTAACTTATTTTGCTTTTTGTTTTATTTTTGGGAGGGGGGAAGGCAGGGCAATTGGCATTCAGTGACTTGCCCAAAGTCACATGGCTAGTAAGTTTCAAGTGTCTGCGCCTGGATTTGAACTCAGGTCTTCCTGATTGCAGGGCCAGTGCTGTATTCACTGTGCAACCTAGCCGCCCCCTAGATGCAATTATTTTTACTCTCAGGGAACTGCAACAAGAAAAAAAAAATTGCCAGGCCTCATGTACATAGCAGGTTTCACTTAAGATCTTTCATTGATTTTCTTTTTGTCTCAAATTGGTGTATAAACCAATCATTAGAAATAATTTCTGTATTATATATAAAATTGAAAATCCTCAGTAAGCCAATGAACCAATCAAAATCTTTTTCCAGGCTTGGGAAACCAACAAAAACCCAGAAAAGGGGCTGATTCTAATGCCTCTGAATGCCCATGATACATTCTTCCATTGGACTGCCACATACTTTGGAAAGAGGATATTTTCTGTCCTAATTCAGTTTTTTTGCCCTGATTGATTCTCCCCTGTTTCTCTCTATGGCAACCACATGCCAGGATGTCTTCCAATGTTCCTATATAGCATTCTGGATTCTGACCTGTTATCTACCAGAGCTCACAAGGTTTATTTTTTGCAGCTGAGAATATGGTAACTGACACACGGAACATCCATTCACCCACTAGAGCCCTATATTGGAGGAGACATTGCCTGTCTTCCTAAAGGAAGGAAGTGTTGTTTATGCATCCCACCTACATTTAGAGCTGCTTTGAGCTGTGCTCTTTGACACCACCCCAACTACCCACAAGGTGCATAGACTAACCCTGCTGCACACCCTCATATCCCAAGGAAGACTGCTCTGAATGGGCAGAAGCAATCCTTATAGAGCTTTTACCTCATCCCCTCCTTTCCACACATAGTAATCAATCACCAGTTTTAGGTTTTAATATTAAAACAAAATCCCCAAATAACTTAGTCAGCAATCTTCAACCTTCCTAAGTTGTGGTGAGCCATTTAGATCTGATCCAGGACTCAGATAAGAGACCTTAATTATGTACCCTAATTCCTCTTGGGATGTTGCAGCTGGCAAAGACTGACTCCTCCAAAAGAAGCTCGGGGGTGCACTTGAAAGGACTTCAGCCTAATATCCTGACAACACAACCTTTACCGCCAAACTTCAGGCACCAAAAAGGCATATTCCTTATTATATTATGCTAAATATTATTGTAAGTCTAAATACTTGATTCTCAGGTATCTGGTTTCTATGCAAATGTCTTTGCGACTGTGTCCTGCTCTCAGGGAGCATCCTTTGTCCTGTAAGACACATTTTGATAAAAGACAACTTACCTTCCCCATGACTTCCTGGGTCCTAGATAACAAGCCTTGTCTTATCCAAAGTTCTTCCCTGGAATGGCAGACTTTTCTATTAGTAATAATATTCCAGTATGTGGCTGAAATGAGGATACTTGAATTTTTGTCATTTAGATCTTTAAAACTTTGTTCTATGCATCAATAAAGGGAGTTCATTGTTCTTCCATGAACTACCCACATGGCCTGGTCCTATTTTTTATTCACAACTTGGATCGTGCTTAATGCTGGAAATTAAGCAGGCTCCCAACTCTAAAAGTGATAGCCAAATTGTTTTATCTGTAACTTCTTCATAACTACAGGCCAAGGTGGGAATTGCCAGACCTTCAAATGGCAGTTACAAAGCATTATAAGAGGGTGAGCAGAGGCTGATAAAATAACATAACTGGTTTTTAAGCCATGTTTCCACTTTTAGTTTCCTTCACTTGATACTTTAATATCATCCAGATGATGAAAAGTTGCTTAAAATACCTGATACAAAAAATTACCAATCTGAAGCATTCTTGTGTATTTCAGCCACCTTATTATTTCTGTAGGGTATGTTACCCCTTTTGCTCCACTGTACAAACACAATTACTTCAAAATATCCTCCCCAACCAGAATATCATTATGTTCTAATCCTAACCCAGTTTTGGGTCACTCCAACAATCCAGTACCACTTTGTGCAAGTCATTAACCCCAACTTCCCAGCCTTCTCCCCTCCAAAAAGCAAAAAAGGAAAAAAAGGAAAGGGACTTACATGTACAAAAATATTTGTAGCAGCTCTTTTCTGGTGGCAAAGAACCGGAAACTGAGTGGATGAGCATCAATTGGGGCAATGGTGATTAATTCGTGGTATATGATTGTGACAGAATGCAATAATGCTATAAGAAATGATGATCAGGATGGTCTCAGATAAACCTAAAAGTTTTTTTTTCTTTTGTATAATATATATATATTTATATTTTTATCTATTTATATTTATATATAAATATACATTTATATATATAATATAATAAAATATATAAAAACATAAAACATAAACTCATATGAAATAAGAGAAAGTGAAATGAGTAATGCCAGCAAAACATGGTACCTGAGAGAACGGTCACAGTTCTATTATAAGATGATGAGGTATGAACAATTTTGCCATTCTAAGCAGTATAAACGTCCAAGACAACTCTGAAGCACTTATAATGAAAAAAGTTATCCATCTCCAGAGAAAGAATTGATGGTATCTGAAAACAGATCAAAGCATACATTTTTTAAACTCTGTTTTTCTTGAGGGTTTATTTTGGTCTGTGTTTTTTAAAAAATATAACTAATATAGAAATATTTTTGCAGGATCACACAAGTATACCCTATATCAAATAGCATTCCTGCTTAATGGGTGGTTGTGAAGTAAATGGTTGTGATTGAGAAAGAGAAGAGAAGAGGAGAGAACTTGGAATTCAAAATTTTTAAGACGAGTGTTAAAAATTGTTTTTACATGTCATTGAGAAAAAATAAATTTTAAAACAAACATTAAAACAACAACAATGTAAGTGGAAACGGCTACATACCCATACACTTTCCATAAAGGGAATTTACCCAAGGATGTGGAAAATGGCAGGAGGAATCTGCACCCCCATGGAAGATGGATTGGCCTATGGTTCAAGGACACATAGGGTTAGGCAAAGAGAAACAAGAACACAGAGGAGGAACACATGGCTGGAGAGGCCAGCCACATGAGTGCCTCGCTGGAAGTGAAAGGAAGAACATGTCAGCAGGCAGGCATATAGGGGCCAGACACAGAAGAATGCAGGAGATAATAGGGGACACGTGGTGATGACTAGGGACACACACACAATACTGTAGCGTGGATGGACAAAATACCAAAATGCAGGGACAATACTCTCTAAAGAGTGGGTAGCATGAAATCAGGGTCTTCTCTCTCAGCACTGGAGGTCTCAAGCCAAGGCCAGATCCAGAAGTCGTGGTACCCTTCTCTCTGCAGGTTGGTTCTTTTGCTTTCACGTGGAGGATTTCTTGAACTGTTTCTTTTCGGAGGATTAGGGAAAGGCATTTGATGGGTGGTTGGAGGCCACAGAGCACCAAGTAGAGGGGCCGAAGCAGAAAGGGATCTGGGTACATTACAATAAAGTTTAAAGGGGTTGCAGTTTTTTGGCAAATGAAGAATTCTTCCTCACATAAAGTCCAATTTGTATATTGTGAATTTACATAAAGCAACATCTAGTCAGTATGCCTTTCTATTCCAATTCACTTTTCTCCAGAGGTCTTTAATATTTAAGTTTTCTGAAATTCTGTGACTCTTGCCTTCTTTCTTAATCATTTTATGGATAGGTTTCTTTAGCTCTCAGAAGGAAAATGAGGTCCCCCACTAGTGTCAATTCTTTCCTGTAAATCATTTAACTTTTTGTCCTAGAATATAAATGCTATGCCATTTCCCAAATATATGACTTTACTGTTTGTAGTTTCTGTGCCTACTCCTTTTAATACGGGTATATCTGCTTTTGCTTTGTCTGGGATCATGATTGCTACGCCTCCATTTTTTACTTCAGTTGAAGTAGAACAGCTTCTGCTCTAGACCCCTATTTGAACTCTGGTTCCCTAATCATTTGAAATAAGTTTCTCATACACAAACAAAGGTATTGCTGGATACTGGTTTCTAAGCCATTTTGCTCCCCACTTCTGTTTTCTGAGTGAGTACATTCCATTCACACAGGCAGGATTACTAACTATCCATTTCCCTCCATCCAGTTTTCTTCTGGTTCTCCTCCTCTGTCTCTCACTCTCCTTATCCTATTCCCACTCAAAATTTGGTTTTACATATAACCACTGTACTCTTTTATTGGTCCACCCTTTTATAAATACTTTCTCTTTCTCTTTTCCAATTCTGTTACTTACCTCTCTGGTAAGATATTTTTAATGACCAATTGTGTAAGTATGTATAGATACAGATAGAAATAAGAATAAAAATATTTTCCCTTTTTGAACCAATTTAGATGTTGACTTATGTTCAAGCATTAGTTACTCCTTGTTCCATTTTCCTCTCCAGGTTAGAAGCCTTTCCTCTCACACTTTTATGTGAGACCAGTCCCCCCATTCTTTCTCTCCCTTCTGCCTTCTCCCAGGACATCCTTATTTCTCCCTTATCAATGTCATTTACATAGTCCCAACCTAAGTGGTTCACTTCCTAAGACTCTTTCAATATAGAATCCTACTTCCTGCTCTGATAATGATAAAAAACTTGGAAGATAGGTGTTCCCTTATAGAAAATTATGGAGTTTAATTTCATTGAGTTGCTTATAATTTCTCTTTCATATTTACCTTTTAATATTTCTTTTGAGTATTTTATTAGAATGTCATTTATTCTCTTCAGCTCTGGTCTTTTCATCAGGAATGCTTCAAAGGCATCTGTTTCATTAAATATTCTCTTTTTTTGTTCTCTTGATATGCTTCCCCAGGGAGTAAGCCTGTAGTAAGTGGAATGTTCTCAGGATATGTGTGACCAGCCATAAGTATCTCATCCACTGAATGTTTCGAGGCTAGATGTGCTTCCCCAGAGAGTAAGTCTGTAGTAGCCAGAATGTTCCCAGAGAGACTATCTCCTTCCTCAAGTATCTTTTCCTCTGAGTCTTCAGAGAGTAGATGTGCTTTCCCAGAAAGCAAGCCTGTAGTAAGTAGAATGCTCTCAGAATATGTGTCTCCACCCATAAGTATTTCATCCACTAAATGTTCTGAGGCTAGATGTGTTTCACCTGAGAGTAAGCCTGTAGTAACAGGAGTGTTGCCAGAAAGGGTATCACCCACTACAATTATCTTTTCCTCTGTGTGTTCAGAGAGTAAGCCTGTAGTAAGTAGAATGTTTTCAGACAGTGTCTTCAACCCCAAATGTCTTGTCTTCTCAGTGTTCTGAGGCTAGATGTGCTTCCCCAGAGAGTAAGTATGTAGTAGCCAGAATGTTCCCAGAGAGACTATTTCCTTCCTCAAGTATCTTTTCCTCTGAGTCTTCAAATAGTAGATGTGCTTTCACAGAAAGCAAGCCTGTAATAAGTAGAATGTTCTCAGAATATGTCTCTCCACCCATAAGTATTTCATCCACCGAATGTTCTGAGGCTAGATGTGCTTCCCCCGAGAGTAAGCCTGTAGTAACAGGAGTGTTGCCAGAAAAGGTGTCTCCAGCCACAATTATCTTTTCCTCTGAGTCTTCTGAGGGTAGATGTATTTCCACAGAGAGTAAGCTTGTAGTAACTGGAATGCTGTCAGGAAGTGTGTCGTGCCACCATTGTCTTTTCCTCTGTGTACTATAATTATGTTGAGTGCTTTTACTTCCTAAAATAAAACATACCATTTGTCACATGACATGGCTCTCAGGGAAGAGAAGAGGGAGAGGGAGGGATACTTGGGATACCATGATATGAGATACAGAAAACATCAATGAAAAAGTTTTAAATTGAGGTCAAGAATCTAAAAGGTATCTGTGTAGAGGGGGAAAGAGGAATGAAAGTGGTCTGGGAGATGCAGAGTGATTCCTTCAGGATCAGGGCTTTGCTTGAGACCTCCAGTGCTGAGAGAGGGGACTTTTGGCTGCTCTGCACATTTATCCTTGTGTCTGGCATCCAAGTGTCTGTCTTCTATCCCTCCATGCTAGGGTACCATGTGTCTTTCTTGGTCCATCTGTCCCCAGTATTCTCTATGTGGCCGTGTCTGGCCTCCATGTGCCTGTCCCCTGCATGTTCTTTCTCTCAGTTGTGCCCACAACATCATGGGGCTAACCACAACACCAGCATGATCTCCTTCCTTCTCTTGATTCTTTGTCCACAGTCCCTGTATGTCTTGGAACTCTCTCTTGGACCTGTCCTTTCACTGCGATGAGTTCCCCTTCCTCCCTCCTCCATTTTATCTAGGCCCGTGGACAATATCACATTACTTATGAATCATTCTCCTTAGAGATTTGCCCAGGGGTTCACTTATGCAAAACAAGAACTGTTTGCAGTTGACAAAAATAAATAAATAAAAGATGGCATAAGTGGAAAGAAATTGGCAGAAGTTTGATAACTCAACATGAATGAGATATGACAGGTAAAATAATAGTGAGAACTGTTGAAAATCATATATGAGGTATAAGTAACAACAGTAATAATTGCTCTAGCTTAGACGTGCAACTCACTGATATCTTCATTCTATAGTTATAGATTAAGCTCCTGCTATATTCTGAGCACATAAGAGAGACCGGTGGCCTAATGAAGCAACCAACAGTTACTTCTGAAGTTCCTCCTGTGTAAGAGTCACAGTGCTAGATTCTGCAGATACAAAGACCATTGAAGACACAGTCCTTAACTAGAAGAAGCTTAAATTCCCACGAGTAAGAAAATACATCAAAGTATATTGAGAAATAAGACAAATGAAGGCAAAGTAGGAGGCAGACTTGGAGCCAGGCCATGAACATCTAGAATCAAGAGAGGCTTCATGAAATAGGTGATGCTTAAACTATCTGGATGCAAGAGAGGGATGCTCTGAGGCCCAAAGGTACACTACCAGCTTCAGTTCAAGTCCTCCTTTGCAGCCATGTTAGCGGCATGACCACAGTCGAGTCACCCAAACTCTTAGTGCCCCAGACCACTCTGTAAGATCACAGACACATTCAGATGAGCTCTAAATCTTCCTGAGGAGGCAGAAAAAACAGAGTGCTTGACTAAGTAGAGTCTGATATGCCTTTGCCCAAGATCACATAACTAGTAAATGCTTAAACCTAAATTTGAACTCAGATCTTACAAACTCCAGGTCCAGTACTCCAACCCCTGAACAACCTAAATGGAGGACTTCAGAGACCCCTGAAGACCCTTGCCAAGCCAGTTTCCAGGAAGCTGCCTTGAGGCCAAGGAAGGCTAAGAAAAGAGCTCATTCTCAACGCCAGGCAGTTTTACAAGTGCTCGATCACTTCAAAATTCACCACCCACCCTGAGGAATAACTCTACTTTCCCTCCCTGAGTTAGGAACTCCCCCAATAGCTTTATGCACAGAAAATTAAACAGAAAATGTAAACTGCCTTTTAAGGAAACAGCAAGAGAAACTTCAGGTCTCTCATGGGATACCTTAGAAGTTGTTTGGACAAGAACAAGCCAGGTGACATTTTTGTTGTTCTCTTTCTCAAGTTCAGTTTCCTAGGCTGAGCAGAAATTGTAAATATCTGAAGGAGAAATCTCTTTTGAACCCTTATAATTCACAGTTCTTCTGAGCCACATGGATTTTGTGACTCCTGGCTATGAGCCAATCAGGGGTCAAGTCTTTTTTTATATTCTGTGAGGTTGGGATTTTACTTGGGGTATTGTGTATGGGAAGGTACTGTTGATTCCGTGGACAGGATTCTGAGTAGCTGTTTGTTAAAAGCACCTCCACTACTCATTGTTTGTGCTCTCCTGATCCATGGTACAAAAAGGTAGTTGTATTACCTTCTTCAGACAGTAGGAGCCCCGTCTTTTGAATCTCTGTTTTACATTCTCCGTATTTTCTCCACATTCAGCACACTGGCCTTTTCCCTGAACTAGTGAATGTCATTAAATTAAGACTGTCGACTCCTTTCAAAACAGATCAAAGAATCTGTGCTAGCAGGCTATCCTGGGTGTGCTAGGGTACTTGCCCATACACGTAGTCATAGCTCACGATGACTTGACTCCAGAAATTTTGAATTGTCAGACTTTGTGTTTGTCATGGGAAACCACTACATGATTGTTTATAATCCACCTTCCACCTTCTTCCCTAGTTTTGATTTAAGCATATAACCTGTGATTTTACTTCAACCAAGAGAACATTCCTCACTCTTAAAGTGATTAATTAAACTGCTTGATAACTGGCACTCCTGTCACTACGTCTGCTTTGTGGGGCTTTGAGCATTCTGAGGTGAGAGACTGGCTCAGTGAAAATCCTGTTAACAAAAGTGAGTTGAAACTAGAAAAAGAAGATAAGAAAATTGTCCAAAGTCTTTAAAACAAAATTCTCTTAGACCACAATGAAGTCATTAAGAAGAAAAGATTCTCCATATATTTCAAAACACTTATAATGGCACTTTTTGTGACAGCTATGACTTGGAAATACAGCTCATGAACTGGGGAATGTCAAGTGTGACATGTAACATGAAAGGCATGGACTACTGCTCCCATGCAGTAAGAAATGATGTGTCTGAGTACAGAAAAGTATGGAAAGATCTTCATGAATTAATACAAAATGAATTAAGCAGGGACAAGAAAACAGTATTTAGAACATGACAATTGCAACAACTGAAATGGAAAGAACGAGCCAGCAAATTTTCAAACTACATGTACCAAACTGGTAAAAATTAAAGGGACCTGAAAAGGAAACATAAGAAGAAACCATTACGCTACCACATCCAGGAGGTGAGAGGTCCACAGGTGTAACATATTGCACACCTTTTCCTAATGCATAAGTCAGCTGGGCTGGCTTTTCTTTTCCTCCCTAAAACAAGAAATATGATTTATTACAAAACATGGATCTCAAGAACGGGAAGAATGAGGGATACAGAGGATACCCTTGTGATGTAAGAAACAGAAAACATCAATAAAACAGTTAAAAGAGGTCAGGTATCTCAAGGGAAATAATGAGGGGCAAGGAGGAAAGAAAGGGTTTTGGGTTTAGTGATTATCAGCAGCAAATCCAAAATCAGTTACAAAGCTGTGATTACGGAAATAATTATTGTTGTGGTACATCCTGTCTGACTTTTTCTGACCCCATTTCTTTTTTCCTTGGCAAAGATACTGGAATGGTTTGCCATTTCCTTCTCCATCTCATTTGACAGGTGATGAACTAAGGGAAACAGGGCTAAGTGACATGCTGATGGTCACAGAGCTACCAAGTGTCTGAGGCCAGATTTGAATTCAAGGAAATGAGTCCTCCTGACTTTAGGAGCTACGAAATATTAGCTGCTCTTAAAACAATTTCAGCTTGTAAAAAGTTGAAAGGGAGATCCTTTGAAAAGATTAGGTAAGCAATGAACAGAAGAAAATAAATAAAATAAAATAGTTTTTAATAAATCCAAAGGTAGCATTTGGCGAGGGGGGAGGGATTGTTTGATTAAGCAACAAAAAGAAAAGCAAAAAACAAAACAAAACAAATAGGATGAGGGAAAAGCAGTTTGCCTGATCTTTGATAAGTCATCAACACCTCTCCCCACTTCTCAAATTAAACCACAAACCGATACATGTCTTACGTATAAAAGGGGAGTCAATAGCAAATTAGAGGAGCAAGCAGGAAATCACTTTTCACATAGGTGGATGGGGAGGAGGTTAAGAGAAAAGAAGCAATGGAGAAGATCACAGGAAATAAAATGGATGATTCTCCTTCCATCAAGGTCACATGTTTTTGAACAAACAGAGCAAATCCAGTTAAAATGAGAAGGGTAACAGTTAAGTGAAGAAAATCATTTCTGCAGTAATGTTCTCTAAGGATTTTTGCATATGCAACACAGAAAAAGAACTGATTCCAGTTTGCAAGTTTAAGATCTATTCTCTAGTATGTCAGAGAAACAGAAAGGTTTCCAAGGTAGAAATCCAAGCTATTAAAGCCCTGTGATAACATGTTCCAAATACCTCATTAGGAGAGAAGTGCATATTAAAACCACTCTCTTCTTTGAGTCTGTAAATCAAAGAGATCCACAGGTTCAGGGACAGGCCTGTCTTTCTGTTCAACAATAAGGTCCATGGAAACATCGCTTTTGCCTGGTGCTGGTTGACACTAGAAGAAAAAACAAATGTGCTATTAAATTAAATGATTCCAAAAGAAAGTGATGATAGGGACAAGGGGAGCAAATGACTTCCTAGATTGTCTTCTCTCTCCCCATCCTCGAGGTCAAGTACAGAAAGGAAGAAGAGATTAAGAATGAATGGAAACATCCTCCTGAGGAGGGGAGGGAGAGAGTGTCCTCAAATGCTTCTGCCTGCTGGCCTCCACTGAATTCATACCACCTGATGGCTTCCCAAGCACCAGACCTCCAGACAAAGTTCTGGGAATATAGGAAGCCCCAGGCAGGAGAAGCAGGTACACACAAGACCACCCCTGAGCATATCCACCCACACATAGTCACACACACACACACACACACACACACTAAGTCTGTCTGTCTCTCACACACACACACACACACACACGCACACACAAACACAGAAAGTTGATCCTATCTACGTATATCATACAGGTATAAAAGGGGTATTGATATTTTCAGGACCTTCCCATCCACCCTTACACACTTCCTGTACAACACCAAGCAAAGGCAACTGGGGAAGGGGTTTCATGAAAAGGTGGGAAGGAGGTAAGAGAAGCGAGGGAGAAGAAAGGATAAGGCTGAGGCAGGAGCAGGGGATGAGGCACTTACCTCACTCACAGCCACTTAGGCACAAGCAGGACCCTCAGGAATCTGTCGTTCTGGAAGAAGGGGTAAAAGAGGTGAAGCCTGGGGTGTTATTCTTGTGTTTGTTCTTCATTCTGGAAAACCATGATATCAGGGAGATGATGACATGATTTGCAGTTGACTTTGATTTGAGTGAGGGCAGGCTGTGCAAGGTCACCAGCCTCACTTTCTCCTCCAGAACCATCTGAGTCCAGTAAACTGATATTCTCAGGATGTCTGGAGATGGACCAGGATGTCATCTTTTAAACTAAGGCCTTTTCAGGTTCTCATATTGAGTGAGACAATGCCCATTCAGTCAAAAGCTCCCTTTAAGTGCATTCTCAAGTCCCTTATCCCCCCCCAAAATTAAATTGGGACAGGAAGACCCTGAAGGTCCTGGTCAAAACAGAAATGTGGAGGGAAAGGAAACTGGCTGACAGGCATGTAGATCTCCTCCTGCTCCCCATAGTAACTTTCTCTTCCAGAAAAAGAAGAGTTTCACTTAATAGAAGATAGGATAAAATCTGCCCTATTCTGTAAATCTGACAGGTAAACTATTCCTTGCTTCCCCATATTACTTATGGTATCAGCCTTTATACCTATATCGAGCACCCAATTAAACTTGACTTTGGAGTATGGTGTTAGATAATGGTCTGTGCCCAGTTTCTGCCATATTATATTTCAGTTTTCCCAGCACTTTTTGTCAAATGCTGTTCTTATCCCCAAAACTGGGGTCTTTGGGCTTGTCAAACAGTATATTACTATAATCATTGACTCATTGGTCTTTTGTATCCAATCTATTCCATTGATCCACTACTCTATTCCTTAGCCAGTACAAGGCAGTTTTGATGACTGCTGCTTTATAAAGCAGATTAAAAACTGATACTGCTAGGCCACTTTCCCTAGCATTTATTTTCATTGATTGCCTTCATATTCTGGACTTTTTGTTCTTCCAAATGAATTTTGTCATTATTTTTTCTAGTTCCATAAAGTAAATTTTTGGTAGGTTGATTGATATAGCACTAAATATGTAATTTAATTTAGGTAAAATTGTCATTTTTATTATATTAGCTCGACCCAGCCACGAGCAAGTTATGTTTTTCCAGTTAGTTAGATCTGATTTTCTTTGTGTGAAAAGCGTTTTGTAGTTGTGTTCATAAAGTTTCTGGGTTTGTTTTGGCAGGTAGATGGCCAAATATTTTATGTCTACAGTAACTTTAAGTGGAATTTCTCTTACTATCTCTTGCTGTAGGACTTTGTAGAAAATGTTGAAGGATGTTGTAGGAATGTTGTAGGAATGTTGAGGATGTATGTGGGTTTATTTTATATCCTGCAACTCTGTTAAATTTATTTATTGTCTCAAGAAGTTTTTCACTTGATTCTCTAGGGTTCTGCAAGCATATTATCATTTCATCTTCAAAGAGCAATAGATTATTCTCTTCTTTACTTAATTTGATTCCTTTGACTTCTTTTTCTTCTCTAATTGCTAGTGCTAACATTTCTAGTACCAGATGGAATAACAGTGGTGATAGTGGACATCCTTGTTTCACCCTTGATCTTATTCGAAATGCTTCTAGTTTATCCCCATTACATATAATACTTGGTTATGGCTTTTAGTAAATGCTATCTATTATTCTAAGGAAAACTCCATTTATTCCTATACTTTCTAGTGTTTTCATAGGAATAGATGTTGTATTTTGTCAAAAGATTTTCCTGCATCTATTGAGATAATCATATGTTTTCTGGTAGTTTTATTTTTGATGTGATCAATGATACTGATGGCTTTCTTAATACTGAACCATATTTGCATTCCTGGAATAAATCCATTCTGATCAAACTGTGTTATTCTTGTGGTAAGTCACATTGCTTTTGACAAGTTATGCTTGTGATAAGTTGTTATATTTTATTTAAAATTTTTACATCTGTATTCATGAAGGAGATTGGTGTACAGTTTTCTTTCTGTGTTTTGTCTCTTCTTGATTTAGGTATCATTACTATATTTGTGTCATGAAAAGAATTTGGTAGGACTCCTTCCTCACCTATTTTCCCAAATAGGTTGTAGAGTATTGGGATCAATTGATTTTTAAATGTTTGATAGAATTCATTAGTAAATCCATCTGTCCCTGCTGATTTTTTTTTCCTAGAGTTCTCTGACAGCTTGTTCAATTTCTTTTTCTGAGATGGGTTTATTTAAGCAATTAACTCCTTCTTCAGTTAGTCTGGGCAACTTATATTTTTGTGAATATTCATCTTTTCACTTAGATTGTCAAATTTATGTGCATACAATTGGGCAAAATAATTACTAATTATCGTTTTAATTTCCTCTTCTTTGGAGGTACATTCACTCATTGCATTTTTGATAGTTGAAATTTGGTTTTCTTCCTTCTTTTTTTATCATATTGACTAAGGGTCTATTAATTTTATTGTCTTCTTTTCAAAAAAACAACTCTTAGTTTTATAAGTTCAATAGTTTTCTTACTTTCAGTTTTATTAATCTCTCCTTTGGTTTTCATTATTTATAATTTAGTATTTAATTGGGGATTTTCAATTTGTTCTTTTTCCAGCTTTTTCAGTTGCATGCCCAATTAATTGACCTCCATTTGCTCTGATTCATTCATGTATGCATTTGGAGATATAGAAGTTACAATAAGAACTGCCTTCGTTGCATCCCACAAGTTTCAGTATCATGTCTCCTTATTTTGATTCTCTTGAATGAAGTTACTGATTGTTTCTATAATTTCCTGTTTGACACACTCATTCTTTAGGATCAAATTATTTAGTTTCTAATCAGTTTTTTTGCCTATCTTTCGATGGCGCTATATTGCATGTAATTTTTATTGTAACATGATCTTAAAAATGATGCATTTAATTTTTCTGCCTTCCTGCACTGAATTGTGAGGTTTTTATGCCATAGTACATGGTCAATTTGTGTGTGTGTGCAATGTACTGGTGAGAAGAAGGTATATTCCTTTTTATCCCCAATCTACATACTATTGTTCTTTTTCATGTTTGGGTCTTTTTCTTTTTTCCCATTGTTCACTCCATTGCTTACAATCCTTCTATACAACCAGATTAATGTCCAATGTGAAAGTATTTGCAGATTTTATACTTGATTGCATGCCACTGTGGAAGCGAGGGGTGGGGAGAGGGAGGGGAGAAAATTTGAAACTCAAAGGATGGTGGGACTGTCTTGTAAACTAAAAGTAAATAAACAAATCAATTAAAAAAATAGATGATTAGAGAGTGTGGGCACTGTGATTTCACTGCAGGGTAGGGCTAGTCTCTTCCAGAACTGAGGGGGAAGTGAGGAGGGAGGAGAGGGAATTTCTGACCTCATATCCAGAGCAGTAGGGAAACCCTTCCCCAGTCCTTTCAGCCACTATCACCCAAACTGGCTAATGGAGGGGACCACAGGTGCATCCTCCACTTAGATGTGGGCCTGGGGATGACCAGGCTCCCAGGTTCCTTAGGACAGGCTGCTGGGGTTGGGGGTGGGGGCAGCAGCACAGCTCAGCTTAGGGTTCAAAATGGACAGCCCCTTTATGGAAATTGGACAAAGAGAGGAAGGGGCAAGACTAGGGAGGGCTGTTCGGGGCTCCACAAAATGGAAGAAAGGGCACAGCAGCTGCAGCAGCCTCTGCAAACCACCAGCCCTTTAAGGAGGACTTGGATTCCCCATAACTCCAGAGCAGAAGAGGAACAGGGGAGGGGGGGGACCTGGTGATGAGGCGTGGCTCAGCATCCTTTCTGCAGCAAGGAGACAAAGATCAGACTGGACACGAGGGTACTGAGGGAGGCACTGTCTCTGCCCTTACTTTTTACGTGTGGGTACCCTGGACTAAATCTTATGTAATATAAATCTTTCACAGCCTGGAAAAGAGACAGCCAGATCTTCATTTCTGCCTCAGTGTCTTGTACCATGGGATGTAACAAATTTATTTCTAAAACTACTTCAGATTTCTGGCTTTATTGTCTCCAACACCAGATGTCCTGCCACTAGTGAATTGACACAGTGGAGACACACCTGGAATGGGAGGCACAGACCTATACTAAGGGCTGGGAACCTGCAACCCTGAGCCCTTGGGTGTGATCTTTTGACTGAGTCTAAATTTTACAGAACAATCCTTTTTCTAAAGGGATTTGTTCTCTGAAGTTTGGTTTTAGTTAAAAGGTCACACTTGGGGACCTAGAAGGCCACATGTGGCTTCCAGGGAGGCTGAAAGTTCCCCAACCCTGACTTAGACTGAAGTTCTGCCTTACTTACTATGTGGCCTTGGCAAACCACTTAAACTCTCTAAGCCTTTACTTTCATATCTATATAATGGGAATGAAAATAAAATCTATATAAAGAAAATCCCAGTGTGGCTGTAAGGTCCAAATGAGATGTTCTGAAAGTGCTTTTCAAACCATGGCACCTCATAGAAGTGTTTATTATTATCACTATCATTCATCTGTTAGCTGTTCTGATGGAGTTTACATCTCATGCTACTGATTCTTTTCTAGTTCATGTTCTTCACATCATTGCACAGAATTACCATCTATTCTAACTCAGTCAAAATATTGGGATATGAAATTGTCTGCTGCAGGCTCCATGAATACACCTTTAGGGTCATTCTGGGAGGAGACAGGATTGTGGGGATCCCACATTCGTCACCCTGTTCCCATATGGTTTTCTGATCTTCCCCTTGGTCTCTATAGGTTGCAAGGTTTTCATTCAGGAAGCCCAGAGATAAGGAACACTTGCTATTCTATTATAAACATTGTTCTCCAGTGTTTATGGATCAGTGTTGTATCTAGGAGACAGGGAGTATAATTTTGTTCCGTGACTGTGTTTTAGTTCCATTGCAATTCATTTTTCAGCTCCCAAGCATCTCCTAAGGTCTCTGTTTGTCACAGGAACATTGTCATCTGTTCACTTTTGAAAGATATTGAGCTTCTGACAGATAATTCCAGTCACCGGTTCATGCCTTGCTAAGTAGAAATTAGGCACTAAAGTTTTACAACCTCCGGTGAAGAGTTGCTCCATTTCTACCATTTGTTTGCATAGTCTGCGCTGATTGCTAAATCTGGGCTCCTGAAGTAAAATCTAGAATTTCTGCTGATAATGACCTTATGTGTGATTGCCATCAGAAAACCCCTCTAATTCTATAACTAAACCTACTTGAGGAGCACATGGTCTTTGGTTCTCTCTATACTCACTGATGGTGAAGTCTTAGGGAATGTCACATATAGGGCGCTTCTGGACTCCATTGTTGGATCTTTGCTATATTACAGGCTTCCCCCAGAGAGTGACCGCTTTTATATACACTGGACCCATCCAGGGGTGACCATCTATTTCATTTTTAACTTTTACTATTGCTAAGTGAAGTGTTACATCTCTGTGTTCCACAAATGTTTCTGTCTGTTTTAAACTTGTTTTCTAAGTACTATTAATAAGAAATGTTGATCCTGTGCTTTATTATTAGGTAAATTTTTGTAAGGATCCTTTCAAGTCTGTTGTGCATTTTTACAGATATGAGAAAGGGCCTTTCTATGCTCAGCCGTCTCTGAAAGCATGGTTACTTTAAGGCAACCATTTTCTCAGAGGTAAATTGGGAAGCAGCAACAACCCCTACCCATTCCCCACCCCTAAAATGGCAGGCAGAGGGTTCTATGGGATGGATAGATTACTCTGAGAGTGTTAGGCATGGCAGTAGCTGATGTGGTATTGGGATTCCTATGGTTACAGCCACACAGCACAAGTGTTCTGTTCCTTCCTCCTAGAAAAGCTCTCTAAGCCTGCTCAGGAGACACCTGAGACCTTTGTTTCACCCAGATAGAATTACTTTAGGAGCAGAGAGAAGAGATTCTCACCAAAATACAAGGACTTCCTGAAGGTGTTTAACCAGGAACCTCCTCCTGATTTGGTTACACCATAAGAGTTCTACTGGACACGTACCATCCATTAAAAAGTGGTTCAGTTGGTTTCCTTAAAGGGCAAAAATAAAACCTTTCTCAGAAGTTAAGCTACTGCCTTCAGTATTGACACCCAAATGTCATGGTAAACACACATATTTCAAGGGCGTTGGAATGAGGTATTCTGGAAGGGAAAGGAACTTGGATTACAAGAATCAACTACACAATAAAAGTGAATATAATCTTTCAGAGGATGAAAGGGACATTCTTCGAAATAGGGGACATTCAAACATTCCTGTTGAAAAGCCCAGAGTTAAAGAGAGATTTTGATTGTCAAATATAAGGCTCGAGGGAGGCATAAAAAGGTAAAGAGGAAAGCAAAAATGTGACTTATTCAACATGTTTAAAGTCTTTCCATCCCTGCAGGGGAAGACAATACTTGTAACTCTTAAGAACTGTATCACTAATAGGGTGGTTAAGAGGAGTATACACTGAAAGAGACTGTGGGTATAAACTGACTTCAGTGGGATGACATAAAAAATTAAGGGCTGCACTGGGAGAAGAGGGAAGGGAGAGGAAGACTGCAGTAAACTATACCACATTTAAAGGTGCAGAAGACATATTACAGTGGAGGGAAAGAAGGATGGGGGGAGCATTGCTTGAACCTCCCCCTCAGTGTATTTCTCTCAAAAAGAGAATAACGTACACATTGAATTGGGGTGGGAAATCTTTCCTATCTACGGGTGATACATAGCCAATGAAGAGAAAATTAAAGCTATGCTCAGGATTTATTTTGCCCAATCATATGCCACCAAAAGTGACAATCTACGTGAAATGGAAGAATATTTACACAAATATAAACTGCCCGTGTTAGTAAATGAGAAAATAGAAGACTGAAAAACCTTATTTTAAAAGAAGACATTGAAAAAGGCATAAATAAGTTCCATGTGTGTAAAATACCCTAGGACCATTTAAAAACATTTGATACCAATACTGAATGAACTCTTTGAAAAAGTAGATAAAGAAGGAGTCCTATCAAATTCCTTTCAAGGCACTAATATGTTTTTGGTACCTAAACAATGCTGTACGGATATACACAGACTAGTTCCTTATTGGTGGAGCTTCAGAATGAAACTTCTAATTTGGAAAGTAATTATGAATCATACAAAGAAGATAAGAAAAATGTCCAGAGCCTTTAAAACAAAGACTCCATTACACCCCAGTGAAACCTTTTAGAAGAATATAGTCCCCATATATTTCACAATACTTACAATAGCACTTTTTGTGACAGCTAAGAATTGGAAAGAAAGCAGACATTCATCACCCGGGGAATTGCTAAACAAGGTGTGGAACATGAACATCATTGAATACTACAATAATACTATTACAGTACCTATTATAATACTATCACTACCAGTGATGTGTGTGATAGAGTCCAAAGAAGTATAGAAATATCTTTGTGCAATGATACAAAGTGAATGCAGCAGAGTCGAGGAAACAGTATCTACACACAGTAACTATAATAACTGAAAGGGAAAGTATGACAAAAAAAATTCAACGTAACTGTAACAAATTGGTGAAGATCAAGTGGAACTGTAAAGAAAGTATGGGAAGACAACATCACCCGACCCCAACCAGGAAGTGAGAGGTCCACAGGTGTCACACATTGCACACCTTTTCCCATACGCATCAATCAGTTCTGCTGGTTCTTTTTTCCTTCCTGAAACAAGAAATACTATTTGTCACATAGCCTGCTTCTCAAGGATGGGGAGAAGGAGGGATGAATGAGATACCCTGGTGATGTAAGAAACAGAAAACAACAATACAAATTTTTAAAAAGAGGTCAAGTACCTCAAAGGTAATAATGGATAGGGGGAAGGAGGAAAGAAAGAGGTTTGGGGTTAGGGATTATCAGTAGCAGAACTCAAACTATGCTACACAGCAGTGAACATGAAAACAATTATCCTTCTTCTTTAATCCTCTCTGACTTTTCCTGACACCATTTGGGGTTTTCTTGGCAAAGATCCTGCAGGGATTCACCGTTTCCTTCTGCAGCTCATTTGACAGATGAAGATCTGAGGAAAACAGGGTTAAGTGTCTTGCTGAGGGTCACACAGCTAGCAAGGTTCTGAGACCAGGTTTGAACTCAAGATGAGTCTTCCTGACTTCAGGCCCAGTGGGACTGAAGCTGCCTGGAAACACTGGAAACTTGTAAAAATGTGAGAGGTTGATCAATGGAATGTATTCGTTTTGCAATGTTCAGAAGGAAACAAAGAAAATACCTTGGTGCTTAATAAATCCAAAGATATCAACTGCTGGTGTGGGGAAGGTGAGTATACACTATTTGATTTAAAAAAAAACAGATAGGACGAGAGAAAAGAAGTTTGCAGGAAATTCGATAGGAGATCAACACCACACACTTATCAAATTAAACTCCAAATGGATACAGGAATTAGCTCTAAAATGGGATTCAACATCAGTTAGAGAAGCAAGGAGATGTTATCACAGAGCAAGCAGTAGAGAGAATCACAGAAAAAAGTGGATGATTCCACCTCTATAAAGCTGAAATGTTTTTGCACAAACAGATCAAATTCAGTTAAAATGAGAAGGGTGACAGGTAGGTGATGAAAAACATCCTTGATTAATGGTCTCTAAGGACTGCTGCATGTGCAGCATGTAGGAGGAACTGATCCCAATTTCTAAGATTAAGCCCCATTCTCCAATAGGTCAAAGGAACAGGAAGGTTCCAAAGGAAGGAATCCAAGCTATCAAGAGCCCTAAGACCCAATGCTCCCAATACCTTATAATGGGAGAAGTGCACATTAAACCCACCCTCTTCTTTCAGTCTGTAAAACACAGAAATCTGCCGGTGCAGGGACAGGACCAATAAGAAAACTCCTGGAAATGCCTCTGTCACCTGGTTCTCGTTAAAACTCAAACAAAATATATGGAAAACCAAATATACCATTGAATTAAATAACACAAAACAAAAGAGATGATCTGGAGAAAGGGAGGGGAAGAGTTCCTGCAGGTTCTCCTCTCTTCTCAGCCTGAGACCAAGACAATGAAGGGAGGGAGCTAGGAAGAAAGGATGGAAACCTCCATTGGAGGAGGGGAGGGAGGGAGGAAGAGAATGAGGAAGGGAGGGAGGGAGTGAATGCTTCTAATGCTTCTCCTGGCTGGCCTCTACCACACCTCACCCAACCACATGATGCCCCATTCCCCAAGCCCCAGACATTCAGACAAAGGACTAGGAAGGCAGGAAGCCCCAGAAGCAGCAGCCCAGGAGGAGAAGGCACAGAGAGGTTCACCTCAGAACAGACACACCCATATGTACACAACCCAGAAACCTTCCACCAAAACATACACCATAGCCATACACAAATGTATTTATAGTCCCAGGACCTTCCATCCATCCTTGCACAAGTCTTTCTCAGCACTAAAGAAAACCAAATGGAGAAGAAGGGCTCAAGCTTCAGAAAGAGGTGGGGGCCGGGGAAGGGAAAGGGAAAGAGGAAGAGGAAGAGGAGAAGGAGAAGAAAGGGAGAGGCTGACGCAGGAGTAGGGAGGGGAACTTGCCTTACTCATAGCCACTTAGACAGTAGTAGGACCCTCAGGATCAGTTAGTCTGGAAGATGGGGAAAAGGTTGGGGTAATAGAGGAAAGGGAGGGATGTGGAGGGGAAGGAAAAGGAAGAGGATGAGCTGCAGGCAGACCTCCTTCTGCTCACCCCACTAGCATCTTCCACCAGACAAAGAAGGCTTACTCCTTATATAAGGTGGGAAGTAGCGGGCACTGTGATGTCACTGCACAGAGGGGCTAGTCTTCTCCCAGATCCAAGTGAGAAAAGGGGAGGAAGGCGGCTCTAACATCAGACCCAAAGCAATGTGGACCCCCCACACTGAGACTGTCTAGGAGAGGGCCCACAGGTGCATCCTCCACTTAGATGGGGGTCTGGGGCTGACCAGGGTCCCGGGTTCCAGAGGACAGGCTGCTGTGGCTGGCGGTGGGGGAAGCAGCAGCTGAGCTCAGCTTGGGATGTTTGAAGGTTAGCCCCTTTATGGAAACTGGGGTGCAGAGCACAAAGAGGGAAAATGGGAGGTTGAGGGAGGCTATCCTGGGCTCCACAAAAGGGAAGAAAGAGCACAGTAGCTGCTACAGCATCTACAGACCACCAGCCCTTGAATGGGATTTGGATTCCTCACAAGCCCCACCGCAGAGGAGGAAAGGGCCGGAATCTGGGGAAAGGGTGGAGCTCAGTCTCCTTTCTCTAGACAGGAGGAAGCAAAGTTCAGGCTTGGCGGGAAGGACTTGGGGCACCCAGAAAGGCCGTGTGACTGCCCCTTCTCTTTATGTGTGGTGACCGTGGTCTAAATTCTTTGTAATTAAACCTTCTAGAGCCTGGACAAGAGGGAACCACACCCTCCTTTTGCCTCAGTGTCCTCCAACACAGAACTTAATATATTTCTCTCTAAAACTTTTTTAGATCTGGGGCTTTGTTCTGTCCCACACCAGCTGCCCTGCCAGTAGTTGGCAGTGGAGGGTTGTACCACAGCCCTTAGTACGTTTCTCTGAAAACAGTAAGTGCCTAACAAATGCTCATTCATTCATTCCTGACTGACAATACAGAGCCCTCTTTGAACAGATGATAGGTTTGGAGCTGATAAGGAATCGAAGGCCTCCACCCATTTTCTTCCGCAAAAAGTCTAAAGACAACATCAAAAACATCATGAAAATGCAACTGGGATGAGAACATGAGACGATGGAGTTTCCATGGCACCCTACCCATAACTATTGTCCAGATTATAGGAATAGTGCCTGGTGATTGTCCTTCAGGATATGCCCTGACCATCTGAGGAGGTCTCTTAACTGTTTTAGACAGTGCTTTGACTGCTTTCAAAACGCAGGTGGTAGAGAGATGGGCCACCTTTTGTGAAGTATTTTGCACAGCAGCAGCTGTTTCCTTTATGTGTCTTCTGCATACTAATGTGCAGTCTGCTTCTTTATTTCTCTTTCCATGGCTCTGGCTCCGCATCTCTGTCTGTTTTGTTCTCTGTCTCTTAATATATACAATACATATGCCTGAGTGTATATATTGTGAAGTTCTGTATACCTCCTGATATTACATAGTCCCTGGTGATTGAGGTCTCCTCCCAGCTGGTGGTCCAGGACAAAGCTGGGAAGAAGCGCTCCCCTCCCCCTGGCCTAGGGATCATAATGGAGGCCTCCTAAGGAAGTACCCTGAATGCCAGCAATTCAGGATTCCAGGTATCCTTGACAACGGCCAGTTGCCTATAGTTGCCCCTTCCTCCTCCCTGCTCTTTGAACAAGCTAGGGGCAAGCATCCTGGGGCCCAGTGGCTGGGCTTTGTGGGAAAGGGGCTTCAGTGCCTGCTTATGCTTTCACATTTACTTTAATTAAATCTTTCGTTTAAGCAATAATGCGCAGTGATTAAGCCAAACCAGCAAACACCAGTCGCTCATACAATGGCAGGGTTTTAAGCTCTGTTGGGCTTATCTAGGTTTATTTGTGCAACCTGGTAAGGGAAAATCCCTTTCTGCTTTTTTATTCAGTTATTGCTAAAAATCACTGGGATAAGGGCATTACTCAAGGAGTAGAGAGACGAAATTTGTACCCTACATACTCCAGGTTTTGCCAGAAGTCACATGGTGGGAGGAAGAGTTTGCTTTTAGGTAGCTTTGAAAGATGAAAGATCCTAGGCACCTGCATCAATATATCAACAGGCAAAGGTCAATAGACTTGACCTCTATTCCACTCCCTACCTGGGAAGATCTCTAGTACAAATTGTGTGAACTTAGGCAAACACCCTTCCAGCAATGATATTTATTGTTCTGAAAACCCTCCAGCTCTGTCTAGCTGTATGCTGTGGACCCTTCTAGTGTGGCCAGTCTATAGAGTTCGCCTTGGGGCAGTGACATTCTGGGTTCCAAGGTTCCATTAAGTTCTGGCCATCTATGATCCTGATATGATCCTCACAACCTCCGACTTTTTGTGTTCCAGAGTCCCTTCCAGCTCTGACATTCCATGTTCTCTGGCCTCTAGGTCCTTCCAGATCCTACATTCTATGATCTAAGGATGTTCCCAGCCCTGACATTCTATGATCTAAGAGTAAGACCACCTTACAGTCATGAGTGTATTTTGGAAGTGATCTTGATAGTAATATAATGCCCCATCTCAGTCCACAGAGCTCATTCTTTTGCAGCTTTAGGGAATTTCTTTTAGAGAAAACATTATTGATTTGGAAAACTCCTAATACTTAGGCAGAGATTGGGCTCCCTGCTCAAAATGACATTTAAAAATATCTGTATTTAACCCCCAGCCTCTTCATGGTTGAGGCAAAATCTAGGTTACTAGAGACCTTTGTGTGACTAAAAACAGGTTACTAGAGTGTCTATGACTAGATGTATGTTAGGAGAAGACATACAGAAAGGAGCAGAGTTCTTCTTGGAACTTTCCTTGGCCTCCAGTAGCTGGGTACTCCGGTGGCACCAGTCTTGGTCTACTCTGAGATGCTCATAGAGCCAGTGTCCATCTTTGATATTTTCCTTCTCTGTCCCAGCTCAGTCCTCCCTTCTCTTTGTCTTATTGCTGGCTGACCCAGCTCTCCCATGTCTTGTCTGTGCTTGCTATGACTCTGCTGCTTCTTCTCTATTTCCAATCCCTAGAAATCCCTGTCTTCTTCTGGGATGGGTCCTCTCTTTCAGACAAGTTCATAAAGGCATGACCAGATCCCTTAAGGAAGTGTTTTTGCTTGATTCCCGGAGATATGTAAAGACCCTGCTCACACTTGATTCTAATTGGTTGATTGATTCAATTAATAGCTGTTCTTGTCTCAGGAAGGTATTACTTTGAAGGGAGTGAAAGAATCAGAGAAGCTCCTCACATAAGGATTCCACCAGCTCTAAAAATCTATGATCTAAGGACCCCTTCCTCAAGCCCACCCCCTGACCCTCACAGGCCAGCAGTAGAGAGCATAGGACTAAATGAACCCTTCCTTCAAATGATAAATAGATTCTATGCAAAATCAAGCAAGCATTATGTGTAATAGGGATAAACTACAAGCTTTCCCAGTAACATTAGGGGTGAAGCAAACATCCCCTGTAGAAGCATTTTATTCAGTATTGTACTAGAAATGTTAGCTCTAACAATAAAGGAAGGAAAAGAAATTTAAGTAATTAGGATAGGCAATGAGGAAATGAAACTTTCAATCTTTGCAGTTGATATACATAGAGAATCCTGGAGAACAAGCGAAAACTTAGTTGAAACCTTACAGCTTTAACAAACTTGTAGGATAGAAACTAAACCCCATAATTAAATCATTAACATTTCCATATATCACCAACGAAGTCTAGTAGCAAGAGAAAGAAAAATTCTATTGAAATTGAAAAATGTATATAGAGAACCATCCCAAACATGAAAAAATATTTTCAGAATAATTGAGTAAAATGAAAGAACCTATTGAAAACGTCTGAAAATAAATTCCTGCTGCCATCCCTGTGTACCTTTCACCTCTGGAAAGGAATCTGAGACTTGTCTTCTTCCTCTCTTTAAGGGGCATCTTGATGGAGCTTTGTATTAGTCATACAGAGTTGGTCTCCATCAATGTGGTGTATTTTTCTTTGAGGGGAGGGACTGTATCCTTTTTATCTGTGGAATCCTAGCACCCACAGAAAACTTTGGTAAGTAGAAGGCTTTTAATACATCTTTTTTTGACTGATTTAGTGACATTGAAAATTGTCACCCTTATTTAGTGCCATCTAGTGGTTAAAATCTATATTGAAAGATTTAGGCACTTTTGGTTAACTTTTGTGGACAGAGGGAATATTGCATAACAATGAAAGTTTGAGGCAAGAGAGCAATATATTATGAAAGTCCTGTCTTGTGGTAAATTCAGATATTATACGTTTAGTCTGTCATCCCATGTTTAAGCCTCCGATTCATTTTAAGCCATATTTTTATTGAATGCTATGCCATATTATAGCTCCTTCCTGGTTAAGCCAGCAGAATGGAACTAAATCAAATCCAAAATTTATGAAATGAACAGAATGCTGGATTTCTTCAGTGTCAATATGAATTCAGACTAAATCATCATCAAAATTTTCTATTAAACTCTCCATTGTAACAAGTCATTTGATACAGCATAAGAGTTCATAGCAGTGGGGACACCACCAAGCTGATATTACCCTCCACTGTGGTTAGGCGCCTAAACTCTTCATGTTGTCCAACCAAAGGACTGAAACATTTTGATTAAATACATGAAAAAACCCACGATCTTTTTTTCGAAAAAAATTTATTTTAAAATTTATATGTATTTATTTACTTTTAATTAACAAAATTCAGTTCCACAGTCTCTTGAGTTTCAAGTATTCTCCCCGGCCCTCTCCTCTCCACCCCCCCCCCACTATGGCAGTATGCAATCAAATATAGGATTTACAAATATCTGAAAGAAATTTATGAAAGAAATATCAAGTTTGTCTAAGAATTGAGCTGTGTGAAATTCAGCATTCTGGTAAATGTTTGCCCAGGATATCTTGTCCTGTCTTGCCTGACTTTATGGGATACAACAGACTTTAACATCGTGTGTTCTAAGCAAAATGTTATAATAGTTTGCTTTTTCCTTCTCCAGAGCGTTCCCATTTAATACATAAGGGACTGAGTCAAATAAGGGTTAAGGTACTTGCCAAGGATCACATAGCTAGCATGTGTCTAAAGCCAGACTTAACTCTGATCTATCTGGCTCCAAGTCCAGAGTTCTATCCACTGCGCCACCTAACTGCCCTTCCCAGAGCTAGTAAAAAAAAACACAAAAAAAGAAAAGAGAAAGAACCCAAAAAACTATAACCGTGGAAATATACACAATCAGATAGCAAGACTACAGCTGTATTCGTTTTCCTCAGTAGTAGTGCTTCGATTCCAATTCAGTTTTTCTACTTCCAAATCTGATCTCTGTGTTCAGGTTAGTGATTTTTCTAATATATTAATAGCCAATTAGTAAACTAAGATTGATAATTTTCCTCTCTATTTCCTCATTTAGGAACCAATCCCCTATATGTCAGTCAGTCTCAGAAGGACAATGCTGATAAATAACATTTTCAAATTCTCAGGGAACATGCTCCATGATCTTGGGCAGGAGAGCTCCAGCCCAGCCCTAAAGCATTAAATCTATGCCCTTACAGCCCCTCATTGTGGTTCAGGGTAACCCAACTCAGGAAGGAGAAAACCAACCAGAGTGGTCTAGGTACAGGGGGATTCCTTTGTCCAGACTGCTGGAGGTGGCTGAGTTTCAGAATCAAGCCCCGTACTCAGCAGGAGAAAAGACCTTTAGCCCACCTCCTCAGATATATTCCTCCCCCCTCATTAATTTTTCACCTATCAGGGTTGATTTTTACCTGTCAAGGACACCTTCTCTTCCAAAGGTATTTAAGAATTAAGTCATCTCCATGGTTTTGTCTTTGGTTGAGGAGAGAGACCACAGATCAGTAATATATTGTCAATGAGCCTAATTTTTCCCCCAGTTCTTTAGCATTTTATCTTTGCCCATTTACGTGTAAAAACAATTTTTAACATTTACCTTAAAAATTTTGAGTTCTAAATTCTCTCTCTTTTCCTCCAACGCCCCTCCAAAAAGGAAAACATTTCTGCAATAGTCATGTGGTGAAAGAAAGCATAGCCAAGAAATGAACTCAAGAAAAATTTTAAAAGCAAAAAGTAATTAATGCTTTTCTCTGTATTCAGATATAGTCAGTTCTTTCTCTGGGGAAGGAGAGCATTTTTCATCAGAATTCCTTCAGAGACGTCCAGGATTTCAGATAGCCCAAATAATAAACTGATTATTACTTACACAGAAACTCTGTCTTTCAGGCTCTAGATCTAGGGCTCGGTGATCCCATGGGCTCACTGAAGGTTTTAAAGGAATGACTGGGCAGAGAGGGAACTGAGGAAACAGATCGACACCATATAAGCTTGGCAGTGACTGAAAGGTGAGAAAGGGAAGAGACAGGGGAAAAGGGAAAGGAGAACAGGAGGGGGGTGCTTAGTTCAGATGGAGTATGACAGTGGGAAATGGATGATGAACATCATTCAGGTTTTGGAAGTTGAAGAGCTGGACTGGAATCCCAGCCCTCCTACTGAGGACATTGTCTATGGCTATAGCCTCACTTACCCTGTGATTTTATAAACTCCCAGGCTTATTGTTTTTTTTTTTTATTATTTTTACTAGCCCTGCAAACCTGGGTATATATTTACCAGCAAGCTTGATTGGGAAAGTAGCCAAGTTTCAAAGTTTTGATATTTCTTTAATAAATTTCCTTCAAAAGAAAAAAACTGTATTTTTGTACTTACTATCTCTAAATATTGCTCTTGTGAGTGGGTAAAAGATTAATGATTGATCATTTATCAATAATCAATAATTAATCAATATTGTAAGCTCTTCCATGTCCTCTGTGTCACCTGTGAGGATTGCCAAAAACACTTTCTTTAATCCTGAGAATTCTTGGGCCAAGGAAACAGCTGAAGTTAACAAAGTCATGTGAGTGGGAGCCAGGCTAAGCTCCCCCTTTTTATTATAAAGAAGTGTGTTTCAGGAAAACAGGGACAAGTTCTCATAAAACACACTTCATATGACTAGGAACTGACATCCACCTTAGGTTTTGGACAAATCCTGGGGCATAAGGTCTACGTTCCATATTTCTTTCTTGCCTTTGTACCTTCTTTGTTCCGACCAGTACTAAAGAACTGCACATATTCTCTGACTTTGGAGTCTCAACCACGGAGAAGACCCTCTGCCTGGGACTTTCCTATCAGGACCCTGATTGACTGTCCCAGGGCTCCCGAGCTGGAGAGATCAGGAGTTGGTCTTTCCCCAAATTGATGATGTTTTTCTCTTTCTGTTTGTACCTGTATTTTACTGCTTATCTATGTAGCCTTGCTTATGTCACATTGTTATCAAAATCACTGTCCTTGTAGTTCTGTGCTTATCTGATTGTCAATTATTAAATAAAGCTTCTATTTCCTTTGGAGGGTGTATCTTAATGTAAGAGCGAATCCGAATCACTTTTTTATTAACTCTACAAATTGGCATCAAGCACAGGATTCTCTGTGCAATGTGCCATTCATTAAAAGGAATAGTGAGCCTGTAGTATCAGATATGAATATACCTGGGTGGGAGGAGTTGCCTTACTTCACTATAGCAAAAGAAAGGGCAGTTGGTACAGCACCTTGTGAGGATTGGGGAAATAAGATGAAACAAGCCATGTCCTTACAAGTAACTGACTGAAAAATATACCAATTAAAAAAAGGGAAGGAGATGGAAGGAATTTGTAGGAGTGGTTGTGCATTGTTCACTGCATATAGGAAAATGGGGGAGGCAAGGGAGAAATCTGTAGAGGATAAAGTTGTGTTGGAAAAAGAATT
The DNA here is from genome assembly GCA_028646575.1 of Pseudocheirus occidentalis. Classification (NCBI taxonomy): domain Eukaryota; kingdom Metazoa; phylum Chordata; class Mammalia; order Diprotodontia; family Pseudocheiridae; genus Pseudocheirus; species Pseudocheirus occidentalis. The sequence continues at coordinate 56,198,355 of CM053602.1, read as the reverse complement.
GGCTGAGCTACAGTGCCAGCTGTCCATGTTTCCATGTCAAAAGTAAGGGTGGCACAGTTTAAATCTAAGAAGAGCAAAGGAAAAATTAATTAAGAGAAAGTGCATGTAGTCATACTTACTGCCACTGCAAGTTGGTATCTGGACAAAGGGGATGGAGATATTTGAGATGGTACAGAGGATGATGAGTATGTGGGATGATGAGGCATGGAAGGACCATGAGCGAAAATCCCCCTATGATGAGGTAAAAAACTGGCCTGATTAGGAGGAGAAAGAGAAAGTACTTAAGGAAGTCACTGAAGATTTTACTCAACAGGAAACTACTGACATAATAAGTAGATTTACACAAAGACCAGGGGAGCCCCTCATTGCTTATTTAGTATGGATAAGGGATAGCACAGCAGTCAAGATATGACTAGACACAAAAGACTGCATAAAATGTATTGGAGTCAGTAGTAATCCTTTTGTACAGTGAGCAATTAGACAACATGATGTGATTCCAGGACCCCCTCGGGATACAACCATATAAGACTTGGTTGCTGAAGGGTGTGCCAAGCAGTGCTAGACTGATTCAGGGTGGAGTAGGGGGAATCATACATGGTATTCATGCAAGGATGGAATACAAAAATTGAAGGAAGTAGTTATGAAAACTGCTATCATGGTAGGGAAGCTGATACATATCATTTGAACCCAGTAGGAGCTCTTCATAGGAATTCCTTGGTGAAATCTGCCCCTGCTTCTTATAAGAATCTTATCATGAATCTGCTCCAAAGTGAGTACCTTTGGCATAGGTACTGGACAAAATATCCTAAATAAGTGATTTGGGAGATTAGGAAATAGTGGATAAAAATTTTAGAGGGAAGGAAAGTAACATTAAAAAAATGACCCTTGGAATAGTAATAGTAATAATCAAATGAGCAGGAATGATCTGTTCACCATGTTGTTACCAGCTTGGTGAGATAAGGAAGTTATTTTTAATTGATTTGTTTATTGAGTTTTAGCTTACAAGATTCAGTTTCACATGAGTTTCAAATTTTCTCACCGCCCTCTACCCTCCCTCCCCCCCGCCATAGCAGCATGCAATCAAGTATAGGATCTGCAAATACTTTCACATTGGACATTAGTCTGGTTTTATAAAAGGGTTGTAAGCAATGGACTGAACAATGGGAAAAAAAGAAACAAAACAAACATGGAAAAGAGCGATAGAATGTAGATTGCTTCAGCCACCATTTAAACTCTGCTCTTTATAGATCTTTCTCTGAATACAGTTATCTCCTTCCATCCTGAGACTTGTAGAGTTGTCTTATACCTGTGTATTGCTAAGGAGAGTCCAGTTTATCAAGGTTGGTCATCACACATATGATGCGTCTGTTATTGTGTACAAATTTTTCCTGGTTCTGCTCTTCTTACTTAGCATCAGTTTGTATAAGCCTCTCCAGGTAAATATGAAGTCCATCTCCTCCCCATTTGTTATACCACAATAGTATTCCATTACATTCATATAGCCATTCCCCACTATTGTTTAGCAATTCCCCAATATTATGTGAATCTGAAGATCTTCCCTGCCCCTAGGCCCTTTGATAGGCTTAAGTGGCTCTGAGAATATTCCCTGATTTGAAAGTACACTCTGCCCCCTAATAGGCTGAATGTGGTCACATGGGGCCTGTGGAGGGAGGCTTGTCTTTCAAGAATGCCCACACCTTATTATTTTGTGATTGGGCAGTGAGTCAAGAAGGCTGTGATATTCTCTGATTCAGGAGAAGGCTATATATACACCCTGATGTGAGATTTTGCTTTGGGGCTCACTTTGAGAAGAATTGTGTTATTTGGCCAGACGAGACTCTGGGAAGCTGTTGAGCTCCCCAAACTTTAAAAAACCCAGATGTTGGTGCTTCCTTGTCTGATAACTGAAAAGGTATGGAAGTAATGGTCAGATGGTTGGAAGTCTGTCTACTGATCGATTTCTTTGTCTGCTTGTGACTTCTGTCTGTATTCTGTTTGCATTCTCTGAAGTTCAGGGTGCTGACTTTTCCCCCTGAACTAGGTAAATGATATATGTTTGATTAATTAAAGTAAGATTTTTAACCCTCTTTCAGTTACTTTCCTTTAGAAAAGCAGATCTAAGAACCTGTGCTAGCAGCCACTCTGTGTATGCTAGGGTGTTTGCTGATACACCCAATTGATGGGCATCCCCTTAATTTCCAGTTTTTTCCACCAAAAAGAGAGCTGAAAAAAATATTTTTGGACATATGGGTCTTCCTTCCACTTCTATGATCTCTTTGGAATACAACCCCAGAATTGGAATTACTGAGTATAAGTGTATGCAATTATTTGTAGCTCTTTGGGCATAGTACCAGATTGCTCTCCAGAATGGTAATATCAGTTCACAGCTCCACCACCAGTTCACAGCAGTAGTGTTCCAATTTTTCTACATCCTCTGTAGCGTTTGTCATTTTCCTGCTTTGTCATCTTAGCCAATCTGACTGGTGAGATGTGATACCTCAAAGCTGTTTTGATTTGCATTTCTCAAATCAATAGTGATTTAGAACATTTTTCCATATGCTTATAGCTATCTTTAATTTCTACCTCTGAAAATTGCCTGTTCGTATCCTTTGACCATTTATCAACTAGGGAAAGACTTGTATTCTTATAGATTTTACTTAATTCCTGGTATATTTTATAAATGAGGCCTTTATCAGAGACAGTGTTTGTAAAAATTCTTTACCAGTTTCCCACTTCCCTCTTAATCTTGGTTACATTGTATTTTTTTGTTAAGAAATTTTTTGCTTTCATGTAATCTAGATGAAGCATTTTGTAAGGAAGCAACAAAAGTGGCAGAAGCGGAAGAAGCCACAGCAGCCTCCACTCAGTTGCTTCAAAGCTCCTGGCCTACAGACTGGGACCAAATGGTTGCTCTCAATGCACGAAAGTTTATTTTGATATAAATATATACATATATACATAGATAGATAGACCCACACATATACAAATACACTATATGCTCCCAAATACTGGCCATTTTTTACCAATTTAAAATATAAAAAGAATATTTTTGTTTATCATTCACATATTCCAGTCTAATTTTTATCAGGCATCTGTGATGGATGAGAAAAACAAATAGAGAGCCCTACCATTTAGTGTTTCTTCCTACCATTTGGTGTTTCTTCCTGCCATTAGGATCCACTCTTCTGACTCTGAGAAAGATGGGCACCAATTCACCACCTGAGGAAAAGAAGCCAGATTGTATTGTGTTTTAGGTGCAGAGCCATGATGCAGCAAGGTTTCGCAGCTCCCACATAGCCACCTCAAATACCCATAAAATATGACTCTAAACAAATTTGAGGACTCCAAAATGCACAAAAATACAGAAAATACATCTCTTGTTGAAGGCAGCTCTGCAAGTGGGGCTCATCCCAGCAGGCTAGGAGGAGAAACCAGCCCAGCCTGAAACCATGGCCTGGCCCCAGGGCAGCAGGGAGGAAGCATAGCTGGAGTCTTTAGGAGAGTGGATAGGCAGCAGCTGTGGAAGGTTCCAGATTTATCAAGCCAGAAGAAATAAGGACTGACTGAAAGGTCAGTGGAATTCAGCTAAATTTGGAGGAGAAAAGCAAGTTATGTTCATTATTTCTATCATACTATCTATCTATCTTTTCCTCTACCATCTACTTTTGCTTTTGCCTTCAATTTTTCCCAATATCAGGATATTTTACAAACAAGGCCCATTTTTTCATTATGTGGCCAAGTACTGAAGTTTCTTCTTCAGTATTTGGTATTCCAGTGAATAGTCTGAATTAATTTCTTTCAATATTCACTGACTGGATCTCCTTGCTGTCTAGTGGACTAAGAACAGAGATGAAAATGAATCCTTTGCATGGGTTAAATTTTACATATTCAGACACATTCTAGAGCAGAAGATTGATCTCCTTAGAGCCCTCCCTGCTATCACATGCAGTGCTTTCTAGGACACTCCACATTCTGACCTTCTGTTTTCTAAGAGACCTCCTCTCTCTCTGGCAACCGTCCTTCTCAGTGTTCTCCTTCCTGTCTCATTTTCTTGCCTGTGGTTCCTCCAAGTCCTATCATTCTGTGTGGTCAAATCTCTGCTTCCAATCACTTCCTTTATCAGCCCTGGCACAAATACTTCTTTCTCTGTTCTAGTATGTCTCAGCATGGACTTTGTGGATACTACACCTCATCTGCTTCAGAATTCTCGATTCAGTATTTCCTTTTAGATCAAATATTCCAAGTTCTATGTCTCTTGTCTGATCTGATCATTTGGTGTCACTTTCCATTCAAAGTCAGGACAACAGAACGAAGAATTTGAGTTTGGATTTGACCTCATGACCTCCTCACTGCACTGCAGGTGCTCTATTTACTGTGCCACCGAGCTGCCCCACGTCTCCCACTTTCTCTGTTCTAGTGACTCTCAGTACTGACATTCCAAACATTACCCTTTAAAATGGCCCCGGATTCTGGATTAGAAATGTCTGTGTCATGTATTCTCAGTGTCCTCCCTGATCCCATATTCTGGCTTCCGTTTCACCTCCAAATTGGTCCATTCAGAGTCAGGATTTAGCTCCTAGCTCAGACATCCTGTATCCATGGTATCAATAAACATTGTCACATGAAGGATACCTGGACCCCTCAACCTTAGAGATGAAGCGACCGTCTAAGACATGGCAATTTTACTTCTAAAGACATATTATGCTAAATTGGGTCAAATAATTATTTTTATTTTATTACAATTCAATGTGAATTACAGTGTGCATGTGTCTTACAGGTATGATGACTTCAAAATAGAAGTTGTCTTTCATCTAAGCTCTTTATACTTCACATGATGAATGTCTAGATAGTAATTTTAATTGACAGTAATAGAAACTACAGGTTTTACTAAAGAAAGAAATACATAAAACTGCATTTATTTTCATGTGCAGGGGTCGTGGTGTTCAGAGGGAGTGAGCCAAAAAATTGACAATAATCTCCCTAAATTCTTTGAAAAGTTAGGTTAAAGATAGGGCTTATTGGTTTTGTTTTCTCTTTGGTTTTGTTAGTTTGTTTATTTTTCTTGTATATCAAAGATGCCCAATAAAAATTATAATGGAATAACTGAATAATCTCCTAAGAAAAACGTACTTTCTTTTTTTAAAATAGTAAAAAATGGCCAATATTTGAGTCCACACAGTATATGTGTATGTACACACACACACATATACATATACACATAGGAAAATAAATCTTTGTGAGCTGTGAGATATTCTATGGGGAGGTCCCTTGCCCTTCTGATTTCTGTTCTCTAAACCCTCCCATCTATAGTATCTCCTGATTTTTGTCTCCATGGCAACTCACAGGCCTGATCCTCTGTGTGTGCTCACATGTGGCTGTCTCTGAAAATGTCCGTTCCAAGATCCTGTACATCTCCCTCTCTCTTCTCTAGGCCCTTGCAGTTCTGAAATGGCAGATTCGTCAGTCTCATCCAACTTATGATTCTGAATTCCAAATTTCCTTCACGCTTGTACTCCTGATGTGCCACGCACTGTCCAATATCCCATAGATTCTCTGAGCTTTTCATTCAAAATCTAGACCTTCAGAGACTGGACTGATGCCCTGGCCAGGAAATTCTGTCTTCTCAGCTTCAGGACCCCTGCAATATAGATCCTTGAAAGGTCCTGTGAAGCCCTGATAGTCAATGTTCCAAGGGACTAAGAAGGGCTGATATTTTGGATTCTAAGGCAGTACTTCATATATATTCTTAAAAGCATTTTTATTTTTATTTTGTTTCTGGATGATCATTACTACGCACATGTATCTTAAGACATATGAATTTACCAGGCTGTCCAATATCTCCCATTTTCTCTGTCTAACATCTCCCCATATTGATATTCCAAATTTCACTGCCTAAAAATGTCCTTGATTCTAGATAAGAAATGACCCAGACTGTTAGATGTTCTAAGTTCTGAGTGCCCTCCCTCATCCCATATTCAGGTTTCAGTTTCTCTTCCTTATTGGTACATTCAGAGACAAGATTGAACTCCTAGCTCAGATATTCTGAATCTGTGTGATCAATAACTTCTACTTTTCCCATGTGAGGGTTACCTGGAAGCCTCAGTCTTGTGTGTTCTCAGGACCACCTAAGACATGACATTTTGGTGTGTAAAGCTGTACCATGCTAAATTGGATCAAGACTTTTTAATTTTTAATTCAATTATGATTACAATGTACATGGGTTTTACCAATATGATAATTTCAAAATAGAAGTCATCTCCCTTATAAGCTGTTAACATTAGAGGATGTTTTCCTGTAACAAATTTCTCAAGAGTTATTTTTGTTAATAATAATAAAAACAACACTTTTGGTAGGGAAAATAACACATGGCTTCATTTGTTTAACTAAGGAGAGGTTGTGTTTCTTGGTGGGTATTGGCTAGCCAAAAAAATTGACAGGAATCTTAGTAAATTCTGTGCAAGGTCTGCTTGAAGATAGCAGAGTTTTTTGGTTTGGTTTTGTTTTCATTTCTTTATATGATTTTTGTTATTTATCACTGATGCCAAATAAAATTTGTATTGTATCAGTGAATGATCCCCTACTAAAGATCTACCTCCTTATATTTTAAATTAGTAAAGAAATGTCCAATATTAGGGCCCATATTGTATATATAACAATACAAATCCTCCTATTATAAATTTTTCCACTGGTAGGCCCCCTTCCCCAGCAGATGATTTCTGTTCTCTGAACCCTCCTACCTAATAGCATATCCTGTTTTCCAGGACACTGCAAGATCTGACATTTCTTTCCCTAAGGGCTCTCTTTGCTCTGAGGTCCCCTCTTCTCTCAGCACTGCTAGTGCTTCTCTCACTTTCACTTCCATGGCAACTGCCAGGCCGGGCATTCTGTGTGTGCTCACATCCTCCTGTTTCTGAAAATGTCCATTCCAAGACTCCATATATCTCCCCCTCTCATTTGTGGTCCCTCACCATTCTGGCCTTGTGGATTCTAAAGTTTCATCCACCTGTTCATCCTTATTCCAAATTTCTTTCCAGCTCCTGCTTTCTATGTGCCATGAGCCGTCTCACATACCCTAGTTTCTCTAAGATTTTCATTAAAAATTTGAACCTTAAGTGGCAGAGCTGATCTCCTAGCTAGAAAATTCTGTGCTCTAAGCCCCAGAACCCCAGTAATAGAGATCCTTGAAAGATTTCAGGAAACCTCGAGCACTATAATGATCCTGATATTTTGGATTCCAAGGACGAAGCCTTTTTGATTCAGAGGGATTTTTCTCCTTCCTTTTTTATTGGAGAATTATTACAGTGTATATGAATCTTACCACATACAAAATTTTAAAACTAATCTGTGTCTCTTCTAAGTTCTATACGTTATTTACCTGCAACTATAAAAGATTTTTTTCCTACTCAGAATACATTTACAGTAAACTTTGGATATTAGGACATTTAGCATTTGAAGGCACATTCCACAGCAGATGATGTAGGTTCTCAGAGCCTTCACAGTTAGAGCACATGGATAATTGGAGGACACCAGTCCTGATCTTGCTGTTCTGTCCTCGATATCTGCGTCCCTTCTGGCACTCCTCAATTTCTCCTCTTCTCCATGGCTTCTCCCAGACCTGAAGTATCTCTTTTCTGATTCCGTTTCTTCAGAGAATTTTCCTCTTTGGCCTCTGAACATCTCCCATTCTGTCATTTCAAGTCATAGTTTTGTTTTTAGTTTCTTTCTTTTTCTTAGATAACACTAAGAAATCAAGAAATGATGTTCAAAATAATTGCCCCTTCTTCCTCATCCAGCTCAGGATTCCAGGATTGTCTAGTTCAGAATTATCGTCATGATATATTCAGGATTATGTATTTCTATCAAACTCATATATGCTAAGTTCATAGTTGATGACCTTACAATCCATTCCTAATTGTTTTATTAAAAGATGGGACTTAAGTTCCATGCTGTGAAATATTGTGTTCCAAGCTCTAGCCTTCCACCTACTTCTCCACGTTCAGGATACCTGGAAGCCCGAGCATTCTGTTTCCTAAGGACCTTCACTAGTAGGAGATTCAGATATCGTAAGGATCACCCTTCTAAGCTCTGTTTGTTTGTTGTTAACATAAGTTTCTTTTATTGTTTTACAAACACACTTGAGACTTACCCATATTCTGATATCCAAACAGCAGTTTCCTCCTTTACCAAGTCCATGTTATAGAACACCACATTTGAATGGCTAAAATAACTGAATATGCATTATCAGTAATATTAACTAATGTTTTGTTGGTGAAGTTGTGAACTAATTTGACCATTCTGGAGAGCAATTTGTAACTATGCTTAAAGGACTACAAAACTGTACATACCCTTTGATCCAGAAATTCTACTACTAGGTCTGTATCTCAAAGAGATCACAAAAATGGAAAAGGACCAGCATGTGCAAAAATATTTATAGCAGCTCTTTTGTGGTAGCAAAATATTGGAAATTTAGGGAACGCCCATCCATCGGGGAATGGCTGAACAAGTTGTAGTATATGAATGTAATGGTGTACTATCATGCTATAAGAAATGATGAGCAGGCAGACTTATGAGAAACCTGGAAAGACTTTCATAAACTGGTACTTAGTGAAGTGTGCATAACCAGGAGAACATTGTACCCAATAATAGCCATAGTGTGTGACGACTGATTTTGATAGACTTATCTTTTCTCAGCAATACAATTATCCAAGAAAATTCCAAAAGACTGGTGATAGAAAGTGTTATCCACATCCACAGAAAGAATTATGGAGACTGAATGCAACCAAAGCATATTATTTTCACTTTTCTTTCACTTGGATTTTTCTTTCTTGTGGTTTTCCCATTTGTTCTGATTCTTCTTTCACAGCATGATTCATGTCAAAATATGTTTAACATGATTGTACATGTATAACCTAAAGTATATAACTGAGAATCCATCTTTTGCATTTATGATATTTTCTATTCTAAGACCCAGTCAGAGCAAATTACTTCTGTTTTAAGAGTTTGCCTAAGCAATCAAAGAGGGTGATTTTAGAGATGTTCTATGATCTGCTCTTTGGAGTCTCAGGTCACTCTCTGCTTCTCCCTAGTGGTCGCATACCTCCTTACTTCTCTTCATCATGGCTTCACCATGCCATATGTTAAGATCCTCCCTTTTCTTATAATTTCCTTCCATATTTCCTGAACATCACCCACTCTTTCACTCCTAGTGCCTCTGAACAATCACATTAGAGATAACGCAGTCGAATAAAGCTCAGGGTTCTGGATTACAAGCTTCTCTCAAGACCACACAGTCTATATTCCAGCACCCTCCATAATTACCCATTCTTCCTTCACTTTAAACTCCCCACTGGTACAGTGAGAGGCAGGATGTAACTGCAAGCTCACAAATTCTGTATGTCTGCTCTAAACTACTTCCAAGGATCTCACCTGAAAGGTACCCAGAAGCATAAACATTTAGTGCTCTAGGGACCATTGAAGATGTGGTATTTTTCCTTCTAAAGCCATATCATGAAAACATGTGTCAAGTATATATTTTTTATTTTATTAATTAGGTTATTATTAAAATATACTTTGCTTTTACTGATAATGATAGCTTGCAAAGAGAAGTCTTCTTCCTGCGATGTTCTCTATACTGAGCATTGACTTTTTGGTCCAAAATTGCTGAAAATCTATTTTTATTAATTATCATGGAAACATAAGTCTTTACTAAGTGAAAGAATACATACGAATACACTGTTTTGGCAACCATGTTTTGTGGATTTCAGGGTTTTTTTATTTCTTTGTTTTTCCTAAGCAACAAATACTCTATCTCCCCCCAAAACTTTTGGTGGTTAATTTCAATATGTGTAGAGTTTTTGTTTATGTTTTCTAAACAATTGGCTTTTTGTTTCCATTATGAATCACTCACTGTTCCTTTATATAATTTATATTGGAATAAGTGAATGGTTTCTAGTCTTTTCTTTTTTTCCTTTTTGGATGGACAAGGTGGGGCAAGTGGGGTTAAGTGATTTGCCCAAGGTCACACAACTAGTAAGTGTTAAATGTCTAAGGCTGGATTTGAACTCAAGTCCTCCTGATTCTAGGACTGGTGCTTTATTCACTGAACCACCTAGCTTCCTCTGGGTGAATGATTTCACTTGAACCATCTGCTTTAGTATTTTTTTAATAAATAATTATAGAATGCCAATATTTGGGCCCATCAAGAGCACTTGTTGTTCAGTCATTGAGTCGTGTGCAACTTTTGTACCCCATGGATCATATCATGCCTTCTGTTCCATCCTTTGCTCTCTACCAAAATCTGTCCAAGTTCTGTTCTTTGTTTCCTTGATACTTTCAGTCCATCTCCTCTGCTTCCATCTGCTTTTACTTTTGTCTTCAATCTTTCCCTTACTAAACACCTTACCAATGATTCCTATCTTCTTATTACTTGGCCAAAGTATTGAAGCTTCAATATTTGGCCTTCCATTGAATAGCCTGAATTAATTTCTTCAAATATTGATTGATTTGACCTCCTTGCTGTCTAATAGACTAAGCATAGAGATGAAAATTACTCCTTGGCATGTGTGGGATTTTCCATTTTAAATCCCATTTTAGAACATATGATTGTTGTTCTTAGAGCCTTCCCAGCTATTCCTTACATTGGTGTCTAGGATATTCCAAGTTCTGACTTTTGGTGTTCTACAAGATCTCCTCTCTCTTTTCTATCCCTCCTTCTACATATTTTCCTACCTGTCTCATTATCTTATGCATGGCTACTCCAAGTCCTGTCATTGTATGTGGCCAAATCTCACTGCTCCTGACCATTTCCTTGATCAGTGCTGGAACAACTCCACTTTCTCTTCTAGTACTGCCAAAAACTAACTTTCTGGTTTCTATGACTCATCTGCTTCAGGATTTTGGAGTCAGTATTTCATCCTAGTTTAGATATTCTAAATTCTATGTGTCTTCTCTGATCTAAGACTTTAGTCTCACTTTCCATTCAAAATCAATAGCTTCAAAATGAGGAACTGACCCTGAGCAAGAATATTTTAGAGTCTCAGCCATCTCCAACATAGCTCCTTGAAAGATAATTGGAAGCCCAGTGTTTAAGGACCCTCCAAGTCTTGATATTTCGGATTCTAAGACCACTGTTTCCAAAGATCTCTAAGACTTTTAATTTCTATAATTTCTATCATGATTATTACAATGCACAGGACCATTACTAATATCCAGATTTTGAAATATAAATCTTTTCCCTTATCAGTCCCCAGTGGATCGCACATTTTATTGTGCATGACCTTACGTTCATTAGAATTAACAGTAATGCCAATAGCTGCTTTTACCAAATAAGGAAGGGCACGGAATTTCATTTGTTTTAATGTGCAGGTTTTTAGGGTTGTTGAGAGTTTGGGGGGGAGGGGCAAAGCCAAAAAGAGACAGTTTGATTGTATCCTTTCCCATTATGTTTAAAGATGTGAGTTTCTTTTTAAAGCTTAATATAAATTCGATATGAATTAAGGACTTAACTCCAATGAAATGTCCAAAATTGCCTTTTTTTCTTAATTTCCTTCACACTGGACAGTGTTTTAACCAAAAGTATATATGATCATAAAGTATGGAATTAATGATATTTTTCCTTCTAAGACCCCTTCCAGGTCAACTGATTCATGTTCTCAGGACCCTGCTATGATTGTTTGCTCTATGGAAGTTTTTAGGACTCTCCAGGTCTGCCATTTTATGTTCCAAGAACTCTTTTAGCTCTGACCTAACTTCTTCCAAGCGCTCCTCCTCTCCATTTCTTCCCCAATGCTGCTTTCAGAACTGACATTCTATGGACTAAAATCCCACTGTTTTGATAAACTGCATTCTCAGCCTCTCAATATCTTTTACTTTTCTTGAGGGAATCAGAGTTAAGTGACTTGGTCAGTGGCCCACAACTAGTAAATATCTGAGGCCACATTTGAACTCAGTTCCCTCTGACTCCAGCACTGGTGCTCTGTCCATTGTGCTGTATCTCCCACTTTCTCTGTTCCAGTGTCTCTCCATACCGTTCAATTCCCACTCCCTTTTTGTGCATTCAGAGGCAGAATTTAACTCCTAGCTCAGACATTCTGTATCCTTGTGATCAACAACTTCTAACATTCCCCTGTGAAGGGTACCTGGAAGCCTCACCCTTTAGTGTTCTAGGGACCATCCAAGGTATGAAGTTTTGGGTTTGTGCAAAATTGGGTGAATGCATTATTTTTTATTTTCTGTTAACTTGATTATGATTGCAATGTATGTGGATCTTCCTAATATGATGATTTCCAAATAGAAGGCATCTCTACTATCAGATCTGTATACTTACAATATTTTCCTGTCAAAAATTTCTGGGAAGTCATTTATTTTACTCGTAATAAAAACGAAGTATTTACTAAGGAAACAGATGGAACTACATTTTTAGCTATGTAGGAATTTTGGTTTTGGCAGGGGGAGGAGGGGACAGAGGAGGTGCAGGAAGAGGGTTTGCTAACCAAAAAATTGACAGCATCACTAAATTCTTTGAAAAACCTATTTGAAGATGGAAGGGCTTTGATTTTCCTTAGTTTCTCTATTTGTTCTTCTTAATCTATCTCTGAAACCTTATAACAATTAGATTGGAATAAATTAATGATCTCTTATGAAAAATCTACCTTATTTTTAAACTTAATCAAAGGGAACTATCAAATCCACTCAGTATAGATATGAAAATAATTCTTTGCTATTTGTGAAATTTTCCACTTGCCCAGCAAATGTTTTCTTTACTCTGAACCTTCCCTATAGCATAGTATGTTTTCCATGACTCTGAAAGATCTGATCTTTGCTACCCTAAAGGCTCTTTTTGCTCTGAGGCCCACTCTTCTATGGGCACTGTTAGCTCTCCCATGTTCATTTCCATGGCAACTCCCACACCTGACACTCAGTGTGCTCAAATCCTCCTGTTTCTGAAAATGTCCATTCCTAGCCCCTGTACATATCTCCTTCTCTCTCCTTCAGTCCCTCATAATTCTGTTCTAGCAGATTCTAGATTTTCATCCACCTGATCATCCTGAATTACAAATTTCTTTCAAACTCAAACATTCTGCGTGTCATGAGTCATGCCACAATCCATAGTCTCTATAGGGTTTTCATTTAAAATCTGGACCTACAGAGGCAGGACTGATCCCCTATCAAGGAAATTCTGCATTCTTATCTCTAAGACCCCTCCAAATGTATCCTTGGAAAATATTGGGAGAAACCCTGACATCCAGTATTCCAAGGATATGGAATACTCTCGTATGCCCTTTTGAAACATGGGCATTCAATATTGGGACTTATGTCTAGTTAGAAAGTTCAGTATGTTACCTCTCTATTGCCATTGAAGGGGAACTGACAGTCCAGCCATTCACTGTGCTAAGGACATTCCAAGACATGATATTTTTGGTTCCAAAGAAACACAGACTATGATCTATAATGTTGAATTTAAAAAGTTTTTTTTCAATTAATTTTTATCAAATCATAATGACCTCTGGAAATTTTAGGGTGTTTTTTTCCTTATTAGGCTACAGGAATTAATAATCAGGTTTATTTTTGTTAAAAAAATCTATCTTCATTATCAATAGTAATAATATCACTGGCAGTGTTTATCAAAGAAAAATCTTCATAGAAGTGATTTGTTTCACCAAAAATTATTAGTCATTTCATCAAACCTTATTGGATATATGGTGGAACACACGATGTTTTTTGAGCTGAGAAAGAGAAAGAGAGAGAGAAAGGGAAAGAGAGAGAGAGAGAGAGAGAGAGAGAGAGAGAGAGAGAGAGAGAGAGAGAGAGAGAGAGAGAGAGGAGGGGGAAAGTGAATTGAATTAAATGAATGATATCCAGAAATTCCAAAATTTTTTTTCCTTTCTTTCTTTACCTAGAAACAGGAAATATTTTTCCCACTAAGAATATATTTAGGGGAAGTTAAGTGGCACAGTGAATATAGCACCAGCCCTGGAGTTAAGAGGACCTGAGTTCAAATTTGGCCTCAGACGCTTAACACTTACCAGCTGTATGACCTTAGGCAAGTCACTTAACCCCAATTCCCCTTCTTCCCCCGCCCCTGCAAAAAAGAATATATTTAAAATATTGCTTGAAATTTATGACATTTTGCATTTGAAGGCTCATTCAATGGCAGATGATGGTTCTCAGAGTCATTACTTCTATGGCATATAGGAAATTTAATGACTTTCCAGTCCTGACCTATTTTGCTCTCTCCTAGATCATGTATTTCTTGTTCTAGAAGCTGTCCTCAGTCTCTCATTCTCTTCTCGTTCTCTTTTCCAAGGCTCCTCCCAGATGTTACTTTGTCTATTTTAAAATCCCATTTCTTTAGATAATTTCCCTCAATGGCCTCTGAACATCTCCAACTCTCTCTGTTCTAGTCAGTTCTTCAACTAACATTTCTGTTTCTATAGTCTCATCCAGCTCAGTATTTTAGATTGTATATTTACACCAAACTCAGATATTCTAGGTTCCTAGGCAAATAAGTGTTCAAGATTTCTGGCTTCACAATCCAGATCTATTCTGAGGTGAGATTTATTGTTATGCCATAAAATTTCATTTTCTATGCTCTAATCTAACACCAACTTGCATACTTTAATGCTACCTGAAATTCCAGACTTTCTGTTTTCTAAGAACCTTCATACATAGGAGATTCTCATGTCTAAAGAAAGAACCCCCTGGTGTTTTTTTTCTTTTTTTCCTTAAGGTTAATTTATTCTTTTATTTAAACAATCTGCTTGAGTCTTACCTATATACTGATTTCCTAACAGAAGTCTCCTCTTTTAAGTTCTTCTTATCTAACACTATGCTATAAAGCCCAAAATACTGAATTTTGATTAACACAAATACTACTATCATTATGAATCTTTAATAATGAAGTGACTGCAGAGGATTGCACTGGTTTTTCCTCTGCAAATATTTGGGGTTTGCAAGATTTTGGAGGTGCCCATTAAAGTCATACTATTTTCACTAGCCATTAAGTTTCTGTGGCTAAGGATGTCAGAAGTTTTTCTTCTAGGCACCTTCAATGCATCCTAAAAATTGAATTCAAATTTGTTTGATCTCCTAAGAACAATCTACCTTCTTGTTTTTTAAATGACCTCCAACGGGTCAATATTTGAGCCAACTAAGGTTTTATCTGAGAGTACTGCCATTTTCGGACATTGTCCATTCTATAGTTTTCAGAAAACCACCCTCACAATGAGACATCATGATTTTCAGGACTTAAAAAAACCTGCCCTTTCGAGTCACTAAGCACATTTTCTTCTGATATCTCTTCTTCTGAGTGCTCTCCTACTACCTTCCTTCTCTTCACCATGGCTACACCAGCCTATATACTAAAATCCTCTTCTTTCTGTCTGTCTATTCTCAGGCCCTGAACATCTCCCACTTTCCTCCTTCTAGTTCTTCCTCACACTGACATTATATATTTTACAGCACAATCACGCTCAGGGCTGTGGATTCAAAGTTTCCATCAAATTGAAAAAGTCTTGGGTCCAAGTGCTCTTTATGATCTCATATACCTGCTTCGCTGTCCCCTTACCACATTGGAACATTCAGAGGCAGGATTTAACTCCTAACTCAGACATTCTGAATATCTGCTCTCAACTTCTTCCAGGCTTCCCATATCAAAAGTTCGAGTCCTTCAGTATTCTAGGGCCCATCCAAGACATGATGTTTTGGGATCTAAAGCCATATCATACTAAATATGGACAAGTTATTTTTTATTACTTGGATTATTCTCAAAATGTTCATGGACCATACTTATATGATGATTTCAAAATAGAAAATTTTCCCCTAATAAACTCTCTAAATTGGACAATTTTTCTTTTTGTGAAAATTATCTCAGTATAATATTTATCAATAGAAATGGAAACCATAGTTTTTACTAAAGAAAGAAATACATGGAACTGCATTTGTTCAGGTGAGCAGGTGCTCCAGATTTTTTTTTTTTTACCCAGACAAAAAAATTGACAGTAATCCCACCAACCACTTTTGCTAGTTTGGTTGAAGATGAAAGGATTTGTTGTTGTTTTGTTTGAGCTTTTTTTGCTTTTCTTATATGTCACTGATAGTAAATAAAAATCATTTTGGAATAAAGTGAATGATCTTCTGTGAAAAACATCTTTCTTTTTAAATGAGTAAAAAAGCCCTATATTTGAGCCCACACAGTCTATATATGAAAATAAATCCTTGTGAGTTGTGAGATTTTCTAATCTCAGGCTCCTTCTCCAGCAGACAATTTTTGTTCTCTGAATTCTGTGCCCCTTAATTACAGCATATTCTGTTGTCCAGGTCACTGCAAAATCTGATCTTTGCTACACTAGGGCCTCTTTTTGCTCTGAGGTTTCCTCTTCTGTGGGCACTGCTAGTTCTCTCATTTTCAGTTCTACAGCAACTCCCAGGTCTGACACTGTGTGTGCACATCCGCATTTCTCTGAAAATGTCCTTTCCCAGAATCTCTACCCCTTCTCTCTTTACTAGGCTTCCACAATTCTGATCTAGCAGATTCGATATTCTCAGTGAGCTGATTGTCCTGAATTCCAATTTTTTTTAAGCTCATGCATTCAATGTACTACCTCACATCTCATAGTTTTTCTAAGCTTTTCACTCAAAATCCAGGCCTTCAGGGACAGGATTGATCACCCAACTAGGAAATCTGTATTCTTAGCTCCAGGACCCCAGGTCCATGAAAGAAAGGCCTGAGAGTCAATGTGCCAAGGCACTGATATTTTGGATTCTAAGACTCTACCATCATATGATTCATAAGAATTTTTATTTTCCTTTTTTATTAGGTCAATGTTACCATATACATGAATCTTACCATATACAAGGCTTTAAAGGTAATGAATGGTGGTAGCTAGATGGTGCAGTGAATAGAGCACTAGTCCTGCAGTCTGGAGGACCTGAGTTCAAATCTTGCCTCAGACACTTAACACAAAAACCTAACTGTGTGACCTTGAGCAAGTCACTTAAAGCCAATTGCCTTCCAAAAAAAAGCAAAAAAAAATGAAAGTAACGAGTGGCTTTTAAAATCCTTACCGTGCTACACACTATTTACCTAGAAATGAAACATATTTTTTCCTACAGAGAATATATTTAAAATAAGCCTCCAAATTTCGGACATTTAGCATTTGAAGGATCATTCAATAGAAGATTGTTGTAGGTTCTTAAAGAAAGAAATACATGGAACTGCATTTATTTAGCTGGGCTGGGCTTCTGGTTGTGTCGGGAAGGGGTGGAGAGGTTGTTGGCAAGCCAAAAAAACCAACATAAAAACAACAAAAATCCTCATAAATTGATTCTACATTATATAGAGCTTATCAAAACATTAATCGATCTCCCGTATTACCACTAAGTTAACGTAGTGCCTTAGACTATTAATTGACTGTCGTTTCATTCACAATAAATGGGAACCATTCATTGAATGTCTGTCTGCATCAAGCGTGGGCGAACTTCCA
>CM053602.1:56165180-56180372 GCA_028646575.1 Pseudocheirus occidentalis | reverse complement strand
GGAATTTACTAATTTATCCAGTTGTTCAGAGTATGGATTGACCATACATTCAGGATTGAACAACAGCATATTTCACATAAGTGCATTGTGCTCACATATCTTTCCCTACCACTTGCTTTGATTGCAGAAATTTGCCATAAAAGGAAATCAAGGACTCAATCAGATAAAATGTGAGTTTTCTATCCATGAATCATCAATGCCACCTCATAGCCAGACTCAGAAATAGTCAGGTGTGAAATATTCCTTTTCAAAGGAACACAATGGGTAAACTGAGCCAGGATCCCATCCTAAGCTGACACTAGGATTGTCCTCTCAGTTTTTACAGACACCTGTTACAGTCACATTCTCTGAGTACCTCATGGCATTTCTCTGCAAAGGTGTATTATTGCCTATTGACGGATTTCTATGATCCACCAGACAACTCAAAATAAAATCCATTATAGTCCCAAAAGCTTTTACCTCACATGGTAAGTTTCACTAATCAAGAATTTTACCAGGACTCATATTTTAAATTTTAAACTTGTCCTCATGCAAAACCCAATCATTAGAGATCATGTCTGTATATCTGCAAATTCTCAGCATGCTAAGTTCCCTGTTTAGGAATTCCATCACCCAAACAAGCTCTTTTGCAGTTTTATAAAATTAGGGAGGATGCAGAGGGACCCCCGAGAAGGGGCTGCCTTATCCACCTCATAGGACAGAGCTGCTGTGGGCTGTGTTTTTGACTAGCCCTGAGGACTTCTCTGAATGAGCTTAAGAATCCTCCTTTCCATACAACACACACACACACACACACACACACACACGCACACGATTACTTGAGTAATCAAGTTTAGGTTTTAGCATTAAAACATAACCAACCATCTTATAATTTTCATAAGCAATAGCCAAATTATTTTAGCTATGGCACAGACAAGAAACTTCAGATGACATTGATGTGTTCCCAAATCATATAATATTGTTCCTAATCTGATCTGGGATGAGAGGAGTTAATAGAAAAACTCCAAGGCTTTAACAGAATCTACTCAAATGTTTTATGTATATTTAACTTTCATTATACTTCTAGGGTGTCCACAACCAAGAATTATAAGGAAATGCATTTTGCAGATCTCCCAAATTACAATATTTCAAAAATATTACAACACTCGGGTCACAGTGTCCCATTCCTACTCTTCTATTCTTTTGACATCCAAATTTTAACAACGTTTAGGAATTTATCTGGGTGTCTTTGCATTATGCTTAACTTTCCATTGAATTGCAATATACCACAAAGATTTACCATGACCCATATACATAAATGAATTACCGTTCTGAATTCCCAATTTGTACTAGGACCCAATTATAATAAATCCATTCTTAACTAATTTTAAGAGACTGATTTCTCAGTAAAGCTCCTTCAGAGACTTGAGGAAGCAACCACTACCCCTCCGCCCTCCCTGCAGCATTTACTTATGAATTCCTCTCTCTGCAGCACTGCCTACTCCACCACAGCGGGCCTTTCAAACCCTTTCAGACCATGTTCCCCACTTACAACCTATTTCCAGGTATGGAGGGGGGGGGGTCGGCTTAAGTGGATGACTCCCAGAGAAAATCTCATAAGGCAATGCAGACACACATAAAACATGGACAATTTACAAACAGACAGATGCAGAATCAGACCAAAACAGACACACAAACATACAGCAAACGGAAATGAACAGAAAACAGAAAGGCAAACACAGACAGACAGACACTAACAAACCAGACCACAGCCAGGGAACTAGGCGCAGGCAGTGACCCAACATCTTGGGGTGTCCGGGGGTTGGTGTGTACAAAAACACCAAAGTCACATCCGGCCCCAACCCACCAGAATAGGGAAACAGGAATGTACTCACCTCCGGAGGTTCTTAATCCACACAGGGTCGAATTGGGGCTAGATCAGTGTCAGGGGTGGGTTAGTTCTCCCTCCCCTCGAGTCTCAGGGCCTGAGAATTCCTCAGGTGCCAACTCCACTAAGAGTCAGGGGGTGAGTAGATGTCCACCTTTGAGGCTGAGAGCCACACAGGTTTTTGGGGTCTCCACGGTGACATGGAACACCGCATAATCTCGCTAGGAGCCTCCAAAATGTTGTGCCGAAAGAAGCGAGTGAGACCCCAAGTGCATATTTTGGAAGTGGATTTTATTTAGCGCGCACTGTTTGGGGCTACATTTTACCTTGCCGAAATCAAACAGGCCTGACCAGGGGGAGATCACTGATATATATAGGGTCCCCCCAACTCTCAATGGTCAGGGATTGTGTAACAGGAGGTTTACAGCAGGGATTGTCTAGTACACATTTAAGTCCCATGCACAGGGAAACCTTGGGGGGCCCTGCAGCCAACTTCCTTGATGAAACAGGAAGAAGATGACTGGCTAGGGGAGAATGGGGGGAGGGGAAAGGATCAAGGGAGCCAGGTGAGGCCAAGTAATACACCACCTCCCTAAACCATCTTTCCTTCCTACATTGCTTATTAGTGTAAATGGCAGCCCAGTACTGTCAACATTATCCTAGTCACGCAGGCTTGCAAACTAGGGGTCATCCCATATTTCTGACACTCTCTTACTTCCTCATATCCAATCTGTTGCCAAGATATGTCCATTTTCCCTTCCTAACATCTTTTGATATACCCACTTCTCTCCTGTGGTGCTGACAACACCGTGGTGTAGACCCTCAGCACTTGAGACCTGGGCCACTATAATAAATTGGCCTCCATGCCTCATGTTTCCACTCCATTTCTTCCTACTCTTAGTAATCATCTCCAAGCACACTTCTGCTGATATCACCCTCCTCCTTACTCAACAAACTCCCTTGGTTCCCAATCACCTTTCTGATCAAATGTAAAATCCTTTGTTTGGTATTAAAATACCTTCCCAAACAGCCTTATTTACCCTTCCAGTCTTATAAGACCTGACATTCACCCAGTAAATCTTTGAGATTCACTAACACTCTGCTCTTTCCAGGTTCTTTCAGGTGACATTCAAATCACCCAACTCTCTTCCCTTTTCAGTGACTGCCCCATGGATTTTAATACATCTGCTTCTCCTGGATGCCCTGGCTTCTTTCGAGTTCTAAACATTATCTCACCTTCTATACAAAGACCTTACTAATCCCCCTCGATTTCAGGGCATTCCTTTGCAGATTATTTCAAATCCATATGGCTTTTAGCTTTCCTGTGCATAGTTGTTTGAATACTGTCTCTCCAAATCAACTGTGTTTCCATGTAAGCAAGGAACATCTTTTTGCCTTCTTTAATCCTCAGCATTTGAAACCGTAGGAGACATTAAATAAAAACCAACTGACAGACTGAGTGATTGAATGAGGACCTTGGAAGGATCTGTGTGAAACTCAAGGGGCAGCTAGGTGGTGCAATGAATAGAGCACCAGCCCTGGAGTCAGGAGGACCTGAGTTCAAATCTGGTCTCATGCACTGAACACAAGCTGTGTCACCTTGGGAAAGTCACTTAACCCAATAGCCTTGTCTTCCCTCCTCAAAAAAAGGAGAAATTCGATTTACAATCTATAAGGTTAATGGAATGATATCTGTGGAGGGAATGGTCTGATAGGATTCAAGCAGAGCTCCTTCTGGCAGAAGACCTCCATGGACTCCTAGAAGGATTCCTTTCCAGTATACAGATTAAGAAAAGAATAATTAGATGGAACTTTGAGGGACATCCACAGTTCATGGGAATGACCTGATTGAAGATTCAGTCACTTAGACTGCTGAGGCATAGTCACCTAATATGAGAATTAGGAGACATGGCACCTGAGAGAGAAAGGAGCGGATGGGGGAGAACAACAGCTTCAAAGGCAGCAGAGAGGTCAAGAATGATGGGAAATGAGAAAAGGCCATAAGACTTGTCAATCAAGACATGATTGTCCCAGCTGAGAGATCAATCTCAGGGAAATGATGAGGTCAGACTATTCCTTCATATTGATATGCCCCACTTTTTCATCCCATTCCCAAATGATGGGAATCTACTTTGTTTCCAGGTCTCAGCTACCAGAGAGGGCAGCACCTCTAAATTCTGGAACCCTGTGATGACATGATTTCTGTCTTCTCTCCTACAAGAGCCTCACTGCAGCACAAACATTGTGAAAAGCACTTTGGTCCCTTCTGGTACCAATTCGGCCCACTAGTTACTTCCCAGTCCATACACTTTCTAAGGTGACTTTGGTCATGGGATTATATGCAATGGCCTTCCAGTGGCATTTTTGCACAGTGTCTTTACCAGAACCATTTGTGAACCAAGCATGCTTTTGTCCTTGTGGGGTCAAGGTCTCAAAGCCCTGGTTCGATTGAACTCATGAATTCGCTAATGGGGGCTGATGAATTACTGCATCATTCCTGGTATCATATCTGTCTGAGCTATTTTCTATTGCAAACTAGAAATTCCATTCTTCCCTAGTCTGGCCCTGTCTTGTATACTACATTTCCATGTTGTTATGCTGACTTCCCTGGCCTGTCCAATTTTGTGGGAGTTAGGGGTTCCCAGTATGCAATTGATTACAGGAATAGCAGGTCAGAGTAAAACTCCATGATTCAATGTTACATACTCTGTTTTAACCAGTGCCCTGTATGCAGCCAATTAGTGGTGCTCAAATGGGGTATAATTCTCCCCAGCAGGTGGGAGTTTCCTACACCAAAATCCTAGAAGAACATTCCCTGTTCTTTGCTTTCTCTGTGGACTCCAATGAGCATGTCCTACCTGTACTGATACTTGTACAAGCCCCTTTTTATGGGCCAAAGGTCCAAGGCAGTTTGTATAGCCATTTTTACTTCCTCAAAGGCTCTCTTTTCTTCCCCATTCAAAAACATATTTCTTATAGGTCACTTTATATAAGGGGCTTGATATTTGTCTCAAATTGGGAGTATGAGCGCTCCAACATCCAAAGAGGCCTGCAAAGTATTGAGCCTCCCTTTTGGCAGTAGGGGTGGCAAAGTCCAAGATCTTTTGGCACACTTTTGGCAGTATCTCCCTATGATCTTGATTCCACTGTATACCCCAAAATTTAACAGACTGAAATGGCCCTTGAGTTTTTGCTGGATTTATTTCCCACCCTTTTTCCTTCATATGATCTATCACTTCTTGTAAAGTTTTTTTCTAATATCATTTTGTTGGCTCTTTGAATCACAATGTCATCTATGTAATGCATTAATTAGACTCCAGATAATTTTAACTCATCCAGGTTCTCAGCCACAATTCTATGGCAAATACTTGGGCTGTCCAAGTACCCTTATGGAGCTGAGTCAAAGTATATTGCCTGCCTTGCCAAGTAAAAGGAAATTGGTTCCATTGACGGGAATCTGTGGGAATAGTAAATAATGCAGTTGCTGAATCCATCACTGCATACCAATGTCCCAAATAGAACTGAATCTTTTCAATAAAATTGATAGCATCTGGTCCTGCAGCAAACTTGATCAATTGCCTATAATCTACTGTCATCCTCCAAGTACCATAAGATTTACTTAAAGGCCAAATCGGATTATTCCATTCTGAGCTCATGGGGGTTAAATCCCTAGCATCTACATATTCTTTAATGGTGGCAGAGATTTCATTCTGGCCCCCAGGTATCTGATATTATCTCATAATGATTTTTTGTGTTGGTTCTGGCAAATGAATTGGAGGCATATGTATTTTCCCTACTAGAATGGCTGAAATACTTATCTTTCTAACAGCAAATTGATATTTTCCATCAGGTAAATACAGAGTCATGGCCCTTAAAATACCTGTTGCAATTATATATTCAGGTATAGGAACAATCACTACAAAATATTCACATTTAGGCAATAGTCCTATTTTCATCATTATTTTGACGTGTTTGGCTAGAATTTTTCCCCCCTAATCCAATAATAATGATATGAGTACCATGTTTATACCTACCAGGATTTCCATAGATGAGGGAGGGCTTTGCTGACAGTAGTGGAGCCGGTTTTCCAATATATAATCAAATCCAAGTGATATCTATGATCCTGTGTGGGGTAAGAGAATCCACTTACCCAATTAAAAAGCTTAGAGGAAGTCTTTTGGTGAACAGGAATAACTTTATTGGCAGATCCCGGGAGCTGGAGCCCCTCCTACTTCAAAAGTGCAGGAGAAAGCCGAAGCCCCCAGACTAGGCTCATATTATTATACCCCGGGTTTCGTCAGATTATGTTTTCTTGGAGTTTTTGATTCCTGCTGGCCGTCGCCCTTAGCCCAGGAGAGGGACAAAGAGCCAAGCAAGCCTCATCTCCACCCCGTCCATTCCTATTGGAGGGAGGGCGGGACACATTTTGGGCAGCAATCTCTAACAAAGAAACTCTCCTCATGGCTCAGATTCATTCTTCCGGATTGTGACATTTTTCCTCCACCCTTCCCCCAGCTCCAGGATTGGGCATCCCACATAAACTAGGGAGGGAGCAAGGAGCATAAGGGGCCATCCCCACCCCTGTTTCTTTGTTCAGCCAGGGGTGTGGCTCCTGGTTGGGATGTTTCCTCTCCACCCTTGCTCCTGGAATGGGTGCTTAATCAAGGGAGTGAGGGAAGGGGCCGTCCCTGCCCGCCAGAGCTCAGGGCTCGGGTGGGCACTTTTCCCTTCCCCCCTCCACTCTTATTCCAGTTCATTTGTTTAGTTCAGCTCAAGAATGGAATTTCCTCTGCCTCTCCCTGCTCCTGTTTCTGGACCAGGTATTCTACAGAAGCTGTCCTTACCCACCCAGGTTTGGCTCACAGTCTTGGGGAGAAACAAAAGGGTAACAGTATATTTAGAGACTACATAAGGCAAATATGAAATAGGGTGAAACAAAATGTGCAATTTAGGAATTACATATAAGGCACAAGTGAAGTAAGTGTAATAAGCATAAGTGAGGTAATAAGGCCCAAGTGAGGTATATACAAGGAGAGAGAATTCCATAAGTTCAGTGCTTATCCTCCTCTCCATTCTAACTGAGTTATAGTTCCCTATTTCTGGAGAGTCTTCACTTGATTTCTCCAAATTCAATCCCTTCTCCCAACTTCTAATACCAAGGCTTGGCCTTCATCCTATTCCCCTTTTAGGTGGTCTAGTGAAGGGTAAAGTTTGGGAGCAGTAGAGGGAGTGACCTTGAATTCCCTATTTCTACTTTCCCCTCCTTTCTTCTCCCTATACATCCTATATAACTCATGAGTTGGGAGGCCATCAATAACTTCCTTATCCCCTGCAGCTGGTAACAACATGGAGAACAGATATTTTCTACTCATTCAGTTATTACTATTACAATTCCTGGGGTCATTTTTATTTGAATGTTACTTTCCTTCCCTCTAAACATTTTATCCACTATTTCCCAGTCTCTCAGATTACTAAATTGGGATATTTTGTCCAGTACCTCGGCCAACGGTACTATTCACTTTGTAACAGAGTAATGATTAGATTCTCATAAGCAGTAGGAGCAGTGTTAACCAAGGAATTCCTATGAGGAGCTCCTACTGGGATCAAATGATATATATCAGCTTCCCCTACCATGATAGCAGTTTTCATAACTTCTTCCTTCAAATTTTGTATTCCATCCGTATATGATTACCATGGACAATCCTCCTCGGCCACATTGAGTCAATCAGGTACTGCTTGGCACACCCTTCAGCAACCAAGGTATAATGCCAAGCAAACACAACTTCCAAGGTTCAGGTTACCAGCATAGCAAACTTCATTTATTCAGTTACAGATTAAGGTAAAACATTCGCAGAACAGAGAAGATCAAAATGCAGTGTAACTCATTCATTTAGCAAGTAAGTTCTCAATTCAATTGCAAAGTACCAAGGTCCAAGATTCCTACCCTTGGCCAGTACATTAGTCAAAGTAGCCCACTCCTCGGAAGTACATTAATTTAGTGTCCTCAAATGGAGATTAGTTTCCAAACATAAGAAACATACATTCATTTTGTCAATCACGGAGCACAAAAAAGTCAAAAGTCTCCCACCCCTGGATCACAACTGATTTACAATACAATCCATTAATGCCAAGCACTTTCACAGAAGGGGCAGAAGAGGACGGAAGGACATCTACCCTTAAGCTACAACAAGGTTAAGATATTATCACAGCCTCCGATGCCCAAGGAGAATCGCTTACTTCATCTTGACACAAGGCAAGTTCTCAGCAATTTCTGTTCCTGGGGAGACAAAGCTCAACAAAGCCACATTATACATTGCCAGTGTCCTCATCAAGTGACTCTCTGCCTGCAGAAAAGTCCCAGAACCCCTGAAAACAAAGCCCTCTTCCAGGATTTCTGTAAACATACAGCAACAAAATCCTCCTTCAGGGCTTCTGAACCAGCAGCAAGGTTCCAGGACCTCTACCACAGTAGCACTATCCTTCACTAGCAGGTGAATCTTGCAAAACATCAAAACAGACAGACAAAATACCGACATCATACCCATGCCTCCTCAGTTCTTGGGAGCTCCAGGTGGCAGTTCTCAAAAGCCCTGGGCAGCTCCAACTGGACCTCAGCAGTCCTCTTTCAGCAACTCTGTCCTCCTCTGCTTGGGCCTTCTCTCTGCTTGGCTTTCTCTCTAAATTCACAGTTCCTCCCAGTTCAGTGCTCTCTCTTCATGTCAACAACTACATCCCGCAAGTGAGACTCTCAAGCTCTGGGTTTTAACACAACCAAAAAAACCAAGCTAATAAAGGGAGATCTTTAAATTCTGTTTCCATTACACTAGGCTAATAAGGTCATATCCCAAGGACCTCCTGGAATCATGCCATGTTGTGTAATTGCTTGCTGTACAAAAGGATTACTACTGACTCCAACAAATTTTATGTAGTCTTTTGTGTTTAGCCATTATCTTTCCTGCTCTGCTCTCCTTTATCCATACTAACCAAGCAATGCGGGGCTCCCCTGGTCTTTGTGAAAATCTACTTGTTATGTCAGTAATTTCCTGTTCAGTACAATCCTCAGTAATCTCCTTAAGTACTTGGTTCCCTCCCTGAAATTGCTCTCCCTTTCTCCTCCTAATCAGGCAGGTTTTCATCTCATCATCAGGGGAGTTTCCTCTCATGGCCCTTCCATGCCTCATCATCCCCCATACTCATCATCCTCTGTATCTTCCCAAATATCTCCATTCCATTTGTCTGGATCCCAACCCCAGTGGCAGTAGCAATGACTGCATGCACTTTATCTTTATGAACTTTCCCTTTCCTCTTCTTATATTTAAACTGTGCCACCCTTACTACTGCCTTCTCTGCCTCACTCTGACAATTACACACTTGGTCCCCCAAAGTGAAATTTTAACACTGCAACATGGACGGCTTGCTTTGTAACTCAGCCAATTCTTTTTCCAACACAACTACAGCTTTATCCCTTGCCTCCACCATTTTCCTATATGCAGTGAACAATGCACAGGCCCTCCTACAAATTCCTGCCATATCCTTCCCTTTTTCATTTGGTATATTTTTCAGTCAGTAACTTGTAAGCATGTGGCTTGTTTCATCCAACTCCCCCCAGTCTTCACAAAATCTGGTACCAACTGCCCATTCTCTTGTTATTGTGGAGTAAGGCAACTCCTCCCACTGAGGTACATTCATATATGATACTACAGGCTCACTATTCCTTTTAAAGAATGGCATATTGTACAGAGAATCCTGTGCTTGATGCCAATTTGTAGAGTTAATGAGAAAGTGATTCAGATTCGCTCTTACATTAAGATGCACCCTCCAAAGGAAATAGAAGCTTTATTTAATAACTGACAATCAAATAATCAGAGGAATGGAAGGACCATGATTTTAATAACAGCATAACATAAGTAAGACTATGCAGATAAGCAGTAAAATATAGGTATCAACAGAAAGAGAAAACCATCACCAATCTGGGGAAAGACAAACTCCTGATCTCTCCATCTGGAGAGCCCCAAGACAGCCAATCAGGGTCCTGATGGGAAAGTCCCACACAGAACATCTTTTCCATGGTTGAGATTCCAAAGTCATAGAATATGTACAGTTCTTTAGAAATAGTTGGAAGAAAGAAGGCACAAAGCCAATATGGAATGAAGACCATATGCCCCTGGGTTTGTCCAAAACCCAAAGTGAATGTCAGTTCCTAGTCATATGAAGTGTATTTTGTGAGAATTTGGCCTTGTTTTCCCAAAACACGCTTCTTTATCATAAAAACAGGGAGCTTGGCCTAGCTCCCATTTGCATGAGTTTATTGACTTCAGCTGCTTTCTTGCCCCAAGGATTCTCAGGATTAGAGTCAGGGTTTTTGGCAGGCCTCACAGGTCACTCACAGGACATTGAAGCCCTTACAATATTCATTAATTATTGATTATTGATCATTGATTAATCATTAATCTTTCATCTGCTCACAAGAGCAATATTCAGATATAATAAATACAAAAATATGGGTTTTCTTATATTTGAAGGCAATTTGTTAAAGAAATATAAAAACTTTGATTGAGACTTGGCCATTTTTTAAAATGAGGCATGCAGGTGAACATTTACCCAGGTGTACAGGGATAGTAAAAATAAAACATGATAACCCTAGGAGTTTGTAAAATCAGAGAGTAAGTCAGGTTATAGCCATAGCCATTGTCCTCAGCAGTAGGGCTGAGATTCCAATCTAGCTCCTCAACTTCCAAATTCCAAATGATGTTCTTCTTCCATTTCCCAGTGTCATACTCCATCTGAACAAAGACCCCTTCCCTCTCCCCCTGTCTATTCCCTTTCTCCCCTTTCAAGCACTGCCAAGCTTATATGGTGCATATCTGTTACCTCAGTTCCCTCTCTGCCCAGTTATTCCTTTACTATGTTCAGTGAGCCCATGGAATCACAGGGCCCTAGATCTAGAGCCTGAAAGACAGAGTTTCTGTGTAAGTAATAATCAGTTTATTAATTGGGCTATCTGAGATCTTGGACAAATATGAAGGATTAATGATGAAAAATGCTATTCTTCCCCAGGGAAAGAATTGATAATGTCTAAATACAGAGTGAAGCATACATTTTTTTTGCTTTCTTTATTTTTCTTGAGTTATTTTTTTGGCTTTGTTTTCTTTCATAACATGAATTTTATAGAAATTTTTTTCCTTCTATAAAGGTAGTTGGAGTAGGAGAAGGGAGAGAATTTGAAACTCAAAATTACAAAAGTAAATGTTAAAAAGTATTTTTACATATAAGTGGGAAAATATAATATTAAAGAACTAAAAATAATTAGGGTAGTTGGTAATATATCAAGGGTCTATGGTTTCTATCCATAACCAAAGGAAAAACCATGGAGATCTCTGAATTCTAAATACCTTTGGAAGAGAATGTGTCCTTAACAGATGAAAATCAACACTGATGGATGAACAGTTAATGAGGGGGTGGGTATATGTATGAGGAGGTGGGCTAAAAGTCTTACCTCCTGCTGATTACAGGTTTGATCATGAGACTCAACCACCTTCAGCAGTCTGAACAAAAAATTCCATCTCTACCCAGACCACTCTGAATGGTTTTCTGCTTCCTGAGCTGGGTTATGCTAAACCACAGTGGGGGGGAGGGGCTGCAAGGGCATAGACTTGATGCTTTAAGGCTGATTTGGAGTCCTCCTGCCCAAAGATCTTGGAACATGTTCCCTGAGTACTTTAATATGTCATTTATCAGCAATGTCCTTCACATACTGCCTGACTTATATGAATTGTTTCTTGAAATAGGGAGAAGAAGTCTCACTTCTAATTTACTAATTGGTTATCAACATACTAGAAAAGAATCACTTCTCTCAATAGAGACATGAGTTGTGGAAGTAAAAAAACTGAATCAGAAACCAAGTACTACTACTGAGAACATTGAATACAGCTGTAGCCTCAGCATCTCATTGTGTATATTTCCAGGGTTATTATTTGCGAAGTTTTTTTTTCTTTTTTTCTTTTTTTCTTTTTTTTAACTAGCCCTAGACAGGGCAGTTAGGTGGTGCAGTGGATAGAGCCCTGGACTTGGAGCCAGATAGATCAGAGTTAAGTCTCGTTTTAGACACATACTACCTGTATGACCCTAGGTGAGTCACTTAAAGCTTATTTAACTCAGTTCCTTATGTGTAAAATGGGAACACACTGGAGAAGGAAATAGCAAATCACTATAATATTTTTGCTTATAATACACCATGTATAAAAGTCTATACCATCACATAAAGTTGGGCATCACAGAATGACTCAACAAGAAATCCTGGGCAAACAATGCCCTGAATACCTCATTTCACACTGGTAAATCCTAAAGAAAACTTGATATTTCTTTTTAAAATTTCCTTCAAACATTTGTAGATTCTATATTTGATTGCATGCTGCCATGGGGTGGGGAGGGGAGAAGAGAGGGAGGGGGAGAATATTTGAAACTCAAGGAACTGTGGAACAGGATGCTGTAAATTAAAAGTAAATAAATGAATTTAAATTAAAAAAATAAATTTCATTCAAAACAAAGATCATGTATTTTTTGCCTTTATGTCCTCAAAATGTTTCAGTCCTTTTGTTGGGCAACATGAAGAATTTCGCCACCTAACTGCCGTGGAGGGTAATATTAGCTTGGTGGTGACCCCACTGCTACAACTCTTATCCTGTATCAAATGACTTTTGTTACGATGGAGATTTTAATAGAAAATTTTGATAATGATTTAGATTGATGGCAGATCGACACTGAAGGAATTCAGTATTGTCTTCATTTCATAAATTTTGGATTTGATTTAGTTCCATTCTTCCAGCTTAACCAGGAAGGGGCTATAATATGGCGTAAAATTCAATAAAAATATGGCTTAAAATGAATCAGAGGTTTGGACACGGGGTGACAGACTAAACGTGTAATATCTGCATTTACCACAAGACAGGACTTTCATAATATATTATTCTCTTGCCTCAAACTTTCATTACACTGCAATATTCCCTCTGTCCACAAATGTCACCAAAAGTGCCTACATTCTGCAATGTAGATTTGAACCACTAGATGTCACTAAAACAGTTTGACAATCTCCAATATCACTAAATAGGTCAAAAAAGATTTATTAAAAACCTTTTACTTACCAAAGTCTGCTGTGGATGCTAGAATTCCACAGATAAAAAGGAAACAGTCCCTGCCCTCAGAGAAAAGTCCGCCACATTGATGGAGACCAACTCTGGATAATACAAAACTCCATCAAAATGCCCCTTAAAGAGGGGAAGAAGACAAAGTCTCCAATTCCTGTCCAGAGGTGAAAGGTACACAGGGATGGCAGCGCAAATTTATTTTCAGACATCTTCAATGGATTCTTTCATTTCACTCAATTATTCTGAAACTATTTGTTCTTGTTTGGGATGGTTCTCTGTACACTTTTTGTTCAGTAATTTTTCAATTTTAATAGATTTTTTTCTTTCTCTCTCTTGGTACTGGACTTTTTTGATTATATGTGAAAGTGTTAATGATTTATATGGGTTTACTTTCTATCCTACGAGTTTGTTAAAGTTGTAGGATTTCAACAAGTTTTTAGTTTATTCTCCGGGATTCTCTATGTATATCATGTGCAAAGATGGAAAGTTTAGTTTACTCATAGCCTGTACTAATTACTTCAATTTCTTTTCCTTCCCTTATTGCTAGACCTAACATTTCTAGTACAGTATTGTATGAAAGTGCTGATAAAGAGCATCCTTGCTTCACCCCTTATGTTACTAGAAAAGCTTCTAGCTTATCCCAATTTCAGATCATGCTTGCTTATGATTTTGCATAGAATCTATTTATCATTTTAAGGAAAGATCCATTTATTCTTATGCTATCTACTGCTGGCCTGTCAGGGTTGGGGGGGAGATGGGCTTGAGGAAGGGGTCCTTGGATCATAGACTGTTGGAGCTGGGGGGGATCCTTATGTGAAAGTGAGGAACTTCTCTGATTATCCCACACCCTTCAAAGTAATCCCTTCCTTAGACAAGAAGAGTTACTAATTGAATCAGCAAACCAATGAGAATCAAGTGTGAACAGGGCCTGTATATATTCTGGAATCTGTCAAAAGCACTGCCTAAAGTGATCTAGTAATGCCTTTAGGAACTTGTCTGAAAGACAGGACCCATCCCAGAAGAAGATATAGATTTCTAGGGTTTGGAAATAGAAAAAAAGCAGCAGAGTCATAGCAAGCTGAGGCAAGACATGGGAGAGCTGGGTCAGCCAGCAACAAGAGAAAGAGAAGGCAGGACTGATCTGGGGCAGAGAAGGAAAATATCAAAGATGGCCACTGGCTCTATGAGCATCTCAAAGTAGACCCAGACTGGTGCCATCAGGGTACCCACCTACTCGAGGCCAAGGAAAGTCCTGAGAAGATGTCTGCTCCTTCCCCAGCTTCCCCTCTTAATACCCACTCATTCATAGACATTCTAGTAATCTACTTTTGAGTCACGCAAGGTTTTCCAGTAACCTAGAATTTGCCTCTACCAAGATGTAACAGCAATCAATTCAGCAGATACTTAGCATTTAGTAACTTAGGGCTAAGTATGGAAGGTGTGAGCTCTGTCTTCTGTTCCTGATGTGGCAGTAGGGGATTGGCTGAGACAGGAGGACAGTATGTGTATGTAAGAGTTCTAGAGGCAGAGAGACATAAAGAGGAATCTTCCTCCTGGTGGAGGAAACAGGATTGTCCCAGTATCTGGTAGCTGGGCTGTTGGAGAATCTGGTGAAGGCTGCCTGGAAGGCCTGCTGTAAGGGTGAGATTTCTCCTGGGTCCTAGGGCCAGTTGAACTGCTCGCAGACTGATCATGGGTGACCAGGATAAACCTTTATTGGTTTGCAGCTTGGTGGATCCTTGATTTCCTGGCAACAGAAGTGGTGAAGGGTCTGAGATGTGCTGGGCCCTGTGAATTTCAGTGTGTGCCAAGGAATGCTTGGAGGACTGGACAAGGACCTGGGAGCTGTCTGCCTCTAAATCCAGGTGACTGGTGGATTCAGGAAGGACCTGGGACAATAGAAGAGGATCCATGGTATCAGAGAGACCACCCGAAGTCAAGATAAAGAAAAGGATTCCCAAGGCATAGTTTACCTGTCGGATTTATGGAGCAGGGAAGACTTTATGACCAAATAAGAGTTGGAGAGCATTATAAGATGCAAAATAGACAATACTGATTACATCAAATTGAAAAGTTTCTGTACAAACAAAGCCAATGTAACCAAGATTAGGAGGGAAGTGGGAAATTGGGAAAGAATGTTTACAACTAATGTCTCTGATAAAGGCCTCATTTCTAAAATAT
>CM053602.1:56141704-56164680 GCA_028646575.1 Pseudocheirus occidentalis | reverse complement strand
AGTGAATCTATTCTTTAAAGTGTTGTTTTCTTCGGTCAGGTTGTTGATTCTCTTGTCATGATTTTCTCGCATCATTCTCACTTCTCTTCCCAATTTTTCCTCCACTTCTCTTATTTGGTTTTCAAATTCCTTTTTCAGTTGATGTGTAGCGTCTAGGCATTTTCTACTTTAACCGAGTATTCTGGAACCTGGCAATAACATTTCTAGGAGTTTTCTTTTGGGGATCTTTTTGAAGAGGTTATTGGTGAATTATTTCAAGTTCTATTTTGCCCTCTGATTCTAAAACACCAGGGCAATTGTCTTGGGAGCATTTGGTGTGGGAGTTATGAGCTCTGGGCTCTCTTCCTCCCATTCCATGTTTTGACCCTTTTTGTCCGCAAAAAAGGATTCTAGAGTTTTGTGGTTGTTTTTATTTTGCTTCCTTTTCCTCATGTTGGCCAGTAAATCAATTGGTTGCTTTTTTTTTTTAGCTCTGTGAAACTTTGCTTCCAAGGGGGGAAGCTCTGTTCCAAATCGCTGGGGTTTTCCCAACTGCTGGAGCTATTAGGGGGGTGTTACAAATCCCCCCAGCTTTGACTTGCTGAAAGTGCACCCCAGGACCACCACCCAAGACCATGATCTGGATCCAGGCCGCTCAACACAAGAGCACTTGGCCCTGATCAATCGATTCAGCCCTCCTATGGAGTCTGCAGGCCAGGGGCTCTGAAGCAGCCTGGTGGGGGCCGCAGCCATTTCCAGGAGTTACCTTCCCCCACTGCTTCCAGCCCACATCTGCCAAGGCGTGAGGAACAGGGACGGGAGAGGGGCAGCTGGCACTGGAGCAGAGATCAGCCCAGCCCCAAACTGCAGCTGTGGCCAGGCCCAGGGGAGACCAGGAGGAGTGAGTCTCCCAAGCCGCAGCTTGAGTCTACTTCAAAGAAAATCTAAAGCACCTGTGTGAGGGGATCTTTGAATCCCGGTCAGAGACGGTTAGTGAAAGTGAAACTTTGAAAATCAATTTGGGGGTGGCAAAGCAATTCGGCCAATCTGCCCCCGGGGCAAGGAAGCAGAATGCACCTGTGTAATCTGTCTTATTTCTTTCTGCTTCTGGTACGTGCCTAAGTCCGCATTCCCATGCCCAACCCTTTATTCACCCTCCTGGCTCCCATACCCAAGTCTTCATTAATCAATACTGCTGCTGGTATGTGCCTAGGTCTTTATGCCCACATGTCCAGGTCTTCATTAATCAGTACTGGGGTGATCACATTTTGCTGGTTCCCGTACACAACTCTTCATCAATCAGTAAGGCATTTACACTCCCTTGATTACAAAGAACAGATCCCCTGTACCTGGATGTCATCTAGCTGTAGTAACAAATCAATTAACAAATCATAGACAATTAAAGAAAATGGTATAAAAGATTCTGTACTTCTGCATTACTTTGCTGTTCTCTATCTCTCCCTTTTTGGCTTATGAGACAGCCCAGATGATAAATCAATTACTATTAAAGCTCCTTAAAACTTTTATTTGGACTCTGTGGTCACTCTGTTAAAACTTGCCATTTCAGTCAATGATAACACCTAGGGTGTAAGCCTGTGGGACTGAGAGATGATAATGGAGTCTATAATAATGTAGATGACAGGATAGGATTTAGGAAGACAGATGAGTTTGGTTTTAGACATATCAAGTTGAAGATTTCTCTTGGACATCCCATTCCCAATTCCTGAAAGACAAGTGGAGGTACAAAGTAAGTAGAACTGAAGGTGAGAATACAGGTTAGGGCAGGATAGGAAGAAGTGAAAATTATCAGGAGAGAGGTAAGTATTAAAATAGTGTGAGGTGATTAGATCAACAAGGGAAACAGTATAAAGAGAGAAGAGAAGAGGGTGAAAGAAAGAACTTTGTGTGACACCTAGAGTTAGAGGGCATGATCTGGGGGAAAATCTAGTAAAGGAGAATGAGAAGGAGCAGTCAGTTGGATAGGAAGAGAACCAGAAGAGAGTGCTTTGTCTACTGAAAGAGAAAAAAAGAACCTAGAGAAAAAATAATATCAAGGAGAAAATGGTGATCAACAGTTTCAAAGGCAGCAGAGTGGTAGAGAAAGGGGCTGAGAAAAGAACCTTGGATATGACAAGCAAGAGATCAGTGGTAACTTTGGTAGCTGTTACATGAGGGCTTCTCATGGGAGAATGCAATAAACAACAAAGAAATGTGGGCCACATGGGATTTCAAACAAGTTGCAAGGAAATCTGTTTATTCATCTGAGGG
Source organism: Pseudocheirus occidentalis (assembly GCA_028646575.1). NCBI lineage: Eukaryota > Metazoa > Chordata > Mammalia > Diprotodontia > Pseudocheiridae > Pseudocheirus > Pseudocheirus occidentalis. The sequence continues at coordinate 56,162,433 of CM053602.1, read as the reverse complement.
TAAGAAAATATGTAGCCAAAGTATACATCGTTTCACGGCCACTCCCATGGAACATTTCCCAGTACTGTAAGCCACTTTGTGACTCTTACCATGGTGGTCAAAGTTCAGGAAAAAGGGTGGTCTAAATTCCATAGGTAAACATAAAAAATTGCTATATCCATATCTTAACAAAGAATGCCCAGGGAATGATGGTGAGCCCAAATCCTGAGATAATGAGCTTGTAAATGTAAGAAGAGACCATGAGAAACTCTGGCCTGGACTTCCTTATATAGACTCCTCAGAGCATACCCTCAACAAACTTTGAAGTCAGTAGTATTGGTGGAATGATAAGTTTGGAAGCAAACTATAAGAGGTTTGAAAGGAGGGTCAAGCAAGTGGAAGCACCTACTGCAGAAAGCCTTTTCAAAGAGTTTAACCCAAAAGGCAGAAGAGATACAGGCTCACAGTGGGGATAGAATAAATAAGTGAAGATTTTTTGAGGATGAAGAAGACATGAGCATATTTGTAAACAGTATGGAATGAGCAAGTAGACAGGTAGAGATGCAAAATTAGTGACAGAATGAGGATGATAGAGGAAATTATATGCTGGAGAAGGCAAAGTAAAATAGGATTGCTTGAGCATATAGAGGACTAGGTCTCGTTAATGTGACACCTCATCAAGTGAAACAGTGGTGAAAAAGGAGACATTAGCAGAAGGCATTTATTTCATTTAAGATGAGGGAAAGGAGAAAAAAACTCCCTTCATGTAAAAAAATGAGGCAAGATTTTCAGCTGAGTGCTTGGGGGCCATGAGGGGTCTGAGAAGGGATGAAAAAGTTTGGAAGAGCTGCTATGGAGAGTGGGAATAGTGAAGCGATAAGACAGGTAGAGTAGGATTTCTAAGTAGCAATAGGGGTGCCGTTGAAGCTGTGCAACACAAATTTGTAGAAGATACAGTAGGCATAATCTTGTGATTTTCTCCACCTTCACTCAGCAGCGCAGTTGGAGGAGCACAAGTGCCAAATGAAAGGAGAGAACCCAGTATGAGACTTGGCAAGACATCTTTAGGGAAATGGTAAGGAGGCTAGGGATAAAAGGGAAGTGAATAGTGTAGAATTTAAATGGTTCCTCAAGGCAGCAAGATGGGATAAAGGGTCTAATGCAGGTGATATGGTCTGGGAGAGAAGTAAGGGTTAGAGGAACTGGAGGGCACATTAGGTATGAAGAATAAGGTTTGGTAAAAAGAAGTCAGAGGGTGTAACTCTATACACAAGCAGATTCCCAAAATAATGCTACTGTGAACAACTTTTAGGGTTCTGATTTTTCAGTATAGTGAACAGTCTTTATTCAAGAACAAATTAAAGGAAAACATTCACAACAAATTACATTATAGTATTATATCTTATCACAAAAAATCACAATATAATGTTCACAACAGCTTATCATTAAAATGGCCACATCGTTCTCACCAAAGTGGTCACAATATTTAGAACAAAGAACAAAAGAACAGTCATCTGGTAGCCCTAAGGAGATCTGCCTCCTTACTTAGTCATTCAATCATCTCAGAATACAAGTCAGTCTTCCACTCAGGGGGAACTAGGCTAACTTAATCAGTCACTTATTTAGCAATCAATTGCTAATTACTAAATACAATCATTAGAAAATATACAAACCTTCCACCAGTTAACTTAATCAGTAACTTATGTAGATTCACAATTATTAAGTGTAATTAATCACTAAGTACAATCATTAGAAAATACACAAACCCTCCACCTCTATGTCTCTAGTAAACTTCAGTTTCACCACAGCATTCAATATCCAAAGAGAGGTCTTTTCTTCATCTTGACTCAGGGTGGCTTCTCAGATTCCCAGGATCTCCGTACATGGTCTCAGCTCCTACTTCAATCCACCAAAAAGTCACCTGGATTCAGAGGCAGACAGCTCCTAGGTTCTTGTTCAGTTCCCTGGGGAGTTCCTGCTACAAACTGAAGTTCACAGGGTCCAGCACATCTCAAAACCCTCACAACTTCTGTTCCTGGGAAATTAAAGATCAACCAAGCCACAAACAAAATCTTAGCATCCCTGTCATGCCTCCCCAGTCCTCTGGCAGTTAGGCTGGCCCTAGGACCAAGAAGAAATCTCAGCCTTTCAGGCTGCAGCAACAACTTTGGCCTTCCACCCAGCAACAACTTCAGATTCTGGTCTCAAGAAAATTCCAACTCAGTTCCCAGTGCAGCAGTAGCAGCCCAGCTTCCAGATTCCAGATGCTGCCAAGACAATCTCTCTCTGTCTCTCTCTGTCTCTCTCTGTCTCTCTCTCTTTCTTTTTTTCTTTCTCTCTCTCTCTCTCTCTCTCTCTCTCTCTCTCTCTCAGTCTCTCTGTCTCTGTCTGTCCCTCTCTTTCATCTGGCTTTAGTCTCCATGATTCTTCCACCAGGATTTTGTCAGGAGAAAATGCTGAATGTGCTTCTCTGGGGCTTTTCTTATATAAATAAATATAAATATAAATATAAACATAAACATATATATATACACACATATGCATATATATGTATATATATATATGTATATACATACTCATCATACTCATACTGAAGTGGTCAGGAACTAGTTAAGTAGAAATCTCAGTGAAATGGTCAGATATTCTGTAAAATTAGAAATCTAATAAACACTGAATACCCAAGCTGAACCAGAAACTAGCAAGCCCAGAAAATCAGCAGGCCTAATAAATTTGGAGTGAACCCAAGATAGAGAATAACCCGTGCTAGGCAGAAGAATGCACTCAAGTAATCCGTCTTTTTTTTCTTTTGCTCTGTACCTGTACTTGCATTCTCATGCCAAACCCCTTATTCATTATTGCACCTAACTCATCATCCGTAAATACTGAGGCAATTGCAATCTCTGGGTTCCCATGTCCAGATCTTGATTAATCAATACTGAGGCAGTTGCCATCTCAGGGTTCCCATGTCCAGCTCTTGATTGATCAATACTGGGGTAATTACAAACCCTTGGTTCCCATACCTCATTCCTCATTAATCAATAAGGTGTATACACTCCCCTGATTACAAAGAACAGATCCCTGCACCTGGTTTTCATCTGTAATCAATTAACAAATATTAACAATCAAGGGATATGGTATAAAAGGTTCTGTCCTTCTGTACTTCAGGGCTGTTCCTTTAATTGACTTGGGGACAGTCAGTCAGATGACTAAATTAAAGTTACTTAAAACTTTTAAATGGACTCTGTGGTCACTTTGTTAAAACTCGAAATTTTATTTGACCATAACAATACACATTGGTTTTCTGTTTCAGCCAAGCCCTTCCTGTTATGTTAGCAACAGGACACAGAGTTCACACCTTCGGTTTCTTTCACAAAGATTTGATTGGTTACTAAGGGCTAAGTACCTGTTTACTTGACATAACAAAAAGGGATCTTCAAATTTAAATTAATTACCATTACAGAGGGAAAAGTAAGAACACAAGGGATTAAGAGGATCTTGAACATAGAGGTGGTGTATTTGTGGAAGATGGCAGTATCTCAGCTGTGGCCATTGTTGGTTATGGTTTAAGTTGGATGCAACAATAAGACATGGAAAACAAGTGGGTTGAGGACCTGAGTGGTTAAGGGGGATCCTGGGAGAGTCAATAAGTGAGTTGAAGTTCATGTCTATGAGGCTAGGAGTTGGAGAGGGGAAAAATGTGTGCCAGTTTTCAAACTCACTAAGAAAGGACATGGCAGTGACTGAGGTAGCAGACAGCAGCTACCAAGATTCTGAACGGGTGGTGGATATGAAAAGCATGCACCTCAAAGGAGGAGACATCACTGAGAGAGAGATTTGGGGAGAAATGGATGCTCCAAATGTCCTTTAAAGACATGTGAAATGAGGGGGAATATATGAAGGTATTGCCAGGACTAGAGAAGGTGGCTAAGGAGGCTATATGTTTAAGAGGCAACCCGGTTTGAGCTGTAGCTAGTGTTGTGCAGAGAATAAGAGCAAGCCAAGACCTGGGTTCAAGATAAATTTAGGTTTGGATTTATTGATCAAGCATGTGACTACCTGGAGTGTAAACTCAAATCAGGCAGTGATCTTTGGGATTTACAGACTTGATTATATAGGCCAAATCCACAAAAACCACAATCAGGGAGGGGAGCTAGAAGAAGCATGATGTACAGAAGCAAAAACTAGCCATTGGTTAGATCTATAGTTCAGGGATAATTTTGGAATATGGTGCAATGGTACAGGGGAGCAATCTTCCTGTTACTCAGGTGTCCTTTGGAAGAGCAGGGGTAGTCAGCTCTTTCCACAACAGGATGGCAGGTCATGGGGTATGGGGAAACTAGAAAGTCTCAGAACAGGCCAGGGTCATGTCCCAGGTGAGGGTTGTGGGGACCCTGCTTGATCAGCAGCACAGGACAGGGTGGTCTGTGTATTACACCATAACCCTGAGTTGCATTTTGTACACTCATAGTGATTCAAGGAAAATATATAGAATAGGGAACTTTGTTCTGAGCAATGTCTGCACATGTCTTGAAGCTGTTCCAAGCTATGGCATGATATAGGACAGAGACAGAGACAGAGATAAAGATAGAAATATAAAAGGGGCTTAATGGTGGTCTACAAATCAGGTGTGTGCAGTAACCTAGGATTTGGGTTTGGGTACAACACTGGTAGATGGAAGGAGTGGGAGAAGAAAAGGTTTAGAATGAAAGAAAGTTTGTTGTCTGTGGAAAAGCATTTCAGAGGGTACAGAAAAGGGGATGGGATTGATTGATTGGAACTTTGAGGCTGGAAGGTTGAGGGGGATAGAAATGAGGAATTAAGTGATGGAGAATAGAATTTGGATAATTGCCTAAAAATATTCACAATCATTGAGACAGATACAATACGACAAAGTATGGGAATATTCATTACTGAGTGCAATGTGCCACTCTTCTTTCCAAATAAGACTTGAGATATGATTGAAAACAAGGTGCATGAAATAGGAGGCACATGGTCACATTCCTCCTGAAATAGGAAGAGGTGGCAAGTTATCAGAGCTCTGAAGGAAATAAAGGTTTCTAAAGAGGCAGAGGTAAGAAGAGCATGCATCCAAGGCACAGATGACTGTTTTTGCAAGGGAATATAGATGGGAAATAAAGTGTCATGTGAGAAGAAAGAGCAGATCAGAATCTTTGGGCCAGTAAGTGTGGGAAGAGGAAAAATATCTGTGATGGAGACTTAGAAAGGTGGAGTGTAGCCAGGTTATGAATGTCATTCAATGACAAAAACAAATGTCTGTACGCCATCATATAGATCTTTAGGTGTTTCAGAGTTGATTGAATAGAGGAGGGGATAAAGGATTGCTGACTAGAGTGACATTATGCAGGTAGATCAGTCAGAAGATTGCTCCAATTGTCCAGGTGAAAAAAAAGGTAAGACTGCTTGAGTTAGTGAGTCAGTAAGCATTTATTATATTTATTATTTTATAATTTTATTTATTTAAAATAAAAGGAGCTGATGTGTAATGGGAGAAGACAGCACAGAAAAAGCTAAAAAGCTGTTGTGAGTTGGGGTTGGCATGGTAGAGAAATCCTGGGATGCTGCCTAGAGAAGGATAATGCTTGGCTAACTGGGGCCTGGAAGGAGCCATTCAATCACTTGAGAGGCTTCAGAGGTGGAGGGTACTTCCAAAGTGTGAATTCAAGACTTAGAGCTAAGGTTCAAGATGAAAAGCTGGAGCAAGGAAGAGGAAATTCAGACTAAGGAGAAGTGGAAATAGGTAGGAAATGAAAGTTATATTTTAGTAAGGACAAGATTTGGAAACTACTTGGATATAGGAACTGAGATATAGGGAGGAACATAAACTCAATTCATATCCACAAGCATTTTATTAAGTGCCTACTCTGTTTTAGGCATTGTCCTAAGCATTTAGAATAACAATACAAAAAAGAAGAGAAAATGAACTCAGTGAACTTGCAATTTAATCAGGGAAGAAAATAAAGAAAAGCAAGTTGAAATATGGGTCAGGTACATAGTGCAGAAGCATGAAGGAAAAGTCTAAGATGTCCCAAAGTAGAGCAGCATATAGATAAATGTGATGTCTATCCTCAGTCATCTCGTTAAATGGAAGTTTTCAAGTTTGTGACTCTACTCACCAATCAGGATGGAGGAAAGGTAATGAAGAAATACCTTTGACAGATAGACTGATAGAGATGCCCATTTATTAAGTGACTTCTAAGGGCCAGTTACTGTGTTCATGGCTCAATCTAAAAATAGAAGCAACAAGAAAACTTCTGCCCTCAATGTGCTTACATTAAAATAGAGGAAAAGGTAACATGAATAGGAACTGGAAGGACTGGGGGAGTTGGTAGTCCTTACCCCACTGAGAATAATGAAAAGGGGCATAAAATGTAATGGGATCAGTGTAGGAATGTTTACAAGGTAACTGTGTATACTTCATTATAACGTTGCCCATAAAGAAACAAAGAACCATTTTAATAACCACTGCTTATGGTTGGATCATGACAACATAACAGAAATATCAATTCTCCCAAGAATAATTTACCAGTAGAATGCTACAGCAATGAAAATCAAAAAATATACTTTAGACAACTAATTAAATAACAACAAAATATTTGGGGGAAGAAGATTTAGAATATAAATGGAAATGAACCCCCCAAAAATTTAAGAGTGAAAAGGGTTAATCACATGTTCAGAATTCAAACTATACTATAAACCAGTAGTCATCAAAAAACTTGGAATGGTTTAAAACGTAGAAAAGCAGATCCATTGAACAAACTAATAAGGGACAACCAGCAGCAATGGAACATCATATCTCATGATGGCTAAACCTGAAAACAATAAATGACTGAGGAATGAAGTCCTTATTTAACAGTAACTGCTGAGATAAATAACAAAGAGTCAGGGAGAAGTTAGACCAACAGCAAGCACCATATTAGACACTAAATTTTAAATGAATTTGTGTCATTATTAATGATAAAATCACAAAACAAGAAAACATAGAACATTTACCTTAACCAGTTATAGATAAGAGATACACAGTATACTTAACATATTCTGCATATTTCAAGGAATTATTTCTCCTCTCATATAATTCAGAAGGTAGCCAGGATCTCCTAAGGCATGGGATATCAGTTTCAGAGTTAAACTAAAATGAGAAAACCTTACCTAACCCTAGTGGAAATGGCGGTATACAAAGAACAGCCATCCCTGAAACAGATAGGGGATTGGGTGTCCTATTAGAGTCCAGAACTTGGCAGATGCCAGATCCAAGAGGTGTTGGGTAGCAACTTTGGGCAGTGGTTGGTATTCAGCCTGCTCTGGCATCTGCAGGTGAAATGCATTGGGCCTAGAAGATCCAAGTCTGGTGGAGATATTAAACAAACAAGAGCCCAAAAAAGGTAGGAGAAAAATGACCAGAAGTAGAGTGAGCATGGGCTAGTATAATCCATTACTCAAACTAATTAACTTCCCTTCACTAACATAACTGCGCTGCCTTAAACAAGGGAGGTTCCTGACTTGAAACTCATACCTGAATAGCAGATACACATTTTTGTTTCACAAAACTTGTCGATCCTCTTGATTTTATTTACTTTGGGAGAAAGAAATACTTCAGAAATTGAATCTTTTGCATATACACTCACTTACAAATGTTAGCTTTTGCAAATTCATAGAAACAGCAAGATCTGTTCAAAACATCTAGCCCATTTTGGCTGGGCATGCAGGCTATGTTCTTTTCTCACGAAAATCATTAACTTGGTCATGCACTGTGATCACTGAAACCTACTTGCTCTTTTCTAGAGTAAAGGGTGGGGGGAGGTGTCAAGGTAGCATAATAAGCATACAGAGCAACAAGCTAGAGCTTTATCAGTTCTTGTGCAGGCATGGTTTAGATTCTTGGAAAAGCTGTCTGCATCTGATGTCGTCTTTTTCAGGTCCCCTGGCTCAGATGTTCACTCTGGAGCAGGAGTATCTACAAGCTGGAGTGTTAGCCAGACATGACAGAGGTTCGCAGAAACATGATTGAATACCAAAGGTACATAGAAATGGTTCAGCTTTTCTTCTAGCCATGCAGGGCTAGGCACAAACATTACAATAAAGTTTTACAAAGAGTTACAAAAGTGCATTAGAAATCCAAACTTTTGATCTTATTACCAAACATGCTCAAGGTTTGAGTTTCCATAAAGAGGAATTTTTGAAAGCCAGTCTTACACACGCACACACACACACACACACACACACACACACACTTCTTTAGAAGAATCAATCTCATCCTGTTACTTTCTTCCAAATTTTAGGATCAAGTTACAGATCCTTCTGCCTTCCTAACATACTTAAACTCTTTAAAAAAACAGACATCAATTATCTGGAGACAGGAGGGACTTGGACAAACCACCATTTGTTCCCAATCCTTCTTATCCACCTTTAATATTTCCAACCTTTGTCTATCCTTCCATATCCCTCAAAGCCGTTATTCAGATTATTCAACTTTTCATTACATTTGTTAACCACAAAACAAGAATGTTCATATCTTTTACTGGCTACTTGCTCCGATCATAGAAATTTTCTACAGAAGGAAAAGAAAAACAGGGGACATATGACATTCCAAATATGACAGGATAAAACATCCTTGGCTCTGTTTAAATTCGGGTAAGGTCACAGATATCCAACCATGAAGTATTGGTACCACCTCATATCTAGACTCAGGAATAGGTGGAAAACATTCCTTTTCAAAGGAACTTCATGGGTAAAGCTGGACAGAGGGATCCCATCCCAGACAGAAACTGAGATTATCCCTTCTGCTTTTACTGAATGTAGACTTCCACTAGTTCACATTCCCTCTGAGTAGCTTGTGGCATTTATTGATTTATGCAAGCAATTATACCCAAATTCAAAGTCCAAACAAAATTTAGTTACTGTCCCAAATGCCTCTTACCTTAAACAGCAAGTTTCACTAATCACAGCTCAGACTCAGTATTGATCTTTTAGTCTCATGGAACTTCAATAAGCAATAAAATTTATCAGCTTTCACAAATGTAAGGAATTCCATTCATTGTCATTCCTTTCTCTTGTGGAATGACCTTGCCTAATAGAGGTAATTTCGAGGGTTTGCCGCAGTTTTACAACATAAGGAAAAATTGAGAAAGACTTTAGGGAGGGACCAGTGGTGATGTCCCTTCTTTTTCGCAATATTATACATGCAGGAGGACTGTTCAGAATAGCATTTTTATCAGTCTCCTCCTTTCTGCATACAGTACCAATGAACAACTTCAGGTTTTAGCATTTAAAACAGTTGCCCAAATAACTTTGTTAACAATCTTACAAGTAAAGCATATGATTTTTCAAAGTACAGTACTCTAAAACATTACAAAATAAAATGCTTCTTTTACAACATAGATGATACAAGGTTTAAACTTTGAAATTAAAACCAATTAGTTACCAATCTGGTGACCTTAAAGTTCTACATGAAGTTACACAGAAATAAAGTTTTCTTGTTGTCACACGACCTATCAACTTATCACTAGAAATTAATTAGATTCTGGAATCTCACACAGATGGTGAATGTGGTGATCCATAAACTTTCAGATGAACATAAAAAGAAAATGGGCTTAACAGGTGCAGAGACTTTTCTCCTCTCCCCATATTGCAGAGCCTGTCTGTGGATCCAGGGGTTTGAAAGGAGAGGTCCTCATCCCTCGGGATGTTGATCTCAGGGGGACCCAGGGCTGTTGCAAAGGGGTCTGCAATATAGCTGTTATGCCTCTTCCCCCGTATCTTCAAGCAGATGGAACCCCAAATCATTTGGGGGAGAGTACTTTTCAAAACTGACCAGAATGAATTCGATTGCTTTACAGTTGCATTCTGACACACAAAACTTTTCTTTCTCAGATGAGGCAAGAAAAAGGTCAATTGCTGATCTGCCTGCCTCTTCAGGTCTCTCAGCATTCAAAACTCTGGCGAGACATTTGGAATGCAGAGGGAGGTTTTTAACCAATCAGGAAATGGAGTTCAAAACACAAAGTAGAGAAACCTCGAAACCGGGCCACAGGGAGAGAAAACGAGTCTGCTACTTCTAGCAGGTGAGGTGGGGTCCCCTGGCTCTTGACCCCTCAAGGGGTAGGGGTAGTAGACCTGGACCTCTGGTTGCAGGAGTTCCCATGTGTGGAGGGGGAGCCAAGGGATTCTCCCTCACAGAGGGGGACCTCTGCTTCCCCCTAGAGTTGTTTCTGTTTAGGCATTTTCTTGATGACCAAAACCTTAATTCATTCCTGCTCAGGTATGCAGAAAACAGGAGTCATAACCTTTTTCAGGGCAAAGGGAATGGTTATAGGCAGGAGGGAGTAGGCGATTGCTCAGAAGGAAATGTAAGATAACCACAGAAAGACCAAAACAGAATGGCAGAAGGGCACATATGATTTCACCTCTTTCCATCCCATATATTCACAACTTATTAAACAAAAACTTTACCTTTGGGGTGAGGCAAGACCTGAGAAGGGAAAATTCCATTTTGCTTGTCAGCTTTCTCTTTCTAGCAGAACAGGAAAGATTTTACACTGTTAATTTTTAACTTCCTCTTTTTCCCAATATCTCAATGAAAAAGATGGGGGTGGAGGGGACTTACACTTCTAAACCACAGACTGTTACAGGGATACTTAAGAAACACAAGACAAAGACACAAGCCACTTACAATGGAGACAAGAAACAGATGGACGGACGAAACAGACTTGACCCATAGACTGTCACAGAGACGCTTAAGTGAACAAAACAGAACAGAGGCCCCCTAGAGGCCTAAAAGAGGGGCTATACATGGTGTCCCAAGGACTGACCCAGTAGGAGCAGTTTTCCTGCTGTGTCCAGCCTGCCACCTACCCTATTATCCGAAAGAGTACTCACCAAATCAGCTGCCAGTACAAGGCCTTGGCAGGAGTGCTCTGTTCTCAATTTACTAAGGCAAGTTTCCAACCTTCTCAAGAAAATTTAGAGTTCACGGATGAGGCCACTCTCAGTTGGTGAATGATCAGGGGTAGAGGAAAAAATACTTCTCGGGGGCTGTTCCCCTCCAGCTCATTTGCTGACTCAATTTCTCCTCAGTTAGGGAAAAGCCCTGATGGTCACTTGAGATGGCCAAAGAGCATCTCACTGGGGCCTCCAAATGAAATGGCGCCTTTTATCAGAGTGATCACAGAGTCTAAATGAAAAGTTTTCAGGAGAATTAATTTATCAGCTTCGCTGTCTCAATGCCGATTAGAGGAGAGGGATAGCAGCAACACAAAAAATGCAGGATCTTTTATGCAGTCCACCTTAATTGGTTTGCTAACTAACAATTTGTCACTAAACTAATTATTATTCAGGTACAAGCAATCTATGACCAAAGCATGGGAGGAGGCTGTGAGGTGTAAGTTGATGGATATAAGGAGGGGCATGGGGCTGATGACCTGGGCTGTAAGACAAATTACCTAGATGGGTTCCCACACCCCAGGCTGGCTCATAGGCCAGTTCACTGACTTCTGGCTTGAGTTCATCTCAAGTTTATAAGGCTTTTTTAAACTTGGATTTCTAATTTCACAAAGAATCACTTAACTGTTTCCTGGCCAGTTTCTTAACCCCTATCTTGAGTCCATGAGATTTCTACTTAACTAGTTTCTGGCCACTTCATCACTAGATGAAAATGACACTACAGATATGCCACTCTTTAAGGGGAGAAACTTATATTTATGTGAAGTTTTGAAAATTGTTGTGAAAATGTCCCTTTGCATTATGTTTTCCCATATCTAGCACCAAATTCCATCTGGTCCAGAACCTGTATTATTGCAATGCAATTATTTTAATGGAAGGAAGGATAAAAAAAAAGGAATGAAGAAAAGATGGTAAAAAGAAGGAAGTATGGTAAGAAAGGAGGAAGAAAGAAAGAAGAAAAAAGGAAAAAAAGAGAAGATGATTCATTCTTCACTGTGAATTTATCAGTTCATTATCTGAAGCTCGGTAGCCTGCTACATCATAAGTCTTGTTGAATTGTGCTTGGTTATTGAGTTGATGACAGTTTTGAAGACTTCCAAATTTAGTTATCTTTAAAATATTATTAATATTGTAAAAAGTGTTCTGGTTCTCATATCATTTTGCATCATTTCATATGAGTCTTCCCATGTTTTTCTGAAACTACCCCCTTTGTCATTTCTTACTTCACAAGAATAGTTCATCACACTAATACAACACACAATTTTCAGCTGTTCTTCAGTTGATGGGTATCTGTTCATTTTCCAGTTCTTAGCAACCACAAAATGAGCATCTATAAATATTTTTATGCATAAAGGTCCTCTTCTTGCTTCTCTGAACTATTTGGAGAAGAGTACTAGGAGTGGTGTCACTAGGTTAGATAAAGAATATTCTCAGTGGAATACCTCTTTGGGCATAGTTCCAAATGACTTTCCAGAATGTTTGGACCAATGCACAGTTTCACCATGTTGTCTAGATTACTTTTAAAAACAGGAATGAATAGGTTTTGTATCTTACAAAAAGCCTTTTCTGCATTAATTGACAAAATGTGGTAATTTTTTCATTCTTGTTATTTATGTAGATAATTATTTTCATAGTTTTCCTAATATTTAACCATCCAAGACAAACAGATGGAATGTAGAAAAATTGGGATATCAATGTACTCTTGGTGGAGTTGTGAACCTATTAAAGCATTATATAGATCAATCTGGAACCATTCCCAGGGGGCTATAAAAACATGCATGTCCTTTGGCCCAACAGTATCACTATTTTCAATCTGTATCTCAAAGAACATAAAAAGGTGGGAGGGAATTACTTACATACACAAAAATATTTATAGCAGCTCTTTTCTCATGGCAAAGAATTGGAGATTGAAGGGATGCTCATTAATTTCCCAACAAACTGAACAAGATGTATTATATGAGTGTGATGGAATATGTTTTGCTACAAGAAATAATGAGCAGGACGTTCTTGAGAAAACCTGGAAAGATTTACATGACTTGAAATAAAGTGAATTGAGTAGAACCAGGAGAATATTGTACACAGTAATAGCAATATTGTAAGATGATCACCTATGAATGACTAAGCCATTCTCAGCAATATAATAAAGTCAAATCTGAAGAACTTAAAATGAAAAATGCTATGCATCCTAAGAGAAAGAACTGAGGGAGTATGAATACAGATAGAAGTTTACCTTTTAATACTTCATTTATTTTGGTTTTTTTTTTGGTCTATCTTTCTTATACAGCATGACTAATATTGAAATATATTTTCCATGACAACACATATATAAACTAGATCAAAATGTGTGCCTTCTATGTGAGGGGGATAGGGAAGGAGGGTGAAAATTTGGGACTCAACATTTTTAAAACAAATGTTAAAAAAGTTTTTTTCATGTAATTGGATAAAAATAAAATATTAATTTTTAAAGGAAGAGCCCCCAGGGTAGCTGAAGTACAACTCACAGCAGAAAGGTTGTTTTCAATACAATACATGACAAGGTATCATTCAACCGCTCCTTGTATTTTGAAAAAAAGAACGTGCATTTATGTAATCAACTTGACAATAAAAATAAACTTATGTATGAGACCAAAATAATAATTATAAAAATCCATAGTTTTATATGAAAAATTCCTTTTTAGGCATCTTCTAAATGGGACAGCTAAAGCATTTACAAGGGTTTTTTTTTAGTACCATATGAAAATTTTACAAAAATTAACTATATATTAGTGCACAAAAATATTGCATACAGATGTAAAAAAGCACAAATATTTAACCTATCCTTCATAAACCCATAATGCAATTGGGGGTTACAAACAAAAAGCTAATACCCAAATGGAGAATTATTGATGAAACCCCAAAGAAAGAATTGGCAATTAAAAATAATGGAAAAATTGCCAATTTTGTGAAATAAAATGATGATGATGATGATGATGATGATGATGATGATGATGATGATACAGAAACAATATGCCAAAATTTCAAGGAGATAGTCATGAGAGGGGATTCATATCTCTACAAACAACCATTAACAAAGCTGAAACAGAGAAGGGTAAAGAACAGAATATGCAAGTGATTTTTTTTAAATCTAAGAAATATACCTAAAGTAAGCACAAGGGAATTTCCTGAAAATTAGAGGAAGAATAGATAAATTCAGGAAAAAAATCCTAATGATGTTCCTCTGAAAAAGCAAATAAAATTGACAAACAATTAACTAATCTGTTTTTTAAAAGAGGGAAGAGGTGGGGCCAAGATGAAAGAGTAAAGGCAAGTACTCACTTCAGTTCTCCCCCAAACCCTTACAAATACCTAAACAAATTCTAGAACAGCAGAACCCACAAAAGAGAGTGAAATAAATGTTGAGCCTAAGACATCCCAGAAGGTCTTCCAGAAAAGTCTATTACATTTGAGTGAGAATAGAGCACAGTTCAATGCTAGCTGTGACAGCACAGCCCAGGCAACAGCAAAGCAAGAGCAGGCTTTGGGAACCACTGGATCAGTGGCAGCAGTAGATGTTTCTGGAGATCACAGTCCAGAGATTGTGAGGTCAAATCTACCATATCCAAAGCCTGCAAAAAAAGAAAGAAAGAAATTGGCTGCAGGTCATGGAACAGCTCAAAAAGAATTTTGAAAATCAAGAAAGAGAGGTAGAAGAAACATTAAGAAGAGAAATGAGAATGGTGCAATAAAATCATGAAAAGTCATTAGCTTGTAAAGGAGACATGAAAAAATACTGAAGTAAATAACACCGTAAAAAAACCATACTAGGCCAAATGGCAAAAGAGGTTTAAAAAGTCAGTGAGGAGAAGAATGCCTTAAAAAGAAGAATTGGCCAAATGGAAAAGGAGGTTGAAAGCTCACTGAAGGAAATAATTCTTTAAAAATAAGAATAGAGCACATGGAAACTTTATGAGAAATCAAGAAACAAACAAAACCAAAAGAATGAAAAAATAGAAGACGATGTGAAATATCTCATTGGAAAAACAACTGGGGATGACTAGCTGGCACAGTGAATAGAGCACAAGCCCTGAAGTCAGGAGGACCTGAGTTCAAATCCAGAACCAGACCCTTAAAACTTACTAGCTATGGGACCTTGGGGAAAGTCACTTAACCCCAATTTCCCTGCCTTGCCCCCTCCAAAAAGAAAATATAAAGAAAAACAACTGACCTCAAAATCATCTGGGAGAGATCATTTAAAAATGACTGGATTTCCTGAAAATCATGATAAAAAAAGAGCCTGGATATAATCTTTCTCTTTTTTTGTTTAAAATTTTTATTTTTATGTAGGGAAAAAATCAAATATATATTTAACCCAATTTGGTTGTAAGTTCCTTAGCTTTTGCTTTTTCCAGCTTGGCAATATGAGCCACTGATTTTGGATCCAGAATATTGCCACCCCAGTGATGACAGATCTCATTATATCTGTCTTTATAATTGGTTTTGATGGCTTCTACCAGCTTAGCCAGGACTCCCTTATCTTCAGGGTTAACCTGTGTGAAGGCAATGCTCGTGCAGGTCTTTCTGTGAACTAAGCGACCAAGTCTCGCTTTGCTTTTGATAATACAGTAAGGAACACCCATTTTCCGGCACAAGGCCCGTAGGAAAACCACTAGCTCAATGGTGTCTACGTCATGTGCAATCACTACCAGCTATACTTTCTTGTTTTCTACCAGGGTAGTAACAGTGTTAACACCTGCTCTGAGGACAGGTGGTCTCTTGGTGGGGACATCTCCTTTGCCTGCAGCCTTTTGTTCAGCCTGAGCCAGCAGCCTTTGCTTCTTGTCTTGTTGCTGCGGCCAGCACAGTTTGGGCCTAGCTACCAGCAGAGGAAAATAAAGAGAAGGTGAGAGAAAGCTTCTAGCTGAATAAGAAAAGGAGGAGAGAGACAGGGACGTATTTCATAGTCTGTTTATTGCAGAGCTATTCCATACCAACCCAAGGATACAAGAAAATCATAGTTTATATTCCTTATTGCAGGGGTGACCCTTCCCCTACCCCAGCTCAGGGCTAATTAGTCATTAAGATCTTTATCCTAGAACCATCTCAGGGGCACAATAAACTGGGAGTCCTAATCAGGACTTGGAAATTAACTTTCAGTACATTCTTTACATATGCAGGAAACCAATGAGAGCATCTACCCAACAAGATTATGCTTTCTTTGCATATTTGCCTAATGACCTTGTAGAGCTGGGGAGCTAGTGTGCCAAGACCCCAGAAATTCTGGGCCCCCAACATCTTGCTTTGTCTCTGGTCTATACTTGTCAGCCAGTTTAAGCAGTTGAGTAGCTGTCTGATGATCCAAAGCCTGGGTGTACTGGTTAATTGATGGCAAGACTTTAAAACACTAATAAAGGAAGGCCTTTGACACTGCAGCCTGCTGTACTGAGGCAATTTGACAAATCGAGTAAGGTCCCTTTTGGGCTGGATGTCCTGACCAATGCCAAAGTTCTTGCGATGCTTCTCAGAGAATTGACCACTTTCTTGGCCTCCTGCTTTTTTACTACAGCACGATCCACAGCCATCTTGTTCCCCTTGGCCTTCTTCCCTTTTGGCATCTTGGCCAGCTGAATGAGAAAGGAAGAGAACAGACTTGTGGGTAATTACTTTTCAGCTCTCACGTGGGCTTTGGATATAATCTTTCAAGAAAGTATCAAGGAAAACTGTCCCTATATTCTAGAATTAGAAGGCAAAATAAGAAGAGAAAAAAAATCTACCAATCATCCCCTGAAAGAGACCCCAAAATGAAAACTGCCAAGAATATTATAGCTAAATTCCAGAGTTCCCAGGTCAAGGAGAAAATATTGGTAGCAGCCAGAAAGAAACTATTAAAGAATCATAGAACCACAGTCAGAGTAACCCAAGATTTAGCAGCTTTTACATGAAAGGAACAGAGGGATTGGAATATGATATTGCAGAGAGCAAAGGAGCTAGGATTACATCCAAGAATCACCAACCCAGCAAAACTGTGCCTAATCCTTCAGTGGACATTTAATGAGACAGGGAACTTTTAAACATTCTTTTTTTGCTTCTTTGGAGGGGGTGGGGGGATGGTAGGGCATTTGGGGTTAAGTGACTTTCCCAAGGTCACAGGGCTATTTTTCTGTTGTTGAGTGTCTGAGGCCAGGTTGGAACTCAGGTCCTCCTGACTCTGGGGCTGGTGCTCTATCCACTGTGCCACCTAACCATCCCCAAACATTCTTAACGAAAAGACCAGAGCTGAAGAGAAAATTTGACTTTCAAATACAAGAATCGAGAGAAGAATAAAAAAAGTCAATAGGAAATAGAAAGCATAAGTGACTTAATGAGTTTAAAGTGTTTGCATTCCTACAGGGAAAAATAGTATTTGTAACACAGAAGACTTTTCTCATTATTAGGGTTCTTAGAAGGAGTATATATAGACAGAGAGCACAGGTGTGAGTTGAATATGAAGGGAGGATATTTAAAAAATAAAATCAAAGGGAGGGCAGAGCCAAGATGGCGGGTTAGGAGCAGGAAACGCCATGAGCTCCCCCACATAACCACCTCAATTACCTATAAAATATGACTCTAAATAAATTTTAGAGCTACAGAACCCACAAAAAGACAGAGAGAAACAAATTTCCCACTGAAGATAGCCCAACAGACCTACAGGAAGGGTCCATCACCAGTTTCTCTGATAAAGGCTTTATTTATATTAATATTATATTATATTATATTTATTATACAGAAAACTTAGTCAAATTTATAAAATATAAGTGCCTTTATCCAACTAATGAATGATCAAAAGATATAATCACTTTTCAGACAAAGTAATCCAAGACTTCTTATTCACATGAAAAAATATTCTAACTCACTGTTGATTGTAGAAAGGAAAATTAAAACAATTCTGAAAATTAAAACAATACCTTATAACCATTAGATTGACTAATAGGACAGAAAATGAAAATGACAAATACTAATAGGCATGTGAGGAAAATGAGACATTGTTGCACTTTTGTTGGAGTTGTGAACTGATTCAACCATTCTGTAAAACAACTTGACACTGTGTCCAAAGGACTATAAAACCATGTATATACCTTTTGACCCTTCAATACCATTGCAAGTTTTGTATCCCAAAGCAGATTAAAAAAAGAAAAGAACTTACATCTACAAAAATATTGATAGCACCTCTTTTCTGGGAATAAACAATTACAAATTGATGGGGTGCCCATCAATTAGGGAATGGCTGAATAAGTTGTGGTATGCTTATGATAGAATGCTATTTTACTATAAAAATTATGATATGAATGCTCTCAGAAAAAGTTCAGAAGGCTTGCATGGGCTGATACAAAGGGAAACTTACTGTGTACAAGGTAACAGCAATATTGTTAGATGACCAGCTCTAAATGACTTGGATATTCTCAGCAATACAACAACCCAAGACAACTCAGAAGGTCTTATTATAAAAAGTGTTGTCTATCTCTAGAGAAAGAATTGATGGTGTCTGAGTACAGATTGAAGAATACTATTTTTCCCTTATTTTTGTCTAGGTTTTCTTTCACAACATGATTGTTATACATAAGCTGGGCGTGAGCACACATGTATAACCTACATCAAATTGCTTGCCTTCTTAATAGGGGTTATAGGGATGGAAAGGAAAGGATTTGGAACTCAAAGTTTTATGCACATGTGTTAGAATTGTTTTATATATAAATAATGGAAATATTGAAAATATTGAAAATTCTATATGTACTATATGTAAAATACTGTATATATTATATGAAAATTGAAAAACTGAAGTAAAGTTTGTTGTCTGTGGAAAATCATTTCAGAGGTACTGTTTAAGGGGTTGGGGTTTTTAGAACTTTGAGTTTGGAGAGTTTGGGGAAATAAGGATAAGGAATTATGTAGTGGCAAAGAAGATTCAGATAACCCCCTACAGGGATTCAGAATCATTGGGATAAGTATAATTTGACAGTGTCATAATGTTCATCACTGAATGGAACGTGCCACTCTTCAAAGGAGACTACGGGTTTGATTGGAAACATGTGTATAATGACATAGAAGGCACATGATCAGATTCCCCTTGTGATAAGAAGAGGTGTTATGTTATTTGAGTTCTGAAGGAAATGATGGATTACAGAGGTTAAGAAGGAATGTATCCCAGGCATGGATGACCACCTTTGCATAGAGATGTTGATTAGAAATAAAGGGCCATGTATGAAGAAAGAGATGGTCAACTTTTTCGGACCATAAAGTATGTGAAGGGTAAGAATATCTATGATGGAAAGCTAGAAGGGTAGAGTGTAGGCAGCTTATGAATGCCATTCAGTCACAAAACAAAAGTCCCTATGTGATCCTAGAAGTCCTCAGGTTTTTCAGAGTTGAATGAATGAGGGATTGAGAAACACAGATATAGAGTTTGGAAAACTCTGTGGATTTGAGAGGATAAAGGATTACTGACTAGAGAGCTTTCATGCAGGTAGATCAGTCAGGAGGTTACTGCAATTGTCCAGATGAGAAAAGATGAGATTACATCAATCAGTGAGTCAATAAGCAAGCACTGGGAATATGAAAAGAAGATGAAATAAAGATTTTCTATGCCTTCTAGTAGCTGTCTTAATAATGGGAGAAATAGTGCAGAAAAAGCCAAAAAGATGTTTTGATTTTTTTCTCCTTTTCTGTGTCTCTCTCTGTGTCTCTCTGTCCATCTCTCTGTCTGTCTCTGTCTCTGCGTGTCTCTCTCTCTCTCTGTCTCTCCTCTCTTCTCTGTCCTCTTTCTTCTTTTCTTTTGCTGTCTTTGTGCCTCTGCCTGTCTCCCTGTCTCCCTGTCTCTGTATCTTTCTCTGTTCGTGTTTGTCTCTCTGTCTCCTCTCCCTCTGTTTCTCTGTTTCTGTATCTATGTCTCTGTCTCCTCCTAATGGGAGGAGACAATATTGTTTTTGTACCTAGACAATTGGACCCCAGAACAAGGAACACTTGGATTGGGTCTTTCCATTCTTCTCATAATATTAGTTTCATCAATGATATCTTAATTGCTAAGCCCTTTGGGCTCTCCCTAATCTTTCTTCTCTATGTTTCTATAGTCTTTGACATTACTGACAACCCCTTCCTCCCAGATACTCTTCCTTCCTTTACTTCCGCAAAGCCATCCTCCTGATCCTCTTCTAGCCTTCCTGAATATTCCTTCTCAGCCTTTCTTTGGTTCACTTTTTCCCCTTTTGCCCATGAAGTGTGGATGGTCTCTCATGGCTCTTTGGCAGGCTTGAAATCATCTTCTGCCTTCCCATGTTTCTTGTGTTTGAATGTCAAATTTTCTGTTCAGTTCTGTTTTTTTCAGTAAGAATGCTTGAAAGTCCTCCACCTCATTGAATGACCATATTTTCCCCTGGAACATTATACTCAATTTTGCTGAGTAGGTGATTCTTGGTTTTAATCCCAGCTCCCTTGATCTCTGGAATATCATATTCCAGGCACTTCAGTCCCTCAGTGTAGAAGCTGCCAGATCCTGGGTTATCTTAATAGTGCTTCCACCGTATTCAAATTGTTTCCTCCTGGCAGTCTGTAATATTTTCTTCTTGATGAGGGTGTTCTAGAACCTGACTATAACATTTCTAGGAGTTTTCTTTTGGGGATCTTTTTCAAGAGGTTATTGGTGAATTCTTTCAAGTTCTATTTTGCCTTCTGATTCTAAAATATCAGGGCAATTTTCCTTGAGAATTTCTTGAAGGATGCTTTCCAAGTTCTTTTTTTGATCATGGCTTTCAGGTAGTCCAATAATTTTCAAATTGTCTCTCCTG
>CM053602.1:56122444-56141204 GCA_028646575.1 Pseudocheirus occidentalis | reverse complement strand
GAGCACACCCCAGGACCACCACTCAAGACCCCGATCCAGATCCAGGCCACTCAACACAAGAGCCCTTGGCCCTGATGGATCACTTCAGCCCCGCTGCTATCTTCAGGCCGAGGGCTCTGAAGCAGCCCAGTGGAGGCCGCCCGTGCTCCTTTCCTGGTGCTACAGCCACCTCCCACTGCTTCCTTGCCCTGGGAGCAGTTTGGCTGGACCTGCTCTTCTCCTCCTGAGTTAGCAAAATCCACTGACCTTTCTCTTAGCCTTTTTTTCTTCTGGCCTGATAAATGTGGTAACTGTGCCTCCAGTGCAGCCGATCTGCCCTCCTATAGATGCGGCTCCCCACCCAATGCCCCAGGGCCTGAGCCGGCCAGGGTTTCGGCCACAAAGAGCCTCGCCTGCTGCACTGCCTGTAGCAACAGATGTGCTTTCTATTTTTTGGAGGGTTTTGAAGCTTCAAAATCTGTTTAGAGTCCCATTTTATGAGTTTTTTAGGGTGTTTGTGTGGGAGCTGTGGTGCTTTGCTGCTTCTAAGTCGCCATCTTGGCTTGACCCCCCCATTTCCATGAGATTTTGAGTTAAAAATTTTCTCCTCATATTTCCACAACTCACCACCCCAAAATAGTCATCCCACTGTAAAATCCCTCCCCCAATCTGCTCTCTCCTATGTCCTCCCCCATCACCCCTCTGACTTTCCAGTAGGGAAAAATGGATCTCCCTACCCCAGTGCCTGTATATCTTAATTCCCAGTTGCATATACTTAAAAAAAATTTATATATATTAACATTTGATCATGGAACTTTAAATTCTAGATTCTTTCCCTTTCTCCCTCATCACCCACCTCCACTGGAAAGACTAGCAATTCAATACAGGCCATACATGAGTAGTTACGTAGTTACACAGAACATCTCCACAATGGACATATTGTGAGAGAATGATTATATGTCCCTCCTTCCTATCCCACCGTCCCTTTGCTCTATTCTTTACCCTGTCCCTGTCCCTTTACAGAAGTGTGTGCTTCCACCAACCCTCCCCCCCAACCTTGACCTCCTCTCCATCACACCATGTCTCATCCCCATCCCCCCTACTCTCCTGTGTAGCAAGATACTGTTTAGAGTTTATGTCATTCTTTCCCTAAACCAAATTCAATGAGAGAAAAGTTTACCCTTTCCCTTATGCCTTCCTTTTCTTCCCCTCCATTGTAACAGTTATCCCTTGCCTCTTCTATATGGGATGATTAACCCCATTCTGTCTCTCCCTGTCTCCTCTCATTCTATTACTCTGCCACCTCAGAATTCACCTTTCAAAGTATCATCCCTTCTTATTCAATTGATCCTGTGCCCTCTATGAACTCATATTTATATACTTACTCAGATATGTATTCATATGCATGTATATACCCTATTATATAGATGTATGTGTATGAATACGTTTGTACATTTGTATTCCCTTCACCTATCCTCATACTGAGAAAAGTTTCATAAGTTACAATGATCATTTTTCCATGTTGGCATGTAAATAGTTCAACTTTGATAACTTCCTTATGATTTCTTTCCCGTGTTCACCTTGTCATGCTTCTTGTGTTTGAATGTCAAATTTTCTATCCAGTTCTGGTTTTTTCCTCAAGAATGCATGGAAGTCCTCCACCTCATTGAATGACTCTATTTTTCCCTGGAAGGTTATACTCAATTTTGCTAGGTAGGTGATTCTTGGTTTTAATCCTAACTCCTTTGATCTCTGGAATGTCATATTTCAGGACCTTCAGTCCCTTAATATAGAAGCTGTTAGATCGTGGGTTATCCTCATTGTGTTTCCACAGTATTCAAATTGTTTCTTCTTGGCAGCTTGTAATATTTTCTCCTTGATCTGGGAACTACAGAACCTGGCAATAACATTTCTAGGAGTTTTCTTTTGGGGATCTTTTTCAAGAGGTGATTGGTGAATTCTTTCAAGTTCTATTTTGCCCTCTGACTCTAAAACATCAGGGCAATTTTCCTTGAGAATTTCTTGAAGGATGATTTCTAAGTTCTTTTTTTTTAACATGGCTTTCAGGAAGTCCAACAATTTTTAAATTATCTCTCCCGGATTTATTTTCCAGGTCAGTGGTTTTTTCAAGGAGATATTTCACATTGCCTTCTATTCTTTTTTCATTTATTTGGATATGTTTAGTAGGATCTTGATTTCTCATAAAGTCATTTGCTTCCATTTACCCTGCTCTAAATCTAAAGGAATGATTCTCTTCAGCGAGCTTTTCAGATTCTTTTTCAATCTGGCAAATTCTACTTTTTAAGGCATTCTTCTTCTCATTGGCTTTTTGGGCCTCCTTTGCCATTTGAGTTAGTCCATTTTAAGGTGTTATTTTCTTCAGTGACTTTGTTGAATCTCTTATCATCATTGTCTTGCATCATTCTCTTTTCTCTGCCCAATTTTTCCTCCAGTTCACTTATTTGGTTTTCAAATTCCTTTTTAATCTCCTCTCTGGCCTCTATCCAGTTCATATTTTTTGGAAGCTTTTGGTGTGGCAGTTCTGACTGTATTGTGTTACTCCCATTTTATGCTTTGATCCTTTTTGTCCCCAAAAATGGAATCTAAAGTTGGATTGCTGAGCTTGCTTTGCCTCCTTTCCCTCCTCATGTTGCCAGTCATTCATATTGACTTTTGAACCACAGTAGAACTCTGCTTTGAGAGGGGAGAGCTTTGTTCAAAATTGCTGGGGTTTTCACAGGAGGCCACCATCTCTACAGCCCCCAACAGCTTTGGCGCACTGGTCACACACCTCAGGACCACCACCCAAGACGACAATTAGATCCATGCAGCTCTAGGCAAGAGCACTTAGCCTCTGAATGATAGCTTGGCCCCCCTGCAATCTGCAGGCAGGGAGCTTCTGAAGCAGCCATGTATAGTAGGCTGCAAGGCTGCCACTTCTGACTACTGCTAGGTGCAGCAGTTCAGGCAGACCCTCTTCCCCAAATGTAGCTGAGTTCCATCGACCTTTTCCCTTTGTCCTTGGTTTTTATGGGTTGGTGATTCTGGAAATGACCACAGCTGCTGATGAATGCTACTGCCGCTGCTTCTCCTTGACACTCTGGGGCTGAAACCACATGTGGCTGGGCTCTGCATCCAGGGCACTGTGATGACCACCTGCCAGGCTGCCTTCAGTGGGAGCTTTGTTACTCCGTCATTTTTGTGGAGTCTGGAGCTCTAAAAACTGTTTAGAGTCATATTTTATAGGTATTTCAGGTGGTATTGGGGGGAGCTCACAGAGTTCTAGTGCTTCTATGCCACCATCTTGACTTCGTCCCACCCCCTGCAGTTTTTAATCAAGTAGCAATTGTTTACCTGTATAATATATATTTTCCCACTTTGTCTATCATTCTCTTCTTTCTGATGCTCCTTTGTCTAGTCTCTTCATTGGTTTGACTCTTTTTTAAGCTAATGCAATGTTTTTGATAACTGCTGTTTCAAAACATAGTTTGGTGTCTGATAATGCTTTTATACTTTTGTCCATAGTTATTTTCATGATTTCCCTTAATGTTGTAAATATTTTATTGTTTGAAATTTTGTTATTTTTATCAATCTTTGTAAATAATTTTTCTTAATAATTTAATTTTTATAGCATTAAAATTACAATATAATTTTAGCAGTATTGTCATTTTATGACATCAGCATGACCTAGCCATGAACACTGAGTATACCTCTATGAATTTAGATTGCCCTTTGTTTTTGTTTTTAAATTTATTTATTTAAAGGAACATTTTACAACTGAATCTATATAAGTCATTTTTGTGTATTGGGAGGACAAAGGCCAGGTTTCCTCCCTCCGCTTTTTGTAATTACTTAGAATGGAATTTCCCTTTCTATTATCTCTTCTTTTGATTTGTTATTATAATATTGAATTGCTGTTGATTTTTTGAGAATTTATTTTGTAGCCTACAACATGGCTGACTATTAATTGTCTCATGTAGTGTTTTTACAAATTACTGGGTTTTTGTTCATTTAAATTATCACATCAACAGCAAAGAGGTATTTTTTTCCTCTATACTCTTATATTACTGCCATCACTAATATTTTCATTACTATATTACATAATATTTCAGAGAGTGAGCATCTTGGCTTCAGTGCTGTATTTATAGGAGCAGATTCTATTTGCAAATGATGACTGCTTTTAGTTTTAGTTTCTTTTTATGATATTACAAATTTTACCATAAAGATTGTTATACTTTGGGAAAAATTTTCTACTGAGATGATTGTATATTGTGTGATGTTTGGGGATTAATATGATTAAATTACATGTATTGTTTTCCTAATATTGAGCTATCCTTGCATTCTCAGTATATATGGCAGATTACTGTAATGAATGCTTTCTTAGATCAATTACTGTAATCTGATAGGATTTTTAAAAATTTGAGTGAATATTCATTAGTAATGTTAGTCTATTGTTTTCATTCTAAGTTTTATCTTTCCCTGTTTTAGGTATTAGGACAGTATTTGTCTCACAAATAAAAGGAAAGGATTTGTAAAATGTGACTATTAACTTTCTTTAAGAGTTTGATAGCATTCTCCTGTGAATCTGTTGCTTATAGGGATGCTTTTTTTTTGGTAGTTACTTTACAGATAGACCTTCTATTTTCTGATCTTGAATTATTTAAAATTTCTATCAGGTCTTCTGATACAATAAATACTTTTTGGTTTTGAAGGTAATCCTCTATTCTTTTGTGTCCATATTTTTGTCAACATATTAGTGTACATAAAATGTTATAATTATTTTTTAAAATTTCTTCTGATTTCAGTGTGATTTCATCTTCCTCATTTTATATTTTATTATTTTGATTTTCTGTTTTCTTCTTTTTAGCAGTTTAGCTAAAGGTTTATTGATATTATTAGCCTTTCCAGAAAACTACCTTTTAGTTTTATCAATCATTTCTATGAAATTTTGTTTCCAAGTATCTATTTCCCTTCTAATTTTCACATCTCTTCTTTTGCGCTTATTTTAGATTTAAAAATTTGTTGATTCTCTAATTTTTAAATTAGAGTTGCAGTTGATTAATTAATTAATTATATGACTGCTCTAGTCTCATCCCCCAGATTTTGATGTATTGCTTCCTGCTTATAATTTTCTTTTATATACATGTTAATTGTTTCTGTGATTTATTCTTTAACACGCTCATTATATAAGATTTCATCATTAATTTTTATTTGGGTCAGTATCTTTTGGTGATGATCCCAGAACAAATTTCCCTTCTTCTTACATCATGGTGTATACTGGATGAATTGGTCAATTCTGTTTTTCATATTTGTTTGCAAAATTTTTGTGCCTGAGCACATGGTGAATTTTTAAAAAAATTTTTATGTGGTGCAGAGGAAGTATTTTTTATTATTTTGATGTCTGATTTAGAAGATGCCACAAAACTTTTTTTAGAATATAATTTTTGTATTTGGTTTTAACATTCATTTTTAAAATTTTGAGTTCCATGTTCTCTCCCTTTCTCCAGCCCCTTCCTCAACCATTTGAAGAGTGAAGCATTAAATCAATTATGCATATGAAGTTATGCAAAACAAATTTCCATATTAGCCATGTTGGAAAAAGAAAAGGCTAAGAAAAATAAAGTAAGTGAAAAAAAATTATGCTTCATTATGCACTGATTATTCATCATTCCTCTCACTGGACGGGGATAGCATTTTTCATGATGAGTCCTTTGGAATTATCTTGGATCATTGTATCGATTAGAGTTGCTAGGTCTTTCATAGTTGATCATCATAATATTGCTGTTATTATATGCAATGTTCTCCTGGTTTTGTTCACTTTGTATCTATTCATGTAAATCTTCCCGGGTTTTTCTGAAACATCCCCCTCATGATTTCTTTCCTTTCCTTTCACATATGAATATATACCCATACATACATACACCTATTCTCTGGCCAGCAACTAGAACCATGACCTCCAGCCTTCTGTGTCTACAGCCAGCAGTGTCCCTGCCCCACTGCTTTTGTAATCACCTGCCGTGTTCTGGTTCCTTCTCTCCCCCCGCAGTATTTTTGCAGCGCAGCATTCCTTGTCAGCAGGGATTTCTTGATCTTCCTGGTTCAGATGCCTAATACAGGTCACTGTCCCAAGAATAAAAGTTTCTATGGCTGGGGCTTTGGCAGCCTCGCAACCCAGCTAGTCCCAGGCTTTCTGTTTAAGCACGTTGAACTTCGACGTACCTTGAAGGTGTTTACTCTTCACAGGGACCAAATGTCTCCCTGGCATTTTTCTTCAGATCTTCAATTGTCCAAGAAGGACCCCTTTTCTGACCCTGCTCTTATTTGTTTTTACTCACTTGATATTTTCCCTGAGGTGCCATTCCATCTCTTTTGGGAAGGAAAATCTTGAGAGCTTGGACTCTTCTGACCAACTCCACTATCTTCCCAGAATCCTCTCTCTCCACCTCAAGGTTTCTTATGCCAGAATAATGGTATTCCATCAAAATCACATACCACAACTTGTTCAGCCATTCCCCAACTGATGGGCAGCTCCTTAATTTCCAGTTCTTTGACACCATAAAAATGAAGATATGTAGGTATAGATATAGATATACATTTGCATATAGATAACATATAGGGCCCTTTACTCTTTAAAAAAATAAATCTTGGGGTACCTAGGTGACCCAGTGAATAGAGTACTGGCCCTGGAGTCAGAAGAATTTGAGTTCAAATCTGGCCTCACACACTTGACACTTAACTAGCAGTGTGACCTTGGGCAAGTCACTTAACCCCACTGCCTTGTCTTACTGCCCCCCCCAGTCTCTTTATGATACAGGCCTTTTAGTGGTATCACTCAGTCAATGGGTGAGGAAAGTTTTACAACTTACTGGGAATAGGTCTAAATTGTTCTCCAGAAGAGCTGGATCAATTCACAACTCCACCATCCATGCCTTAGTGTCCCTATTTTCCTACATCTCTTCCAGCATTTATCATTTTTCTTTTCTGTCATGTTAGACAATCTGATAAGTATGAGGTGCTATCTCAGATTTGTTTCAATTTATATTTCTTTAATCAATAGTTATTTAGAACATTTTTCATGGCTATAAATAGCCTTGATTTCTTTTAGAAATTGTTTATTCGTCTTTTAACTGTTTATCAGTTGAGGACTAGCCATTTTCAAAAAGTTAAATGAATTACAGGAAGGAATAGACAGTAGTGAGGGTCCTCATTTTCCCCCTGAGAGCTAGAGAAACCTAACCATAAAATGATTAAGAAACAAGTTAAGAGTAACAGAATTTTAGAAAACTTAGATATGAAAGACCTCTGGAGAAAAGTGAATGGGAATGAGGAGTACAGACATGTTGCTTTGGATAAGTTCACACTGTACAAATTAGTCTTTATGTGAAGAAGAACTCTGCATTCACAAAAAAACCACTGGTGTCAACTTTACCATTATGTCCTGGGCTCTCTTTCTGCTCCTGCCCCTCAGCTTGGTGCTCTGTGGCCTCCTACCATCCACCCTATCCCAATTTACAGTTCTTTGCCACCAGAAAAGAGCTGCTATAAATAGTTTTGTACATATAAATGTTTTTCCTTTTTAAAAAAATGTCTATTGGAATATAGACCTAGTAGTGGTATTGCTAGGTCAAAGGGTCAAAGGATATGCACGGTTTTATAGCCCTCTGAGCATAGTTCCAAATTGCTCTACAGGATGGTTGAATCTGTTCACAACTCCACCAAGAGTGTATTAATGCCTCAGTTTTCCCACTTATCCTCCAGCATTTGTCATTTTTCTTTTCTATTCTATGAGCAGATCTCATACATGTGAGGTAGTACCTCATAATTTTAAAATGTGCATTTCTCCAATCAATATTAAATCAATACTAAATGAGTGTATTTTTTCTGATTGCTATAGATTGCTTGAATTGCTTCATCTGAAAACAGACTGGTCTCATCTTTTGATCATGTATTTGTTGGGGAATGGCTCTTACAAGTACAACTTTGACTCGGTTCTCTACATGTTTGAGAAAGGAGGCTTTTGTAAGAGGAACTTGGCTCCAAGAATTTTTTTTTACCAGTTGTGCTTGCTAACTATATTTCTCTCCATCCTATTTTCCCCTTCGTTTATAATATTCTCTCTTATTTCACCCTGCCCTACTCAAAAGGGTTTTGCTTCTGACTACCCTCTCTCCCAATATGTGCTCCCTTCTGTCATAAGAGAAGTTATGCCCTTCTTCTACTTTCCCATGTGGTAAGATAGAGTTCTAAATTCATTGTGTGTGCATGTTATTCCCTCTTTGAAGCAGTTCTGAAGAGAGTAAGATATAAGTGTTCCCTGCCACCTCCCCCATTTTCTTCTCCACTGTAAAAACTCTCTGGAGAGGGAGATGGAATCAAGATGGTGGCAGAGAAGCAGGAAAACTCTACATCTCTCCCCATAAACACCTCAGATACCTAGAAAATATGACTCTAAACAAATTTTAGAGCTCCAGAACTCATAAAATGTCAGAGAAACAAGGCTCCCGCTGAAGGCAGCCTGGCAGACAGACAGAAAGGGCTCATTGCAGCACTCTGGGAGCAGAGCCCAGCCCCAAGTGGTTTTTAGCCCCAGGCTGTCCAGGAGAAGCTGTGGCTGGAGCGTTCAGGAGAGCAGATGACAGGCAGCTGTGGCAGTTCCAGAATTACCAACCCATAAAAGCCAAGGACAAAGGGAAAAGGTTAGTGGAACATGGCTAAACTTGGGGGAGAGGGTCTGGTCCCTGCCTCCAAAGCTAGAAGCAGTCTGAAGTGGTGACCCTGCAGCTGCCTCCACATGGCTACTTCAGAGCTCACAGCCTGTAGGTTGCAGGGGGGTCAAGTGATCATTCAGAGACTAAGTGCTCTTGCCTTTAGCTGCCTGGATCCAGATTGCAGTCTTGGGTGGTGGTCCTGAGGTATGTGACCAGTGAGCCAAAGCTGATGGGGGCTGTAGAGACAGCCTCCTAATAGCTCTAGCAGCCACAAAAACCCCAGCGATTTGGGACAAACCTCTCCCCTCTGAAAGTGGAATTCTACTGAGCCCAAAAGTCAAATAATTGACTGGCAACATGAGCAGGCAAAGGAAACAAAGAAAGCTCAGCAATCCAATTTTAGATTACTTTTTTGGGGACAAAAAGGATCAAAGCATGGAATGGGAGGAAGACAACACAGTCAGAACTCCTACACCAAAAGCTTCCAAGACAAATGTAGACTGATTACAAGCCATAGAGGAGCTTATGAAGGATTTTGAACTTCCACCCCTCCTTCCTTCCTTTCGCACTTCGGCAACATGGTGGCTGCTACGGCATCCTCAGATTCCTGTCTGACTTCGACTCTGGCCCTGACTCCAAACCCGGTGTCTACACCGGATTCTGCTCCAGCTCCCGGCCCGGCCCCAACACAGGCCCAGGGCCAGGTCCTAGCCTCGGCGCCTCTGTCGGCTGCCCCAACCTCGGCTCCAGCACCAGACTCCCTCGGGCCTGGGCTCCATGGGCCATTACCCAGAAGCCGCGTGGTCCGGCTACACCCGGTCATCTTCGCCTCTTTCATGGACAGCTACGAGAGTCACAATGAGGGCACGGGCCGCATCATTGGCACTCTGCTGAGAACAATTGACACTCAGTAGAAGTCACCAACTGCTTTTCAGTGCTACATAACGAGTCTGAGGATGAGGTTGTTGTGGACATGGAATTTGCTAAGAATATGTATGAATTACACAAGAAAGTCTCTCCAAGTGAACTGATTCTGGGCTGGTATGCCACAGGCCATGACATCACAGAACCCTCGGTGCTGATTCATTAGTACTATAGCCAGGAGTCCCATAGCCCCATTCACCTCACTATGGACACCAGCCTCCAGAAAGGGTGGATGAGCATCAAAGCCTATGTCAGTGCTTCCATGGGTGTTCCTGGAAAAAACGTTGGGGGTGATGTTCACTCCACTGACAGTGAAATATGTCTACTGTGATACTGAGCAAATTGAAATTGACCTGATCATGAAGACATGTTTCAGCCCCAACCATGTGATTGGCCTTTCAAGTGATCTGCAGCAAGTTGGTGGTGCATCATCAGGGATCCAGGATGCTCTAAGCACAGTGTTGCAGCATGTCAAGGATATGCTGTCTGGAAAGATGTTGACTGACAACACTGTGGGCTGCTTCCTGAGGGCCTGGTTAACCAAGTTCCCAAGATTGCCCCTGAGGACTTTGAGACCATGCTCAACAGCAACATAAATGACCTGTTGATGGTGACTTACTTTGCAAACCTAACCCAGTCACAAATTGCTCTCCTGTGAGGAAACCCAATGAGGAGCAGCTACAGCCAACAACTCCATGGGATGTGGGTCCTCTCTTGGCCCGACCCATAGGATAGAGCAGAAGAAAAGTGGAGTCTTCTTTAATCATCATCTTTAAGTTGCCTGTTTCTGTAGATGAGCTGTTTATAACTCCAAATAAACCACAGACATCACTTTTCCACCTGAAAAAAAGAAGGATTTTGAAAACCTATTAAGAGAAGTGGAGGAAAAATTGGGAAGAGAAATGAGAATGATGCAAGAAAATCATGAAAAGAGAGTCAACAACCTGACTGAAAAAAATAACACCTTAAAAATAGACTAACTCAAAAGGCAAAAAAGGCCCAAAAAGCCAATGAGGAGAAGAAGGCCTTAAAAAGTTGAATTTGATAGATGGAAAAAGAATCTCCTAAGCTTTCTGAAGAGAATAATTCCTTAAGAACTAGAATGAAGCAAATGGAAGCAAATTACTTTGTGAGAATTCAAGATACGATTAAACAGATGCAAACCAATGAAAAAATGGAAGGCATTATAAAATATCTCCTTGAAAAACCACTGACCCAGAAAATAGATCCAAGAGAGAAAATTTAAAAATTATCGGACTACCTAAAAGCCATGATCAAAAAAGAACTTAGAAAGCATCCTCTAATAAATTCTCAAAGAAAATTGCCCTGATATTTTAGAACCAGAGGGCAAAATAGAACTTGAAAGAATTCACCAATCACCTCTTTAAAAAGATCCTCAAAAGAAAACTCGTAGGAATGTTATAGCCAGGTTCCAGACTTACCAGATCAAGGAGAAAATATTACAAGCTGCCAAGAAGAAACAATTTGAACACTGTGGAAACACAATCAAGATAACCCAGAATCCAGCAGCTTCTACATTAAGGGATCAAAGGGCCTGGAATATGATATTCCAGAGATCAAGGGAGTTAGGATTAAAACCAAGAATCACCTACCCAGCAAAACTGAGTATAATGTTCTAGGGAAAAATATGGTCATTCAATCAGGTGGAGGACTTTCAGGCATTGCTGGTGAAAAAAACAGAACTGAGTAGAAAATTTGACATTCAAACAAGAAGCATGAGAAGATAGACATGGAAAAGAAATCATGAGGAATTTGTCAAAGCTGAAATATTTACATGCCAACATGGAAAAATGATAATTGTAACTTATGAAACTTTTCTCAGTATGAAGATATATGAAGGGAATATATATAAATATATATATATATGTATGTATTTACACACACACATATATATATATAGAAGGGTACATTTGTTTGTGAATACATATGAGAGGGCGTGTATATATATGTGTACATGGACAGAGGGCACGGGATCAATTGAATAGGAAGGGATGATATTTTAACAATTCTTTTTTTTTCTTTTTGGAAGGCAGTTGGGGTTAAGTGACTTGCCCAAGGTCACACAGCTAGTTTTTGTGTTAAGTGTCTGAGGTCAGATTTGAACTCAGGTCCTCCTGAATCCAGGGCCAGTCTTCTATTCACTGCACCACCTAGCAGCCCCCAATGATATTTTAAAAGGTGAAATTAAGAGGTGGGAGAGGAATAGAATGAGAGGAGACATGGAGAGACAGAATGGGGTCAATCATTTCACATAGAAGAGGCAAGGGATGACTGTTACAATGGAGGGGAAGAATAGGAAGGCAAAAAGGGAATGGGCTAAACTTACCTTCATTGAATTTGGCTTAGTGAGGAACCCTCACCCTCAAAGAAGTTCCCTCTAACCTGAGAAGTGGTCATGCAGCCTCTGATTGAAGAACATCAAGGAGGGTCCAATCATCACTTCAAGGGAGTCCATCTCACCTTAGGGCAGCTCTCATTGCTTGAGAGGTTCTCCTGACATCTGCCCTGGATTGGGAACCTTTACAAATTTTTGCCATGTGCCCTGACCCCATCTCCTATCTCTAAATATGATATGACCTTATGTAGTGCTTTGAAGTTCACAAAATTCTTTAAAACCTAAATGATCTCATTCAAATCCTACAGATGCAGCCCTAGGGTCCAGAGACAGGAAGATAGGGCATTTGGGTAGTTCTCTGTCACTTTGGCCCAAATCTTGACCTTTTGATTAAGTTTATCTTGAACAAAGTGCCTGTAGGCAGCACTGCTGGCTCTTGGTAACAGTCGGTGGGCATTTTGCACTATGAGATGGACATGTGAAGGTAGACAGTTCCTGTGGCTACATTGGAAGTTACATTTTAGCTTTCTGAGAGTACATTCCAATCCATCCTCTCACTGGGTCAGGAAGAGAACAGGTGCAGGTAGTACATAGAACGTGCTTGGCCACGTGGTCTGGGTTAACCCTCGAGGGAGAGTCGAAATGTATGGTATGAAGTTTGGGGAATTGAACTCAACTGCTCCCTTCCTTAGATACGGATTGTCTACCTGTGATCTTTGTCCACCCAAGTCTCTGCCATTGGGCTTGATTAGGACCACCCACTGCTCCTTCTGAGCATCATATCAGGGAAAGTAAAGTGGACTACGGACCTGAGGCTATGTGGGAGAGGCTAATGGTCATGAAAGTCTTTGCAGAGGCATTGCTGGATGTAGGTGAGGAAAGTGGGGCTATGAAGCCAAGAAGAGGAATAAAGAGAAGAATGGACCAAAGGGGCTTTCATAAGGTTTGGGCTCTGTTGAGCTTCTTGTAGGAGAGAAAATACAAATCATGCTATCCCAGGGTTCCAGAACTTAGAGGTGCTGCCCTCTGTGGTAGCTGAGACCTGGAAACAACATAGATTCCCATCATATGGGAATGGGATGAAAAAGTGGGGCATAGCAATATGAATGGAATAGTCTGACTCATCATTTCCCTGAAATTAATCTCTCCACTGTGACAATCCTCTCTTAATTGAAAAGTCTCATGGCCTTCTCTCATTTCCCATCATTCTAGACCTCTCTGCTCCTTTGAAGCTGTTGTTCTCCCCCATCCCCTGGATACTCCCTTTTCTTTCAGTTATCATGACACTGTTCTCTCCTAATTCTCATTTTTGCCCGACTATGCCTGACCAGTCTAAATGACTGAATCTTCACTCAGGTCATTCCCAAGAACTGTGGATGTTCCTCAAGGCTCTGTCTAATCATTCTTTTCTTAATCTGTGTACTGGAAAAGAATCCATCTATGAGTCCATGGAGGTCTTCTGCCATGGGGAGCTCTGCTTGGGCCCTATCACACTATTCCCTTCACAGGTAACTTTTCCAGTAACTTTGTAAGCTGTTGTTTGAATTTCTCTTATAACCTTCTAAAGTTCAATCATTCAATCACTCAGCCCATCAGATGGTTTTTATTTGATGTCTACTGTGGTTTTAAATTCTGAGGATAAAAAGAAAAAGATGTTTCTTGCTTTCAAGGAGACACCATTTATTTGGAGAGACAACATACAAATAACTATGCCCAAGAAAGCTAAAAGCAGGATGGATTAGAAATAATCAGAAAAAGGAATGCAGTAAAGTTAAGCAGGATTAGGAAGGTCTTCCTATAGAAGGTGAAATTGTGTTTAGGACTTGAAGGAAGCCAGGGCAGCCAGGAGAAGCAGATATATTCCAGTCCTGGGGGCAGTCACTGAAAAGGGAAGAGAGCTGAGAGATTCTAATGTAATCTGTGAGAACCAGGAAGGAGCCTAGTGTCAGTGGATCTTACTGTGTGGGAAATGTGTCAGGTCTTATAGTACTAGAAGGGTAAAGAGGGCTGTTTAGGAAGGGCTTTGTATACCAAACAAAGGATTTTACATTTGATCTGAGAGGTGATTGGGAACCATGGGAGTTTCTTGAGTAAGGAGGAGGATAACATCAGCAGAAGTGTGCTTTGGGAAGGTTGCTAAGAGCAGGAAGAACTGGAGTGGAGTCTTGAGGCAGGGAGGCAGTAGCCCAGGTGTTAAGTGCTGGGAGTCTGCACCAGGGTGTTGTCAGTGCCAGGGGAGAGAAGTGGACATATTCAAATGATATTAGACAGGTAAAATGGATAGATATTGGCAAGAGATTTGGATATGGGAAGGTGAAAGAGTGTCAGAAATCTGGGATGACCCCTAGCTTGCAAACCTTGGAGACTTGGGTAATGTAGACAGTACTAAGCTGCCCTTTACGGTAATGGGCAAGGTAGAAAGGAGATGGGTTTGGTTTAGGTAGGTGGGAGGTAAGATAATGAGTTCAGTGTTGCACATGTTGAGTTCAAGATGTCTGGAGAATATCAAATTGAAAATATCCAGTGGACAGTTGGATATGTGAGACTGGGTGTATGGAGAGGTTAGGACTGGATAGGTGGATTGTTGAATCATTACACTACCCAACCTCCAAACCTTCTGTGGTAAAAGTCCTTTCCCTGCCCCCAGTAGATGGTAACACTGTAAAGTAGAGGTTCCTTTCCTTCCATGTCAGTTTCCCAGGTTTCACCCACTCTTCCTCATTGCTCTTCTCCTTTGTTGTTGTTCAGTCATTCAATCATGCCTAGCTCTTTTTGACCCCTTGGATCATAACATGCTAGGCTCTTCTTTCCTCCCTTCTCTCTCTAAGTCTGTCCTTGTTCATATTCATTGTTTGGATGACACTATTTATCCATCTCAGCTACTACCATACAGTGAAGTGAGCTGAACCAGAAGAACATTGTGTACAGTAACAGCCACCATGTGTAATGACTAACTTTGATAGATGTATCTCTTCTTAGTAATGCAAGGATCCAAGACAATTCCAAAGGACTCATGAAGGAAAATGCTGTCCACGTCGAGAAAAAGAACTATGGAGTCTGAATGCAGATTGAAGCATATTATTTGCTCTCTCTCTTTCTCTCTCTCTCCCTCTCCCTCCCTCCCTCCCTCCCTCCTCTCTGCTTCTTCTTTCTCGTGGTTTCTCCCATTGGTTCTAACTCTTTTTTACAATGTCACTAATGTGAAAATAGTTGGGAGATGAATATATATATGTAGAGCCTATATC
This sequence comes from Pseudocheirus occidentalis, assembly GCA_028646575.1. Taxonomy (NCBI): domain Eukaryota; kingdom Metazoa; phylum Chordata; class Mammalia; order Diprotodontia; family Pseudocheiridae; genus Pseudocheirus; species Pseudocheirus occidentalis. The sequence goes on along the minus strand of CM053602.1, from coordinate 56,125,992 downwards.
AAATTACACATCATATTGCAGTTTGGGGTGGGGAGAAATGCGCAGAAAATTTGAATTGCAAGATTTTATGGATGTGAATGATGAAAACTAAAAATAAATAAATATTTTTTAAAATAGCCTGCTCTTCTGGTAAGTCTCTCTTCACATACTGCTGAAGTCTAACTGGAAGAATCTTAAGAACACCTTTGGAGACTTGTAAAATTAGCACAGTTGTTTAGTAAATTGAACATTCCTTGGCATTGCTCAGTAAGAATCAGTAGTTTACCATAGCCCCACAAAAGAGGGGAAAGGGTCACAGTAGTGATCTTGTTGGTTGGTTTTTGTCCTTCATTCTTAAAGAGGACCAAAATGGTATTACTCTGTTGGAGTCAAGTTACAATATGTCTGTCTGTGGATGAGCAAACCAATATGAGTTCAGAATGCTCTACCACAGGTCCAACATGAATACTCCACAGGAATATTTGAAGTGCAGATGTCTCTAAAATTGTGCATCTCATGTATCTTTTGAGCTACTGCAATTCTGCTTTGCTCATAGAGCAACAGCATCTTCTTTTTTTAGTTTTTTAAAATAATTTATTTTATTGACTTGTTTGTTTACTTTTAGTTTACAAGATTCAGTTCCAGAATCACTTGAGTTTCAGATTTTTCTTCCCTTCCTCCCCGCCCCCCATCCCTGCCATGGTGGCATACAATCATGTATAGGATCTGCAAACTCTTTCACATTGTCCAATAGTCTGCTTGTATAGGTGTTATAGCCAATGGAGTGAACAATGACAAAAGAGAAACAAAAACTAAACATAGAAAAGAATGATGGCATGCATTGCTTCAGTCTCCATTTAAACTCTGGTCCTTCTGGATCTTTCTCTGAACATAGATATCTCCTTCAATACTGAGACTTGTAGAGTTGTCTTTTAACTGTGCGTTGCTGAGAAGAGTCCAGTTTCTCAAGGTTGGTCGTCATACATATGATGTATCTGTGACTGTACAAATTTTTCCTGGTTTTGCTCTTCTCACTTAGCATCAATTCATATAAACCTCTCCAGGTAATTATGAAGTCCATCTTCTTCCCATTTCTTATAGCACAATAATATTCCATCACATTCATATACCATATTTGTTCAGCCATTCCCCAGTTGATAGGCATCCCTTAAATTTCCAGATTTTTGCCACCACAAAGAGAGCTGCAATAAATATTTTTTGTACGTATGGGACCTTTTCCCACTTCTATGATCTCTTTGGGATACAACCCCAAAAGTGGTATTACTGGGTCAAAGTGTATGCAATTATTTATATCCCTTGGGCATAGTTTCAGATTGCCTTCCAGAATGGTTATATCAGTTCACAGCTCCACCAACAATGAATTAGAGTTCCAATTTTTCCGCATCCTCTCCAGCACTTGTGATTTTCCTGTTTTGTCATCTTAGCCAATGTGACTGGTGAGACGTGGTACCTCAAAGTTGTTTTGATTTGCATTTTATGAATCAATAGTGATTTAGAGCATTTCCCCATATGCTTAAAGATATCTTTAATCTCTATCTCTGTAAATTGCCTGTTCATATCCTTTGTCCACTAATCAATTGGGGAATGACCTGTATTCTTGTAAATTTTATTTAATTCCCTGTATATTTTAGAAGTGAGGCATTTATCAGAGACACTAGTTGTAAATATTCTTTCCCAGTTTCCCACTTCTCTCTTAATCTTGGTTACATTGGCTTTGTATGTACAGAAATTTTTCAATTTGATATAATAAAGGTTATCTATTTTGCATTTTATAATGCTCTCCAACTCTTCTTTGGTCATAAAGTCTTCCCTACTCCATAAATCTGACAGGTAAACTATCCATTGCTTCTCCAGATTATTTACAGTATCAGCCTTTATATCTAGATCATGCATCCATTTAGACTTCACTTTCATGTATGACATTAGATAATAGTCTATGCCGGGTTTCTGCCATACTATATTCCAATTTTCCCAGCAGTTTTTGTGAAATAATGAATTCTTAACCCAGAAACTGGGGTCTTTAGGCTTATCAAACAGTATATTACTATAGTCGTTGACTAGTGAGTCTTTTGTACCCAGTCTATTCCATTGATCCACTACTCTGTTCCTTAGCCGGTACCAGGCAGTTTTGAGGACCCCTGCTTTATAAGAGAGATTAAAATCTGGTACAGCTAGGCCACCTTCTCTAACATTTCATTTTATTATTGCTTTCATATTCTGGACTCTTTGTTCTTCCAAATGAATTTTGTCACCATTTTTTCCAGTTCTATAAAGTAATTTTTTGGTAGATTGATTCATATGGCACTAAATAGGTAATTTAATTTAGGTAAAATTGTCATTTTTCTTATATTAGCTCTACCCACCCATGAGCAATTGATGTTTTTTCCAGTTAGTGAGATCTGATTTTATTTGTGTAAAAAGTGTTTTGTAGTTGTGTTCATAAAGGTACTGGATTTGTTTTGGTAGGTAGATTCCAAAATATTTTATAATGTGTATAGTAACTTTAAATGGGGTTTCTATTACTATCTCTTGCTGTTGGACTTCATTGGAACTATATAGAAATGCTGAGGATTTATGTGGGTTTATTTTATATCCTGCAACTTTGCTAAATTTATTTATTGCCTCAAGAAGTTTTTTACTTGATTCTCTAGGATTCTCCAAGTATAATCATGTCATCTGCAAAGAGTGATAATTTAGTCTCTTCTTTGCCTAATTTGATTCCTTTGATTTCTTTTTCTTCTCTAATTGCTACTGCTAACATTTCTAGTACTAGATGGAATAAGAGGGGTGATAGTGGGCATCCTTGTTTCACCCCTGATCTTATTGGAAATGCTTCTAGTTTATCCCCATTACATATAATGCTTGCTGATTGCTTTAAGTAGATGCTATTATTCTAAGGAAAACTCCCTTTATTCCTATACTTTCTATTGTTTTTAATAGGAATGGATGTTGCATTATGTCAAAGGCTTTTTCTGCATCTATTGAAACAATCATATGGTTTCTGCTAGTTTTATTGTTGATATCATCAATGATACTTATGGTTTTCCTAATATTGAACCATCCTTGCATTCCTGGAATAAATCCAACCTGGTCAAAATGTATTATTCTAGTTATAAATTGCTGTAGTCTCTTTGCTAATGTTTTATTTAAGATTTTTGCATCAATATTCATGAGGGAGACTGGTCTATAACTTTCTTTCTCCCTTTTGTCTCTACCTGATTAGGTATCAGTACCATATTTGTGTCATAGAAAGAATTAGAAAGGACTCCTTCCTCACTAATTTTCCCAAATAGTTTGTAGAGTACTGGAATCAATTGAGCTTTAAATGTTTGATAGAATTCACTAGTAAATCCATCTGACCCTGGGGATTTTTTCCTATGTAGTTCTTTGATAGCTTATTCAGTTTCTTTTTCTGAGATGGGGTTGTTTAAGTAATTTACTTCCTCTTCAGTTAGTTTGGGCAACTTGTGATTTTGTAAATATTCATCCATTTCACTAAGGTTGTCAAATTTATGTGCATACAGTTGGGCAAAATAATTCCTGATTAT
>CM053602.1:56106664-56121944 GCA_028646575.1 Pseudocheirus occidentalis | reverse complement strand
AGGGCAGAAACTGGGCATAGACGACCATCTAATGCCACACACCAAAGTCAAGTCTAAATGGGTGCATAATCTAGGTATAAAGGCTGATACTGTAAATAATCGGGGGAAGCAAGAAATAGTTTACCTGTCAGATTTATGGAGTAAGGAAGACTTTATGACCAAAGAAGAGTTGGAGAGCATTATAAAATGCAAAATGGATAATCTTGATTACATTAAATTGAAAAGTTTGTATACAAGCAAAGCCAATGTAACCAAGATTAAGAGGGAAGTGGGAAACTGGGAAAGAATATTTATAACCAGCATCTCTGATAAAGGCCTCATTTATAAAATATACAGGGAATTAAGAAAAATTTATAAGAATACAAATCATTCCCCATTTGATAAATGGTCATAGAATATGAACAGGCAATTTTCAGAGGCAGAAATTAAAGATATGTTTAAGCATATGGAAAAATGCTCTAAATCATGATTGAGTTGAGAAATGCAAATCAAAACAACTTTGAGGTACCACATCTCACCAGTCAGATTGGCTAAGATGACAAAACAGGAAAATGACAAGTCCTGGAGAGGATGTGGAAAAATTGGAACTCTGATGCATTGTTGGTGGAGCTGTGAACTCATACAACAATTCTGGAGGGCAATGTGGAACTATGCCCAAAAGACTATAAATAACTGCATACCTTTTGGCCCAGTAATATCACTTTTCAGGTTGTATCCCAAAGAGATCATAGAAGTGGGAAAAGGATCCATATGTACAAAAATATTTATTGTAGCTCTCTTTGTGGTGGGAAAATCTGGAAATTTGGGGGATGTGCATCAATTGGTAGATGGTTCAACAAGTTATGGTACATGGATGTAATGGAATACTATTGTGCTATAAGAAATGGGAAGGAGATTGACTTCATAATTACCTGGAATAGGTAGAGTGCTATATTATTATTGTGTTACACAGTAGGTTCTGCGCTTCCACAATTTTTGTAATTTTTAATTTGTTTTTGCTATATTATATTTTTGCTATTTTTCCTCTTTGATTCCAAGACTATGATTTATTAAACGTAAGATTCATAATAATCTCCAAACACACTCATGCTCCTTCCCACTTCCTCTGCCAAAAGTGCTCCACTCTGTTCATGCCTGTTTGTGTAGAGTTGCTTCTCTTTCCAATTGGCATCATTGTTACAGTCTATGCCAGGGTCTGCCCAAAAAGATACCCTTAGAACCAACTGCCTCTGGGAAACTCTTCTGGTTCTGTCCGTACTCCCTACTCTGGCTTCATGACCCATTTCCCTTGGACTTTGGCTCTTGGTTTAAGCAACCTCCTTCTGAGCTCTTCTCTTCACCTCAGGGCTGATACAAATTGATGCTAAGTGAGAAGAGCAGAATCAGGAAAAATCTGTACACACTCACAGATACATCATATGTGTGAAGCCCACCCTTGATAAAATGGACTCTTCTCAGCAACACACAGTTAAAAGACAACTCTACAACTCTCAGAATGGAAGGAGATGTCTACATTCAGAGAAAGATCCAGAAAGACCAGAATTTAAATGCAGACTGAAGCAATACATGTTATCGTTCTTTTCTACGTTTGGTTTTATTTCTTTGTTTCTCACTGTTCACTCCATTTCTATACAACAAGACTATTGTACAATGTGAAAGAGATTGCATATCCTATACATGATTGCATGCCACCATGGGGGGGGGGGAGGAAGGAGAGAAAATCTGAAACTCAAGTGATTCTGGAACTGAATCTTGTAAAGTAAAAGTAAACAAACAAGCCAACAAAACAATAAATAAATATTTTTTTTAAACTAAGTATAATGTTTCAAGGGAAAATATGGTCATTCAATGAGGTGAAGGACTTTCAAGAATTTTTGAGTAAAAATCCAGAACTGAATAGAAAATTTGACATTCAAACACAAGAAGCATGAGAAAGTATACATGGAAAAGAAATTATAAAGAACTTATCAAAGTTGAACTATTTATATACCTACATGGAAAAATGATAATCGTAACTTATGGAACTTTCCTCAGTATGAGGATAAGGGAAGGGAATACAAATGTATATATACATAAACATACACATATGTCTATATAGGAGGGTTTATATATGCGTACAAACACAATCTGAGTATGTGAATATATGTGTACATAGAGGGCACAGGATCACTTGAATTAGGAAGGGACAATACTTTAAAAGGTGAAATTCTGAGGTGGGAGAGGAATAGAATGAGAGGAGACAGGGAGAGACAGAATGGGGTTAATCATCTCATATAGAAGAGGTTAGGGATAATTGCTATAATGGAGGGGAAGTACAGGAAGGTAAAAGGGAAAGGGTAAACCCTACTCTCATTGAATTTGGCTTAGGGAAGGAATGACATAAACTCTAAACTGGGTATCTTGTCACACAGGAGAGTAGAGAAGATGGGGATGAGAGGTAGGATGACAGAGGGGATGGCAGGAGGTGGGGAAATGTTGCCGGAAGCACACACTTATGTAAAGGGACAGGGTAGAGAATAGAATAAGGGGGGCTGGATGGTAAGGAGCGACATATACTTACTTTCTCACAGTATGTCCAGTGTGGACATGCTCTGCATAACTATACATGTACAGCCTGTATTGAAGAGCTTGTCTTTCCAGTGGGGGTGGATGAAGAGTGTGGAAGGGAAAGAATCTAGAATTTAAAGTTCTATAATTAAATGTCAAAAAGTGTCTGTGTGTATGTATAATTATTATTATTATTAACTACATGCAACTGGGAATTAAGATATACAGGCACTGGGGTAGGGAAACATCCTGCCCTACTAGAAAGTCAGAGGCATGATGGGAAAGGACATAGGAGAAAGCAGATTAGGTGAAGGACTATATGGTGGGATGGCTGTTTTGAGGTGCTGGGTTGGGGAAAGATGGGGAAAAAAATTTTAACTCAAAATCTCATGAAAATGCATGATGTAATCAAGAAAATTAATAAATTTTCAATTAAAAATCATTTTACATGTAATTGTGAAAAAAGTAAAATATTTTAAAGATGTTTAAAAAGATAAGAGGAATGTGGGTGGGAGTCAGCTTCCCCTGAAGGTGGAATAGAGATCACACAGCCATGGGTCTTCTAAAAAGCCACACATTGGCCTAAAGATGTTTCTAGGGAAATAGATTGGTATTTGAAATTATGATTGTAAAGTTACTTTTTAAAATTGAAACCATTATTTTTGGGTAAATAATGTTTAGGTGATCAATTGAACTCTTGGCTATTATGAAAATGTATACAGTGCTTTAAAGTTATAATTTAATTCTTGTGTAAGAGGGTTTGGAAATGCATTCGCTTAAAATTTTTCATAAAACAGGATTTTTAAATACACAAATTTTGGGACATTGAACATTTCTAAATCATGTAATTTGGAAAAAAAATTATGAAATCTTATGTTAAAATGATTTTCTTATTCCTATTCAAAAGCTGTTAAGTTATCTAAGGATATGGTTATGTATGTTAATTTGGATGTAGGTAAAATGTATAATGTTTTGAGAATTTATATTACTAAAGGAATTTGAATTTAAAGATGGGCACTGATTATGGTAAAGATTTCTTTTTATTTAAAAGGAACTTTCAGTTAAGATTGTTTCACTGATATTTATGAAATATATTTGTGAAATGTAATTATTGGTAATTACATGAAGAAAAGACCTGTGAAACCTCCTTGTGTAAGTTTTGTCAGTTACGTGGGAAAGATTTTATCACCAGAAAATTTAGAAATTGTGTAGTAGTTAGTATTAGGAAAAACTGTTTCTGAAAAAGGGAAATATTCTTATTAAGAAATGTTTTACAAGATCTTTGTTATGAGATGATGGGGAACAGATTAGCAGACAGGGAGACTAGGAGAGACAGACCCCAATATTTGGAAAAGTGGTGTTTATGGGTTGCAAAATAGTGGAGTAGTTTCAGAAGTTTTATGGGGAAGACTGAGAACAAGATGGGGGATACAAGATAAGAGAGACAAGGGAAATGCTATGACTTAGGGTGGGGAGGCAATTTCCTCATTCTCCACTCTCTCCTCCTCCTTTGTTAAAAAGGTATTTCAGAGCACAGCAGCAACCTTGAGAAAAGAAAGCAGGGAGAGAGAAGGAGCAGGTAGGGAAGTCTGCCCCTTAGTGCATTAGGTATTATCTGAAGTTAATTGTTTATGGTATAATCAGAGTGATTTAATGAAACTTCGAGTTACTATTTTACCTTTAAAAACTAAGATTGTTAACTGTCAATAGGTATGGAATGGAGGGGTTAGGTGCCAATAAAAACATCTGTGAGGGCAGGGTCATCAGCCCCAGAAACGGGGCAATAAGAAGTTTAAATTTGTGAATTGGTTTTCAGTACAAATTTGGAATTTAGAACAGAAATTAATCATGTATATGAGTCCTGGTAAATCTTGGTGGTATATTGCTTTCATAAAGGTTTAGTGAGTATTCCTCTTGATACCAGGATAAATTGAAACTATTTTTAAAGAAAGGAAATACTTTTAGAAAGGATGTTTTGCAGAAGACATCTTGCTGTTTTAATCCAAATTTGTAGTTATTGCATGGTATAAGAAAAAGTTAATATTTGTAATTGAATGCATAAGTAAAAGGTTTAGATTCCTGAAGTATCTCATGTGTCCATACTGAGTATAATTAGGGAAGAATAAACAAACTAGAGAGGACATAAATCTATTCGTTTGTCGAGTTTAGCCATTAACCTCTTTGCTTGGCCAAAGCAGAAGAGTTATGTTAGTGAAAGGATAACTAATGAGCTATCTTGTTTTATGGTAAAAAAAAATGTAAAGGAATGCTGAATAATCTGAAAAATGGGTTTCAGAGATTTGGAAGGAAAAATAAAGGTTTGATGGAATATGGAAGGCAGATAAGAAGGTTTGGGGACAAATGTGGGTTTATCTAAGCCCCTCCTGTCTCTAGATGGTGGTACCAGTTTTAAAGGATTTAAGTAGGTTGAGAAGAGTGTGAGCAAGTATTCAGGAAGACAGAAATATTTGTAGCTTGATTTCATAATTAATAGCTCAATCAAATTTGAGAAGGAGAGGAAATAAGGATACAAATGCAATATTGAATCATTCTCCCATGGACTGTGGTTGGGATTATAAAGTTACTGTACAGAATATATATCTGTGTATGTGAGTGAAATGGGGTCCCAGTGTATTTCAAAGTGATGAAAGAGCAATTGGGTATTAATATAATTGACTTAATTAATTGTTGAGATTAAACCAGAGATATATTTAGTTGACAGAAGAGAAATTTTAGTATGAGCTCTGATTAAGCATAATTATAAGAAGATAGAGAAGTTTGGAAGTAGATGCACATCTATTAGAGCAGCGGTTCTCAACCTGTGGTTCATGGTCCCTTTGGGGGTCGAATGACCCTTTCACAGGGGTCACAGGAGTCGCCTAAGAACACTAGAAAATACATATTTCCAGTGGTCTGAAGAACTGAGATACCACTCCTCTATCTGTCTTCAGGTGGGTCCTCCCACATGCAGATATGCCTACATACAAGTATTAAAGGGTTGTGGCATTAGGAAGGTTGAGAACCACTGTATTAGAACAATAATTTATAATCTCGATGGGGGATTTTATTTTTATGAACAAGAATAAATATTGAAATGAATGTAGGTTATTTGAGGCTCACTTCAAAGATGTTCTTTAACCATTGTGAGATTATACTTATTTCTTATGCTGATTGTTGGTGTTTGTTATTTCAGATCTGATGGGACTGTAAACTAACTGGTTCTTTGAGATCAACTCCAGATAGGAGTATTAAGAAAGGCTGCCCAAGCTACCGAAGCCACCAGTTGATGATGCCAGACCCTGTAAGATACAGGTATGAAGGTCAGAGGAACAACTGTTCCACAGGAGGTGAAGTAGGATTCTACTAAACTCGATTTACCTGAAAGTGCCTGGCAGACTTTAAGCTTGGCTCAATTGAGACTGCAGCATGCTATATATATTTTGCCTGAAATTGGCATTCTGAAATTTGGGAAATATGGTTCCCTCATTATAGTTTTGTCCCTATTCTTGGTGGCAAGTTTCAACAATCAAAAGTTTTTAAATAAAACAACAACAAATCTACTTGAATCTAGAACATCTTAAGTTACTATAAGAGAAAGCTACCAGGCTTACGGTTTAGTATAGGTATTTCTGTATGAGTCAGGGTCCTTTAGCTCTTTGTAATAATATGAGGAGAAGTAGCTGAAGGATTTGTGAGAATATTATTCCGTTATTCAGTTAGTATCACATTTGTCTCAACTTTGTTATGATTAGTCAATGTTAAAAAGAGGAAAATTTTTGGAATGAATGGTAAAAAATGTTTTAATTGTGAGCTTAATGTATATCCCTTCATGAAATCCCATCCTCCTAGTAGAGGATTTAATAATGGATTAGTGGAAAAAATAAGAAACTGGGTTTAGTGTGTGATCATAACAACTAAGACTACAATTTCAATTTTGTAAGAATGATAAGGGCTCTGGAATTGTTATTTAAATTGGTTCCAAGGTTCCTTTTGTAGGTAAATGAATGAAAGAAGGCAGAAGGAAGAGAAGCTGGGATGCAGGACTGAAGATGGATGACCCTAAGTGACCAGAGGCCTTCCTCACATCTGGACAGCTGCGAGAAAAGAGACTTTTGGACTTTGAAAGGACAATTGTTTGTTATTGCTTTCTTTTGAATCTCTGTATCTGTACTCACAAAGGGGACTGACCCCTGGTATGTTGTCAATGCCACAAGGCCTATGAGAGTAATTAGAATTAAGAAAAGTGGGGAAACTTCAAAAGGTATAAAAATAATAAAGGGGTGATTTGTGAGGGATAATTTATACTGAAGCTTCCCCATTCTGAAAAATCAAATCTAGAATGGCTTCAGTATTCACTAGGCCTAAGTTTAGAGGTCACCTGACCTTACAGGAATCTGGGACTTAGAACAATGGAGACCTTCCCCAGTGCCAGTGCAGCACAAGATATGCCAAAGAAGGAGAAAAGACTGCTTTCCTGACCTTTCATTGGACACCCCCATGTTTCCAGGTCCTTTGTCTCAGATATAGATACCTGCGCTTAGGTTGTGGGCCATCCCCCCCCAACGAGAGTGAAGGCCAGTAGGGGGCTTTGGTTTCTGCATTAGAAGGTTATATAACCATAGGCTTACTTCTGCCTATTGCTGTCTCCCTGGCAGGTGCCATTTGAGGGAAAGGGGAAGAGTCCTTTCTCATAAGAAAGAATGAAGACCTTTTCTGACCTCAGATTCACTCTAAACTCTTTCACCTCACACACCATCTTTAAAGGAAACATCAAGAGAAGCTTCAGCTATCTCATGGGAAAATTTGGAAACTGTTTGGACACTCCATTGCCTATACCGACTTCTGTGTCAGAGTTCAGGGGCAGAGAGGAGCACTTTCTGGCAAGAGAGAGCAGGAGCTCTAAGGAACAGTATCACTTGCATCCCAATGGCACAGGGAGACTGATGGGTAAGGTCACTTCTGGTCAAAACGGAGCAGGGATGCTGTAGAGTAGTATCAAGTGCAGTCCCAACCCAGATCAGGGGTTCTTCCCAGGTAAGGTTCAGAGTACAAACTAGGAAAGCAAGTGACCAAACTTCTCTGCAACTCACATCACTTTGGAACAACCAAATACTTTCAAATCCCCAGACCTTGCTCTGAAAACAGCAGCATGAAAAGGCCTGAGCTTTCAGACAATTCCCTGACACTCCCCTCCCCCCTCCCCCACACAAGCAGTAGGGTTTAGCCAAAGCATAAAAGACAAGGGCAGAAATCATAATCTCAGACAAACCAAAAGTCAAAATTGCCCTAATTCAAAGAGATAAACAGAGAAACTATATTTTGCTAAAAGGTACCATAGGTACCAAAGGTACCATCAATTGTCACAAAAGATGGACCAAGTGTCAGAGTATCCAATTTCTTAAAATGAAAACTTACAGTAGGAAATAATTAAAATATACTAATGAGTGACCTCAAATTTCCTCTCATATTTAGGCAAATATTTGCATAAAATACTGATAAAAAATTTCCAGAATAATAGAAATGTTAGATATGATGGACCTCTGGAAAAATGAATAGAAATAAAAAGGAATAGAACTTTTTCTCAGCTGCATATGGAATTGTCACAAAAAAATGAACATATATTAGGGCATAAAAATCCTTGTAACTGAATGGAGAAAAACAGAAATTGTAAGTGTGCCTTGTACAGACCACAATGCAATACAAATTACAGAGATGTGGAAACACAGATTAAAAATTAATTGGGGGGTGGCTAGGCGGCGCAGTGAATAGAGCACTGGCCCTGGAGTCAGGAGTACCTGAGTTTAAATCCGGCCTCAGACACTTAGCACAAAGACTAGCCGTGTGACCTTGGGCAAGTCACTTAACCCCAACTGCCCTCCAAAAAAAGCAAAAAAAAAAAATTAATTGGAAAGTAAAACATCCAATCCAAAATAAGGAAGGAGTCAGTAAAAAGATAAGCAAAGCATTAATCAATAACCTCGTTACAAAGAATTACAACAATGAGGCAAAATACCAAAATTTGTGGGATGCTGTCAAACAGTAGTTAGGGGAAAATTTCTCTCTCTAAATGCTTACATCCACACAACAGAGAAAGAAAAGATCAAGGAACAGTGCATGAAGGTACACTGTGTATAAAGGTACACCAAGGAGTGGCACCTAGGTGGCGCTGCAGTGGATAGAGCACTGGCCCTGGAGTCGGAAGGACCTGAGTCCAAATCTAGCATCAAACACTTAACACTTACTAGCTGTGTAACGTTGGGCAAGTCACTTAATCCCAATTGCCCTGCCTTCTCCCCTCCAAAAAGACAAAAAATTAAGTAGAAAAAGAAAAATGAAAAATCTCCAGTGAAACATCAAAATGAAAGTCCCCTAATCACAGGTTAGATCAAGAAAAATTCCTAAAAGCCAAATTAATAAAAGCAGGTGTTGCTTTTAAGAAAATACTTATAACAGATATAACACTAGTCAACTTGAATAATGAAAAGAAAGAAGAAAATTAAGTTACCAGTCTCAAGATAGAATGGGTGAATGCACAACAAATGAAGATAAAATTAAAACAATGTTTAGGAGTTATTTTGGTCAATCATATGCCAGCAGAATTGACAATCAATGTGAAAGAGATAAATATTTATAAAAAAGTAAACTGCCCATGTTAACACAAGAGGAGATAGAAAACATAAATAACCCTATCTTAAAAGAAAAAATTGAACAAGGCATAAATGGGTTTCCTAGGAAAAATTTCCAAGACTAGATGGATTTGAAAGAGAATTCTACTAAACATTTAAAGAATATTTCCTCCCAACACGATATGAACTATTTGAAACATAAGATAAAAAGGAGTCCTATCAAATTCCTTTCATGGCAGACATATGGCTTTGAAACCTAAACAAGGCTTTGGGAATATACACATAATAATACATTGTGGACGGAGCTTTGAAAAGACCCGTACATTTTGGAAGGTGAGGAAGGAATTTAAAATTTTAAAAAAATAATCAATATGATATGTGAAATAAATATACTAAAAGATAAGCTTGCCTGTCGTATCCTTGGAGTTAGACACACAAAGCAGCTTGAAATGATCAATTAAACCTTAACAAGACTAACAATCACTGGCTTCCTTCTACTTTCATACCTGAGGGGAAGCAAATCAAAGACTAGAACCTATTTCCATCAAAGAACTCTGGTTCTGTACTTTAGGAGAATTGGTACAAGGGCAAGCAGGGTGGTATTTTTGTTTTTCTCTTTCTGAAATTCAGTTTCCCAGGCTTAGGAGAAATTCTGAACATCTGAAGGATAAATCTTCTTTGAACTCTGATAATTCACAGTTCTGCTGAGCCACATAGGTTTTGTGCCTCCTGGCTATAAGCCAGTCAGGGGCTAAGTCTTTTTTTACATTTTCTGGGAGGTTGGCATTTTCCTTTGGGGGTTTGCTTATTGGAGTGACCTGCGGATTCCCTGGACAGGACTCTGAGTAGCTGTTTGTGAAGAGCCCCTCCACTACTCAGAGGTTTGTCTTCTCCTGATCCAGTGGTATGTAAAGGTAGTTGTATTACTTTGTTCAGACAGTAGGAGCTGTGTCTGTTGAATCACTGTGCTATATTCTCTGTATGTTCTCCACATTCAGCATGCTGGAATTTTCCCTGAACTAGTGAATGTAAGTAAATTAAGACTGTAGACTCCTATAAAAGCAGATCAAAGAATCTGTGCTAACATGCCATCCTGGGTGTACTAGGGTACCTGCTATTATATGTGGTCACAATACCCAAAGGCTTGACTCCAGAACTGTTGTATTGTGGGACTTTGGGTTTCTCTTGGGAAACCACTAAATGATTATGTATAACACTCCTTCCCTAGTTGTGATTTAAGCATATAACCTGTGCTTTTACTTCAGCTAAGAGAACATGCCTCACTCTGAAAGTGTTTAATTAATCTACTTGATTAATGGCACCCCTATCTCTAGGTCTGTTTTGTGGGGATTTGAGCATTCTCAGGTTAGAGACTGGCTCAGTAAAAATCCTCTTGACAAAAGTCATTTGGAATTATGCAAAGAAGGCAAGAAAAATGTCCAAAGTCTTTAAAACAAAGACTCCATTACACCCCAATGAAGCCATTAAGAAGAAAAGGGTCTCCACATATTTCAAAACATTTGCAACAGCACTTTTTGTGACAGCTATGAAGTGGAAACACAGAAGATGCTCATCAACTGGGGAATAGGAAGCGTGACATGGAACATGAAAGACAGGGAATGCTGCTACCATGCAGTAAGAAATCATGTGTGTGAGTACAGAGAACTATGGAAAGATCTTAATGAATTGATGCAAAGTGAATTAAGGAGAGCCAAGAAAACAATATACCTACATGGCAGTTGGGACAATTGAAATGGAAAGAACGATCCAGCAAAAATTTCAAAGTACCTGTAACAAACTGGTAAAGATCAAGGGGACCTGAAAAGGAAATATGAGAAAACACCATCACCCTACCACATCCAGGAGGTGAGAGGTCCACAGGTGTAACACATTGCACACCTTCTTCCCAATGCATCAGTCAGCTGGGCTGGCTTTTCTCTTCCTCCCTAAAACAAGAATATATGTTTTGTTGTATGGCACAGCTCTCAAGGATGGGAAAGAGAGGGATACATGGGATATGGTGGTGATGTAAGAAACAGAAAGTATCAATAAAAACTTAAAAGAGGTCAGTTATCTCAAGGGAAATAATGGGGGGGAAGGAGGAAAAAAGGGATTTGGGTTTAGTAATTATCAGTAGCAGAACTAAATTATGTTACAGATCTGTGCTTATGGAAATAATTGTTGTTGCTGTTTCATCCTGTCTGACTTTTCCTGACCTCATTTGGATTCTTCTTGGCAAAGATACTAGAGGTGTTAGCCATTTCCTTCTCCAGTTCATTTGACAGATGATGAACTAAGGAAAACAGGGTTAAATGACGTGCTGAAGGTCACAGAGCTACCAAGTGTCTGAGGCCAGATTTGAACTCAAGGAGATGAGTCTCCCTGACTTCAGGCCTTGCAGAATATTTAGCTGCCCAGAAAAGAATTTTAACTTGTAAAAAATTGAAAGGGAGATTCATGGAAATGAGTAGATAAACAATGGAGAGGAGAAAATAAAGTAAAATAAAATAGTGTTTAACAAATCCGAAGAGAGCAGTTGGGGAGGAAGGGCAGGAGTACACAGTGTTTGATTATGAAAGGAAAACAAAAAAAAAAGAAAAGAAAACAGATGGGATAAGGGAAAAGTAGTTTGCCAGTAGAGAGGTGATCAACACCTCTCTCCACATCTCAAATTAAACTACATATGGGTACATGAATTAGGTGTAAAGGGGGAATCAATAGCAAATTAGAGGAGCAAGCAGGAAATTAATTTTCATATGGATGGATGGAGCGGAGGTTAAGAGAAAAGAAGCAATGGAGAGGACCACAGGAAATAAAATGGATGACTCTCCTTCCATAAAGGTGACATGTTTTTGTACAAAAAGATTGAATCCAGTTAAAATGAGAAGGGTAACACTTAAGTGAGGAAAAGCATCTCTGTAGGAAAGTTCTCTAAGGATTGTTGCACATGCAAGAGAGAGAAGGAACTGATTCCAGTTTCCAAGATCAACAGCCATTCTCCAGTAGGTCAAAGGATATGAACAAGAGGATTTCAAAGGAAGCAATCGAAGCTATCAATATCCCTATGCCAAAATGCTCTAAATCACTCAGATGAGAGAAATACACATTAAAACATCCCTCTTCTTTGTGCCTGAAAATCATAAAGATGTGCAGGTTCAGGGACAGTTCCCTCTTTCTGTTCCACAATGAGGTACATGGGAACACCCCTCTACCTTGTGCTGATTGACACCAGAACAAAAAATAAATATGTTCTTATATTAAATGGTGGCAAAAAAGATAAAAGGGAGGAAGAGAGGGGAAGACTTCCTAGATTGTCTCCTTTCTCCTCAGCCTTGAGGCCAAGACAAGAATCGAAAAAGAGAGGGAGAGAGGAAGAATGGATGGAAATGTCCACCTGAGAAGGGGAGGGAGAGCGTCCCTAAAGACTTCTCCCTGCTGACCTCCACCAAATTCATCTCACCTGATGACTTTCCAAGCCTCAGTCCTCCAGACAAAAGCCTGGGTAGGCAGGAAACCCCAGGAAGGAGCAATGGTCACACACAGGTTCACCCCTGAACACAGGCAACCATACATACCCAGATACACACTCACACCCACACTGAGTCCCTCTCTCACTTTGTCTCTGTCTCACTCTCTCTCTCTGCCTTTTTCTTCTTTCTCTCTCTCTCTCTCTCTCTCTCTCTCTCTCACACACACACACACACACACAGACATACAAATATGATCCTACCTACACATACAACACAAGTATAAACAAAGGTACCTTCTACCCACCCTTACATACGTATTCCCACGCACTAAACAAAGGCAATTGGCTAGGGGGAGGAGGGTGGGCTTCATGAAAAGTTTAGGGGGTAAGGTAAGAGAAAGAGAAGAAAGGGAGGTGCCGAGGCAGGAGCAGGGGAGGGAGCACTTACCTCACTCACAGCCACTTAGACACTAATAGCACCTTCAGGATCAGTCAGTCTGGAAGAGAGGGGTAACAGAAGGAAGGGTTGGGGTGTTGTTGTTGTATTTGTCCTTCATTCTCAAAGAAGACCATGACAGCAGGGAGACAATGATATGATTTGCAGTTGACTTGATTTGAGTGAAGGAGGGCTGTGCAAGGTCACCAGCCTCACTTTCTCGTCCAGAGCCATCTGGGTCCAGTGACCTGATATTCATCAGGATGACTGGAGATGGCCCAGGATGCCATGGAGACCCTGGCCTTTTTAGGCTAAGGTCTTTTCAGGGTCTTAAATTGAGTGAGACAACCCCCATTCAGTGAATAGGCTGTTTTAAGTAGTTACTCAAGGTATGGATGGTTACTTTACTCCAAAAAACAGGACAAATGAAATTGGGAAGGGGGACCCTCAGGGTCACAGCCAAAAAAGAAACATGGAGGGAAAGGGAAAGGGAAGTGGGTGCTGAGGAAGCAGACCTCTCCCTCTTCCCACCCGCCCACTCACATCCTACTCCAAAGATGATTTACAATTAATAGAGGGTGTGAGGGGGTGGGCACTGTGATGTCTCTGCAGGGATGAGCTAGTCTCTTCCCAGAGCTGAGGGAGGAGGGAAGGGAGGAGCGCTCTGCCATCAGGCCCAGAGCAGTGGGGAGCCCCCCAGATGTTTCTCTCAACCCTCATCACCAAAACTGTCTGAGGGGGACCACAAGTGCATCCTTCACATGGAGGTAGGCTTGGGTTTAATCAGGCTCCCAGTTTCTTCAGGGCAGTTGCTGGGGCTGGGAATGGGTGGGGCATCAGCTAAGCTCAGCTTGGGGTTGTTGAGGGTAGGCCCCTTTACTGAAACTGGGAGGGGGAGAATAAAGAGGGAAAGGAGGAGTTTGAGGGAGGGCTGTCCTGGCCTCCACAATAGTGAAGAAAGAGTATTGCAGCAGCAGCAGCCTCTGCAAACCACTAGCTCTTGAATGGGGGCTTGGATTCCTGACAGCCCCCAGAGCAGAGGATTAAAGAGAAAGGTAAGGGGCACAGTTCAGTCTCCTTTCCCCAGGCAGGAAGAGACAAAGATCAGACTGGGCAGAAAGGACATGGGGTACCCAGGGAGTCAGTGCACCTCTTCTCTCACTGTATGTGTGGCTGCCCTGACTAAATCCTAGTTAATATAAACCTTGGAGAGCCTGGACAAGAGAGAGCCACACCCTCCTTTTTCTTCCATGTCCTCTACCCTCAGGACTTAATGAATTTCTTTCTAAGACTCTTTCACATCTGGGGCTTTGTTCTCTCCCACACCAGCTGCCCTGCCACTAGTGAATTGGCACAGTGGGGAGACACCTGGAATGGGAGGCACAGATCTAGATCAGCATGGGGGAACCTGTGGCCTCAAGCCCACGTGTGCCCTTCTAGGTCCTTGGGTGTGGCCTTTTGACTGAGTCCCACTTTGACAGAACAAATCCTTTTATTTCAGAGTTGGAATTCAGTTAAAAGGTCACACTTGGGGACCTAGAAGGCCCCATGTGGCCCACAGGGAGGCTGCAGGTTCTCCACTCCTGATTTAGACTGAAGTTCTGCCTTACTCACTGTGTGGCCATAGGCAAACCACTCTCTAAAACTTAATTTACTTATCTGTAAAATGGGTGTGAGAAGATCACCTAGGCTAAATTAATCCCAGTGTGGTTGTAAGTTTCAAATAAGATGTTTTCAAAGTGCTTTTCAAACCATGGCACCTCATAGAAATGTTTATCACTATCATTCATCTGTTAGCTGTTCTGATGGAGTTTATATCCCATGCTATTGATTCTTTTCTGGTTAATGTTCTTCAGATCATTGCACAGAATTACCGGCTATTCTAACTCAGTCCAAGTATTGGAATACGGACTTATCTCCTACAGCTCCATGAATACATCTTTAGGTCAATTCTGGGAGGAGACAGGACTGTGGGGATCCCATGTTTCTTACCCTGTTCCCACGTGGTTTTCAAGTCTTCTCCTTGGTCTCTATATGTTGCAAGTTTTTCATCCAGGCTGCTTAGAGATTAGGAACACTTGCTATGCTATTAAAAACATCATTATTGTAGGTTTATGGATCAATGTTATGACTAGGAGATGGGGATGATAGTTTTGTTCCATGAAAATGTTCCAGTTTCAGCACAATTCATTTTTGAACTCC
>CM053602.1:56088509-56106164 GCA_028646575.1 Pseudocheirus occidentalis | reverse complement strand
GATAGTTTTGTTCCATGAAAATGTTCCAGTTTCAGCACAATTCATTTTTGAACTCCCAAAAATATCCTGAGGTCTCCCTTTGTAACAGGAACATCTGTCACCTGAAAGATACTGAGCTTCTGATAAATAATTCCAGCCACCAGGTCATGTCTTGCTAAGTATTCATTAAGTACTAATGTTTTACAACCTGTAAGGAAGAGTTGCTCAGTTTCAATCATTTCCTTCCATAGTCTATGCTCATTGCTAAATCTGGGCTCCTGAAGCACAGTCTATAATTTCTACTGATAGTGACTTGATGTAGGATTGCCATCAGAAATCCCCTCCCATTGGATAAACAAAGAAATATGAGTGACTCTCCGTTACACATATTGTTGCTTGAAATCCTGTGGAATGTCACCCAAGGAGTACAACTGGACTCCACTCTTGGATATTTGCTATTTTTATAGGCTTCCCGCAGCCACCAACCACTTTAAGATACACTGGACACATTCAGGGGTATATATCTAATATTTTTAGTTACTTTTACTGTTGCTAAGTGTGGTGTTGCATCTCTGTATTCCACAAGCATTTATGTCTGTTTAAACTTGTTTAATAAGAGTTTTAATGAGAAGTGTTGATCTCTGTGTTTCATTATTACGTAGGTTTTTTGTAAGGATATTCCAAGTCTGTTGTTGTCCATTTTTTCAGAAATAAGTGTGGGCTTTTCTACACTCAGCCCTATCAAAGAGGGCGGCTACTTTAAAAAGGCCATCTCCTGGAAGGGGGGCTGGGAAGCAGGAAGGACTCCCCCTGATTTGGCAGGCAGAGGGTTCCAGGGGATGGGCAGATGACACTGAGAGTTACAGAAAAGGCTCTAGGTGAGGTGGTATTGGGGCTCCTGTGGTTATGGCAACATAGAACAAGTGCTGTTCGGAGCTCCAGACAAGGTAGGCATCCCCATGCTCTCTGTGCATACTCAGGAGATACCTGAGAGTTTTGTTTCACCCAGAGAGAATTCCTTTAGGAGGTAGAAGGGATTCTTACCAAAATACAAGGAGTTGCTGAAGGTCTTTAACCAGGAACTACCTCATGATTTTGCTACAACATAAGTGTTCTACTGGGGACATACCCTCCATTAAGAAGTGGTTTATTTGATTTCTATAAAGGACATGGATAAAATATTTTTCAGTTAGCGGTTAAGTTACTGCTATCACTATGGATACCCAAAGTCCAGAGTAATTGCACACATATCAAAGGGGCTGGAATAAGATATTCTGAAAGGTAAAGGACCTTGGATTACAATCAAAAATCAACTACTTGGTAAAACCGAATATAATCTTTCAAGGGCTGAAAGGGAAAATCCACAAATGAGGGAACATTCAAACATTCCTGTTGAAAAGAAGAGAGCAAAAGAGAAAGTTTGAATTTCAAATATAAGGCTCAAGAGGCATAGAAAGGTAAACAGGAAAGCAAAAATGTAACTTATTCAATATGATGAAAGTGTTTTCATCCCTCCAGGGGAAGATGATACTTGTAACTCTTAAAAAGTGTATCACTATCAGGGCAGTTAGGAGTGTACCTTGACAGAGGCTGAGGGTATAAATTGACTGGGATGGTATAATATTAAAAATTAAGTGGTGAGAAGGAGGGCTACACTGAGAGAAGAGGGAAGGGAAAAGAAGAATGGCGTAAACTACATCAGATTTAAAGGTGCAGAAGATCCATTACAATGGAGGAAAAGAATGGAAGGGGCTAAGCATTGATTGAATCTCACCCTCAGTGGATTTGTCTCAAAGAGAGAATAATATACACATTCAGTTGGGGTTGGAAATCTTATCTTACACAGTGTTACCTTGACTTACAAGTTACAGTCGTTTCATTACTGAATGCATAACTCAATTTGCTCATATATCAAATCAGTTTTCCCCATTGAAATTAATTGAAATGCCATTAATCCATTCCAGCTTACAAAATGTCACCCCAGTATTTTTGTTACATGTTTTTAAAGAAGAAAAAGTATTTATAAATTAAAAATATTGTATAAAAACATAATAAAAGAGAATGTAAAGAAGTAACCTGGTTTTATAAAGTATATAATTACCGTGGATATCAGAGGACTCCAGCTAACAAAAGATACTGGCAGAGGTGCAGTGTGGAAGAGATAGATGGAAGATGTTAGAGGAGTTTGGTTTCATGCTCTTTCAGTCACTTTCGTTCACTTACTCACTAAACTCTTAATGCTACACTTAATCCCTGAACTTAATTACTACAGTATGTTTTTTACTTTCACTTAACTTAATTTTCTTCAATGCTAAGGTAAACACATGGACTGAACAAATGAGGCTTGGAATTCTGGGTGGGCATTGGGTTGTGGTGTTCACTTTGCCAATGGCGGCAGCATATACCTCAAATTTTGGCTTGCAATTCAAAGCAAAAAAAATCGACCAAGTGACAACTCTTATCTCAGAAATCTCGTAAGTTGTTACCCTCGTATACCAAGGTACCGCTGTGTAGGATGGAGGCATGAAGTTGAAATTAAAGTATTGCTTATGAGTTATTTTGCCCAATCATATGCCAGCAAAACTGGCAATATATGTGAAATGGGAGAATACTTAAAAAATGAAAACTGCCCATGTTAACAAATGAGGAAATGAAATGCTTAAATAACCGTCTTCAAAGAAGGTACTGAAAAAGTCAGAAATGAGCTCCCTAGGAACAAAATCCCCAGGACCAGATACATGTGAAAGGGAATTCTACTAAATGTTTAAAATCATTTCTTCCCAATACTATATAAACTATTTGAAAGAGCAGGTAAAGAAGGAGTGCTCTCAAATTCCTTTGATGGCACAAATGTGGTTTTGGTACCTAAACAATGGTGTCAAGATATACCCAAACTAATACACAGTTGGTGGAGCTGTGAAATGACACTTCCATTTTGGAAAGTTATATGGAATTAGGCAAAGAAGGTAAGAAAAATATGCAAAGCCTTTAAAACAAAGACTCCATTACACCCTAGTGCAGGCATTAAGAAGAAAAAAGTCCCCATATATTTCAAAATACTTACAACAGCACTTTTGTGACAGCTACGAATTGGAAAGCAAGCAGACACTCATCACCTCAGGAACTGCTAACCAAGGTGTGGATCGTGAACATTATGGAATACCACTATAATATTGTAAGATATGACGTGATTGAGTTCAGAGAAGTATGGAAACATTTTTGTCGACTGATAGGAAGCAAATTAAGAAGAGCCAAGAAAACAGTATATAGACACACTAACGACAACAACTAAAATGGAAAGAATGACACCAAAAAATTAAGAATATCTTCAAGAAAATGTGGAACTGAAAAGGCAACCTGAGAAGACACCATCAGCTACCGCCCAGGAGGTGAGAGGTTCACAGGTGCCACACACTGCACACCTTTCTCCCAATGCATCAATGACTTGTGCTGGCTCTTGCTTTTCTTCCTAGAGTAAGAAAGACTTTGTCACATAGCGTGGCTCTCAAGGCTGGGGAGAGGGAGGGACTCATGGGATAACCTGGAGAGGTAGGAAACAGAAAACATCAATAAAAATGTTTAGAAAGATGGCAAGTATCTTAAGCATAATTATGGAGAGGGGAAGGAGGGAAGAAAGGGGTTTGGGATTAGTGATTATCAGTAGCAGAAATCAAATTATGCTACAGATCAGTGATTATGAAAACAATTGTTGTCCTTTAGTCCTGTCAAACTTTTCCTGACTACATTTGGAGTTTTCCTGGCAAAGATGCTGTAGCAATTCACCGTTTCCTTCTGCAGCTCATTTGACAGAAGAACTGAGGGAAACAGGGTTAAGTGACTTGCTGAGGGTCACAGAGCTAGTAAGGGTCTGAGACCAGTTGACTCCAGAAGATGATTCTTCCTGGTTCAGGCCCGGTGGGACACCCAGGTGCCTGTAAAACAATGGGAAATTTGTTAAAATGTGAGAGGTTGATCAACGTAAAAGATTAGGTTTGCAATGTATAGAAGGAAAGAAATAAAATATCTTGGTGTTTAATAAATCAAAAGACAGCAACTATTGGGGCAGGGAAGGGGAGTGCCCACTATTTGATTTAAAAAAAAAAGACAACTAAGATGGGATAAGGGAAAAAGCATTTTGTCAGAATGCTATAGGAGACCAATACCAAAGATCACCCATCAAATTAAATTACAAATGGATACATGAATTAGGTGTAAAAGAGGATTTAGCAGCAGTTAGAGAAGCAAGGAGGAGAGGTTATGACAGAACAAGCACTAGAGAGAATGAGAGAAAATAAAATGGATGATTCCACCACTATAAAGCTGAAATATTTTTGCACAAACAGATCAAATGCAGTTAAAATGAGAAGGGTGACAGATAGGTGACAAAAAACATCCTTGAGTAACATTCTCTAAGGGCTGCTGCATGTGCAGCTTACAGAAGGAACTGATTCCAGTTTCTAAGATTAAGCCCCATTCTCCAATAGGTCAAAGGAACAGGAAGGTTTCTAAGGAAGAAATCCAAGCTATCAAGAGCCCTAAGACACAATGCTCCAAATCCCTGATAATGAGAGAACTGCACATTAAACCCACCCTCTTCTTTCAGTCTGTAAAACACAGAAATCCCCTGGTTCAGGGACAGGACCCTCTTTCAGTTCAACAACAAAATACCTGGAAATGCCCCTTTCACCTGGTTCTGGTTCAAACCAGAACAAAAACAAATATTTAACTTAATTATTATAATATACAATAGTATAATAGTTATGTAGATTGATGTTTTCCTAATTACAATTAATACATAAAATTTTATACAAAATAATATAATAAAATAAGATTTTATTAATTAATATTTTATTAAACAGCACTAAATAAAAGAGATGATCTGGAGAAAGGGAAGTGAAGAGTTCCTACAGCTTCTCCTCTCTCCAGCCCAGAGTGGGATCCAAAGATGGGAGGGAGCTAGGAAGAAAGGGTGGAAACCGCTACTTGAGCAGGGAAGGGAAGGTCCTTAAATGCTCCTCCCAGCTGGCCTCTACCATACCTCACCGAACCCCTCAACTCTCCACCCTCCCAAGCCCCAGAGTTTCAGACAAAGAACTGGGCAGACAGGAAGTCCCAGGCAGCAGCAGCCCAGGAGGAGAAAGCACACAGAGATTCACCCCAGAACACACACGGAGACACAGATGATCCTACCTACACAAACACCACAGGCATAAACAAAGGCATACATAGTCCCTTTCACTCTTACACACATAGTCCTTGGCACTAAATGAAGCCAATTGTGGCAGGAGGGCTCGATTTCATGAAAATGTTGGGGGAGGGGGATTGAAGACTAGAAGGAGAAAAAATGGAGAAGGTGAGACAAAAGCAGGGAGTGGCACTTACCTCAGTCAGCCACATAGACACTAGCAGGACCCTCAGAATTGGTCAGTCTGGAAGATGGGGGAAACTGGGGGAGGGGTGGGGAGTGGAGGGGAAGGGAAAGAGAAATGGGTGAGCTGCAGGCAGACCTGCCTCTGCTCACCCCATTCACATCCTTCTCCAGACAAGAAGACCTACACTTTATGTAGGGTTGGAGGTGGGGGCACTGTGATGTCATTGCAGGGAGGGGCTAGTCTTCTCCAAGACCTCAGGGGGAAGGGAGGAGGAAGGGGAAGGGGGTTCTGACATCAGACCCAGAGCAGTGGGGAGCCCCCCCCAGTCATTTCTCTCTGCCCCCCATCACTCAAACTGGATAGGGGAGGGGGCCTCAGGTGCATCCTCCACCTGCAGGTGGGCTTGGGGCTGACCAGGCTGCCAGGTTCCTGAGGGCAGGTTGCTAAAGTTGGAGTGGGGACAGCAGCTGAGCTCAGCTTGAGGTAGATGAGGGTCAGCCCCTTTTACTGAGACTGGGAGGGGCAGGACAAAGAGGGGAAGGAGGAGGTTGAGGGAGGGCTGTCCTGGGCTCCACAAAAGGGAAGAAAGAGCAGAGTTGCTGCTGTGGCATCTACAAATCACTAGCCTTTGAATGAGAATTGGATTTCTCACATTCCCCAGGGCAGAGGAGGAAAGGGAAGGTGGTGTCTGGGAAAGGGGCAGGGCTAAGCCTTCTTTATCCAGGCAGGAGGAGACAAAGATGAGGGATGGGTAGGGGTTTGTCACCTATGGAGGCAGTGTATCTGACTCCCCTCTTTAAATGTGGATACCCTGGTCTAAATCCTTTGTAATATGAACCTTGGAGAGCCTAGACAAGATGGAGCCACACCCTCCTTTTGCCTCAGTGTCCTATACCCTGGGACTTAATAAATTTCTTTCTAAAACACTTTTCAGATCTGGAGCTTTGTTCTCTCCCACACCAGCTGCTCTGCCGCTAGTGAATTGGCACAGTGGGGAGACACCTGGAATGGGAGGCACAGAACTAGACTAGGGGCTGGGGAACCTGTGGCCTCCAGCCACATGTGCCCTTCTAGGTCCTTGGGTGCCGCCTTTATATTGAATCCAGGTTTCACAGAAAAAAATCCTTTTATTAAGGGGATTCGTTTTATAAAGTTTGGATTCAGTAAAAGGGTTACACTTGGGGACCTAGAGGGCCACCTGTAACCTTCAACAACAAGATACCTGGAAATGCCCCTTTCACCTGGTTCTGGTTCAAACCAGAACAAAAACAAATATTTAATTTAATTAATATAAGATTTTATAGTATAAGATTTACATAGGAAACATGTTTTTAATTAATTACAATTAAGATGTGATATTTTATATAAAATGATATATTATTAAAATATAATATTTAATTAAACACCCCCAAACAAAAGAGATGATCTGGAGAAAGGGAGGAGAAGAGTTCTTACAGTGTCTCCTGTCTCCCCAGCCCTGATGCCAAGCCAAGGAATGGAGGGAGCTAGGAAGAAAGGAAGGAAATCTCCACTGGAGGAGGTGAGGGAGGGAATTTTCCTAATACTTCTTCCTGCTGGCCTCTACCACACCCCACCTAACCTCAGGACCCCCCGTCTGCCAGCCTCATACAGTCAGAGAAAGGACTGGGAAGGGGGGAAACTCCAGAAGCAATAGCCCTGGAGAAGGCACAACCATATGTACCCACCCCTGCACCCCCACACCCACACATTCACCACAGCCATACAAAAAGGTATTTATAGCCCCAGGACCTTCCATCCATCCCTACACAAATCTTCCTCAGCACTAAGCACAGCCAAACAGAGCAGGAAGGCTCAGCTTCATGTAGAGGTTGGGGCTAGGGTGAGAGGAGAAAGAAGAGGAGAAAAAAGGGAGAGGCTGAAGCAGGAGCAGGAAGGGGACACTTACCTCACTTATAGCCACTTAGACACTAGCAGGACTCTCAGGATCAGTCAGTCTGGAAGAAGGGGTGAAGATGGAAGTAATGGAGGAAAGGTGGGGGATATGGAAGGGATGTGGAGGGGGAGGGGGAGGGGAAGGGGTAGGGGAAGGGGAGGGGAAGTGAGTGAGCTGCACACAGACCTCTTTCTGCTTGCCCCACTCATATCCTTCTCCAGACAAAGAAGACTTACACTTTATATAGGGTGGGAGTTGGGGGCACTGTGATGTCGCTGCAGGGAGGGGCTATTCTCCTCAGAGAGCTGAGGGAGAAGGGAGGAGGCAGGGGAAGGGGGCTCTGACATCAGGCCCAGAGTAGTGGGGAGCCCCACCAGACTATCTAGGGGAGGGGGCCACAGGTCCATGCTCCACTTGGAGTGGGGGCCTGGGGCTGACCAGTCTCCTAGGTTCCAGAGGGCAAGATGCTGGGGCTGGAGTGGGGAGAGCAACAGCTGAGCTCAACTTGGAGTTGATGAAGGTTGGCTCCTTTATGGAAAGATTTCTCTAGCTCTCAGAAGGAAAATGAGGTTTGCCACTACTGTCCATTCCTTTCTTTAATTCGTTTAACTTTTCCTCCTGGAATATAAATGCTATGCCATTTCCCAAATATGTTACTTCATTGTTTGTTGTTCATTTGAACAAGAGGTAGTTTCCCTGCCTACCCCGTTTAATAGCTCTGTATCTGCTTTTGCTTTGGGATCATGACTACTACCCCTCCATTTTTTTACTTCATCTGAGGTAGAACAGTTTCTGCTCTAGTCCCCTATATGAACTGTGGCAACCTCTTGGTTTCAAATGAGTTTCTCATAGAAAACCAAACAAACATTGCTGAATACTGGTTTCTAAAGCCATTTTGCTACCCACTTCCATTTTCTGAGTTCATCCCATTCACACAGGCAGGATTACTAGCTATGCATTTCCCTCCATCCAGTTTTCTTCTGTTTCTCCTTCTCTCTCTTTTCATCCTGTCCCTACTCTAAATTAGTTTTTTTTGCATATAACCACTGTGTGTGGAATGAGTGAAAACTTCTCAATCTGGGATTGTTAACCTTCCCTTCCCCCCACCCTTTCCATGGCTGCTGTCAATCGCTTTTACCTTCCTTTGTCTGTTATCCTGCCTTGATGGGACCCTCCCCCCCTCTCCTCTCTTGCTGTCCCATTTGGGAAGAATTTGGTGAGATATGCCTCTCCACCAATGAGAGGGGAAACAGTTGGGAAAGGGGTCTTGACTAAGTTAAGTTATAAATTCTGGTTCTACTCTTTGAAACTTGCCCTCTCTACCATGCCCAGGCATGGGAACAAATCACCCTCTTCTCTCAGGGAAGAGAATAAACTCCTGTTCTTATCCTAAGGCATCTCTGTGTTTACTTTTTTTTTAATTAATTAAGGATGAAGGGTATTTTTCAACCCAAACAACTGTATTCTTTTATTGGCACACCCTTTCATAACTACTTTAACTTTTTTTCTTTCCTATTCTGTTACCTCTCTGGTAAGATGGATTTTTATGACCAATTGAGTAAGTATATATAGATACAGATAGAAATATCGATCGAGACATTTTCCCTTTTGGAACCAATTTAGAGGTGACTTAGATTCAAGCTTTGGTCACTCCCCCTTCCATTTTCCACTCCAGGGTAAATGCTTTTCCTCCCACACTCTTTTATGTGAGATCACACCCTCCATTTTTTCTCTCCCTCTTGCCTTCTCCCAGGACATCCATATTTCTCCCCTGTCCATTTATTTTACATTATCCCAACCCTATTGGTTGAGTTCCTTACCCTCTTTTGGTAAAGAATTCTTTTACCTGTTCTAATAATGATAAAATTTTTAGAAGATAGGGGTTTCATCTTCAGTTACAGAAAAGCACACAGTTTAACTTTATTGAGTTGCTTATGATTTCTCTTTCATATTTACCTTTTTGTAAATATTTATTTTCTTGTTTACATCATTCATTTCAATGAGATTTGGAGTCACAAATTTTCTCCACATCTTTCCCCTACCCAACACCTCAAAACAGCCATATCCCGCTGTATAACCCCTCCCCAAATCTGCTTTCTCCTATGTCCTCCCTCTAGTCCCTCTGACTTTCTGGTAGGGCAGGATGGATCTCCCTACCACAGTGCCTAAATATCTTAATTCCCAGTAGTCTGTAGTTAATAATAATAATAATATATGTAAATATACATTTTTAACATCTGATTATAGAACTGTAAATTCTAGATTCTTTCACTTCCTCCCTCGTCACCCACCCCCACTGGAAGGACAAGCAATTAATACAGGCTGTCCATGTGTAATTATGTAGAACATCTCAACAGTGGGCATATTGTGAGGGACTGATTATATGTCCCTGCTTCCTATTCTTACTCCACCCTTGTTCTATTCTCGACCCTGTCCCTGTCCCTTTACAGAAATGTGTACTTCCAGCTACCTTCTCTCAACCCTGCCCTCCCCTCCGTCATCCCGCCTCTCATTCCCATTACCCCTACTCTCCTGTGTGGCAAGATACTCAGTTTAGAGTTTATGACACTCCTTCCCTAAGCCAAATTCAATGAGAGTAATATTGATTATTTCCCTTTTGCCTTCCTATTCTTCCCCTCCATTGTAACCGTTATTCCTTGCCTCTTCTATATGGGATATTTAACCCCATTCTAACTGTCCCTGTCTCCTCTCATTCTAATCCTCTCCTACCTCAGAATTTCACCTTTTAAAGTATCATTACTTCCTATTCAATTGATTGTATACCCTCTATGACCTCATGTACACACATACTCAGATATGTATTCATATGCATATATACCCTCTATATAGACATATGTGTAGGTATACGTGTGTGTATATATATATGTATATATATATATGTGTGTGTATATATATATGTATATATATATATATATATTTGTATTCCATTCACCCATCCTCATACTGAGAAATATTTCATAAGTTACTATTATCCTTTTTCTATGTTGGCATGTAAATAGTTCAACTTTGATAGGTTCCTTGTGATTTCTTTACCATATTTACATTTTCATGCTTCTTGTGTTTGAATGTCAACTTTTCTGTTCAGTTCTGGTTTTTTCAGCAAGAATGCTTGAAAGTCCTCCACCTCACTGAATGACCATATTTTCCCCTGGAACATTATACTCAATTTTTCTGTGTAGGTGATTCTTCGTTTTAATCCTAGCTCCCTTGATCTCTACAATATCATATTCCAGGCACTTCGATCCTTCAGTGTAGAAGCTGCCAGATCCTGGGTTATCCTCATTGTGTTTCCACAGTATTCCAATTGTTTCCTCTTAGCAACATGTAATATTTTCTCCTTGATCTGGGGACTCTGGAACCTGGCTACAACATTCCTAGGAGTTTTCTTTTGGGGATCTTTTTCAAGAAATGATCAGTGAATTCTTTCAAGTTCTATTTGGCCTTCTGGTTCTAAAATATCAGGGCAATTTGAGAATTTCTTGAAGGATGCTTTCTAAGTTCTTTTTTTGATCATGGATTTCACGTATTCCAATAATTTTTTTTATTGTCTCTCCTGGATCTCTTTTCCAGGTCAGTGGTTTTTTCAAGGAGATATTTCATATTGCCTTCTATTTCTTCATTTGCTTGCATCTGTTTAATAGTATCTTGATTTCTCACATAGTGATTTGCTTCCATTTGCTCCACTCTAGTCCTGAAGGAATTATTCTCTTCAGAAAGCTTTGGAAATTCTTTTTCCATCTGGCAAATTTGACTTATTAAGGCATTTTTCTCCTCATTGGCTTTTTGGGTCCTTTGACATTTGATTTAATTTATTTTTAAGGTGTTATTTTCTTGAGTGAAGTTGTTGACTCTCTTTTCATGATTTTATTGCATCATTCTCATTTCTCTTCCCAATTTTTCCTCCACTTCTCTTATTTGATTTTCAAAATCCTTCTTAAGCTCATCTATGGCTTGTTAGACAGTCTTCATGTTTCTTGGAAGCTTTTAATGTGGGAGTTCTGACTGTGTTGTTTTTCTCTCATTCCATGGTTTTATCCTTTTTGTCCCCAAAGAAGGAACCTAAAGTGAGGTTGCTGTTCTTACTTTGCTTCCTTTGTCTGCTCATGTTGCCAGTCAACTAATTATATGATATTTTAGCTTTGTGGAAATTTGCTTCCAGAGTGGAAAGCTCTGTCCCAAATCACTGGGGTTTTCACAGCTGCTAGAGCTATTGGGAGGCAGCTGGGTTTTTTTGCAGCCACCACCAGCTTTGGCAGACTGAAAATGCACCCCAGGACCACCACACAAGACCATGATCTGGATCCAGGTTGCTCAATGCAAGAGCACTTAGCCTCTGAACCATCACTTGGCCCCCCTGCAGTCTTCATCCCAGAGCTCTTTAGCAGCCACGTGGAAGCCAGTGCAGGGCCTCCTCTTCTGCCACTTCCTTGCCCTGGAGGAAGTTTGGCCAGACTCCTTTTCTCCCCCAACTTTAGCTTGGTTCCACTGACCTTTACCTTAGTCCTTGTTTCTTATGGCTTGATAATTCTGGAAACTGTCACAGCTGCTGCTGATCCACTCACCTGAAAGAGCCAGCTGCATCTCATCCTGGCTGCCCAGGATTCAAGCCAAGATTTCAGGCTGCAGTTGTTTTGGCTCCCAGCGTGCATTTGCTGAGCCCTTCCTACTGAGCTGCCTTCAGCAGCATATGTGTTTTTCTGTATCTTTGCGAGTTTTGGAGCCCCAAAATTTGTTTAGAGTCAAATTTTATGGGTACTTCAGGTGGCTATGTGGGACCTGTGGAACCTTGTTGATTCTATACCACCCTCTTGGCTCTGCCCCCTGTCAGTCATCATATTTACCTTTTAATGTGTCTTTTAAGTCTTACATTTGAAAGTCATATTTTCTCTTCAGCTCTGGTCTTTTCATGAGGAATCCTTCAAAGACCTGTCTTTCATTAAATATTCATTTTTTTCTCTTGATGTGTTTCCCCAGAGAGCATGTTTGTAGTAAGTGTAATGTTTTCAGGAAGCATGTCTTCAACCCCAACTGTCTTGTCTACTGAATGTTCAGAGGTAGTTATGACAGATGTGCTTCCCCAGAGAGTAAGCCTGTAGTAACTGGAATGTTCCCAGAGGGACTGTCTCCTTCCACAAGTATCTTTGTCTCTGAGTCTACAGAGAGTAGATGTGCTTCCCCAGAAAGCAAGCCTGTAGCACATAGAATGTACTCAGAATATGTGTCTCCACCCATAAGTATCTCATCCACTGAATGTTTGGAGGCTAGATGTGTTTCCCCAGAGAGTCAGCCTGTAGTAACTGGAATGTTCCCAGAGCCAATATCTCCTGCAACAATTATCTTTTCTTCTCAGTGTTCAGAGAGTGAATATATAGTAAATAGAATGTTCTGAGAGAGTGTATTCAACCACAAATGTCTTGTCTGCTGAATGTTCCAAGGCTAGATGTGCTTCTCCAGAGAGTAAGCCTATAGTGACAGGAATGTGTCAGAGAGTGTGTCCTGCCACCATTGTCTTTTCTTCTGTGTACTATAGTTATGCTGAGTGCTTTTCCTTCCTGAAACAAAAAATACCATTTGTCACATGGCATGGCTCTCAGGGAGGAGGAGAGGGAGAAGGAGGGATACATGGGATACCATGACATAAGATACAGAAAACATCAATGAAAAAGTTTGAAATGAGGTCAAGGATCTAAAGGGTATCTGTGGAGAGGGAGGAAGGTGAAAGAAAGGAGTCTTAGAGGTGCAGAGAGATTCATTCCATCTCTTCAGTCTCAGGATCAGGGGTTGGTTTGAGACCTCCTGTTTTGTGAGAGGCGACTTTTGGCTGCTCTGCACATTTTTCCTTGTGTCTGGCATCCAAGTCTCTTTCTTCTGTTCATTCCCAGTAGGGTATTAAGTGTCTTTCTTGGTCCATCTGTCACCTGTCGTCTTCTGTGTATGGCCATGTTTGGCCTCCATGTGTCTGTCCCATGCATGTTCTTCCTCTATTTTTTAGCCATAACATCATGTGGCTGGCCTCAACATCAGCCTGAACCTCTTTCTGCTTTGCTCCTCCGTCCCCACCCCCCTTGTGTCCTTGAACTGTATCCTGAACCCATCATTCCACCAGGATGTGTATCGCTTCCCCTCTCTCTCTCCCTTTTATCCAGGCCTGTGGACAGATTCACATTACTTCTTAATTATTCTAGTTAGATATTTGTGCAAGGGTCCACTTATGTAAAGGAAGAACTGTTTACACTTGCCAAAAAAATAAATAACAGATGGCCTAAGTGGAAAGCAGTTTGGCAGAAATTTGATAACTCAACATGAATGAGATATGACAGAAAAAATGATAAAATGATAATTGTCGAATATCATACATAAGAGACATAATTGACATCAATAATTACTCTAGCTTAGATGTACAACTCACTAATTTCTTCATTCTATAGTTACAGATTAAGATTCAAGTACTCTCATGTGCTGGCAGCATAGAGAGACAGGTGGCCTAATGAAGCAATCAATAAACATTAATTAAGTACCTTCTGCAGAAGAGGCACAGTGCTAAGTTCTACAGATGCAAACACTATTAAAGACACAGTCCTTAATCTGGATAAGCTTACAGAAGACAGAAAATACATCAAAGTATATAGAGAATGAAGGTACCATACAAGGCAGATGGGGAGCCATGCCAGGAGCAGCTAGAATCAAGAGAGGCCACATCACATTTAAAGGTACAGAAAAGCTATTACAATGGAGGGAAAGAAGGGAAAGGGCTGAAAACTGCTACAACCTTACTCTTAATGAATTTGACTCAAAGAGACAATAACATACACATTGAGTTGTGAATAGAATCTTATATAGGGTGGATGCATAACCAACAAAGATGAAATTAGTTCAAATACACAACTACCACCATTGAGCTATCTCTCTTCTCAACCTTATCCTCCCACCCTCCATATACTGGATAATCTCTGTGACTCACAGCATTGTTGCAGGTAGGGCTCTGGAAGATGATGCCAAATGTTGCTTCTCAACACTGTCCCTTCAATCCACAGCCTATTTGAAGGGAATGGGTCTGGCTTCCTGTAATAAAACAAAACCAAAAGAATGAAAAAATGAATAGAAGGACATGTAAAAATCTCATTGGAACAACAATTAATTTGGAAAAGAGATGGAGGAGCTGATGTGGTCTGGGATGCTTTTGTCTGTAACCCCAATTTGTAAAACCTCTCTTGTGTTTGGGAACCTAAGCATGTAACATCAGTCTATAACAAGCCTGTGCAATTAAGTTGTAAAAGTCACACTTTCCCCCTGCCATAACGGCATAAACCCTGCTTTCCCTTCCCCCAGCCTGAAAGTCTACCCTTAGCTAGCAAGTCTGCCTAGAGACAAGCACCTGTGAAAGCTTCAATAGTGTTCTATAAACAAGCCCTTAGAGAAATGCATAGCCCCTTTGTTCTAAGTGCCCAGCTGCACCCAAAAGCCTTGAGCAGCATTATCAGGAGATAACTCTGTCTCAAAATGGTACCTCCTGAATCCCTAATCAGTCTAGTTCCCAGACTTGGAAAAATCAAACCTATCCTCTCAAAAGCCATATTGGACATATGTCATTCATCCTTGACCAGAGTAACATAGTGATGTGTCAAGCTAAAATGCACACCCCCTTCTGGCCCCGCTTCAAGAATTTACCAGTGAATTATGGGTAATTTACATGTGCAGCTGATATGAAAAGTGCATGTCCCTTTAAGCACTGACCACTCCCAAGCTCTTCCATAACTCCTCCCAAACTCCACCTTTGCCCGCCTAGTTACCATAATTAGCCTTTGACTGACGGTTTTAGGGTTATAAGAACTGCCCCTCAACCCTCAGCTCTTTGCAGGTTCCCTTCACCTTTTCCTGCGTGCTGGAGAGCACAAAACTTTATAATTCTACCTTATGTTCCTGCACTTTGCAGGTGCCCCCTATTTCTCCTGCCTGCTACTAAGCCAGCATATCAATAAACTTTATAACTTTTCCAAAAGACAGCTTCAGTCTTATTTGAAATTCTTTTCCAGACAAGAACCCACGAGGGATTATATGACATCCCTCAGACATCCCCCTAAGACATCCACATCTCCCAACACCTCTCCAGAAAGATCATTTAATGTTACTGGATTGCCTGAAACCCGTGATCAATGAAACAACTTAGGCATTATTTTAAGAAAATATTGAAGAAAACTGCCCTGATATCTTAGGAGAAAAATATGCTGATCATCTCATGAAAGAGACCCCCAAAATCAAAACTCTCAGGATTTTAGAGCCAATCTCCAGAATTCCCAAGGAAGGAAACAGTATTACAAGCAGCCACAAAGAAACAATGCAAATATCAGGGAGCCAGAGTCAGGATCACACAAGAGTTAGTGGCTTCCACATTAAAGGAGCAGAGAGATTGGAATATGTTATTCAAGAATATCAAAGAGCTAGGATTACAATGAAGAATAAAGTACACAGCAAAACTGAGTATAATCATTCAAGGGGAAATGGACATTTGCTGAATTTGAAAGATTTTGGGCATTCCTCTAGACTCTAAAGAAGCTGAAAATCGTAAACTACTGTGTCCAGCACAGTTGAATGGCCCAGCATCCAGCTGAATAAAAGGAGAGAAGGGGATATATTCCTTAGTCTGTTTATTACAGAACCATTTCATACAGAGCCAAAGATACAAGTAACTTACAATGTTTATATTCCCTTAAGAGAAATTCTTATGTAAACAGAATGCAAGGACCTTCCTTTGGAATCAACCACTCCCTACCCCAGCACAAGGCTAATTATTCATTAACACTTCACCCTAGGACCATGTCCAGAAGCACAAACCAACTAGGAATCACAAACAAGGCTTGCTAATTAACTACCTTGTACTTTCTATAGTTATTCATAGAACCAATGAAATCATCCAACCAACAAGAATTTACTCCTCCTGCATATCTGCCTAGTGACCTCATAGAAGAAGGGAACATTTTCTTAATGGGGCTAGGGGACTCCTGAAAGTCTGGTCTACTACAATAAACAGGAAAAGAGAAATCGTAAGGGACTCAATAAAGAAATTGTTTCCATTCCCATATGTGAATTCAGATGATACATGTAACTCATAAGATCTTTATTATTCTAAGGGCATTTAGAAGGAGTCTACATAGACAAACAAGGTGTGAATTAACTGTTGTTGGAGTGATCTCAGAAAAAGAAATGGAATGGGAAAAGGGTAGGCCCTGGGAAAAGGGGGAAGGGGGAGACAGAATGGGGAAAATTTTAACACATAAAAGAAACATCCAAGGAAGAGCTTTTGCAGTGAAGGGATAAATGGTGGGATTTACTGGGCAATATTTTAACCTCACTGTCACGAGAATTGGTTCAAAGAGGGAAAACCACATATGCACACTGAGCTCTATATAATATAGAAATCTATCTTACCCAATAGGGAAATAATAGGAAAGGGGGATAATAAAAATGGGGAGGAATGAAAAGAGAAAGGGAAGATGAAGGGAGGCAGTGTTTAGAAGCAAAACAGACCTTTGAGCGGCAGAGGGCAGGAAAAGAGAAATGAAGAAGAAACATAAGAAAATGGGATGGAAGGAAATATGTAGTTAGTAGTCATAACTATACATTTGAAAGGGATAATAAAAGAAATAGATAGCAGAAACCAGAATCCAGCAATATTTTTTCTCATAAGAAACACCATTCTAGGCTCAAAAATATTGAGGAAGAGCAGAGCTGACAACACAAAACATGAGTTAGGTAGTTCCTTGTTTAGCAGGTTTTCAGCCAAATTTGCAGTAGAACAGACGCTATTTGTTAAGCAAATACTGAACGTTTAGTATAATGTAAGGCTATGCAGTGGAGTGGTGGGGACTACAATGAGGAAGGGTATAGATCAGGGGGAATTGTCCCCCTGGGGCTAGTTCCAGAACTAAATGGATGGTCTCTGTTCTTCTCCTTCCTATTTAATTTCATTCACTTTATTTTTTTTTTGAATTTTATTTTATTTTATTTTTTTTAATTTAGTTTTTGTTTTCTTGTTTACATTATTCATTTTCATTACATTTTTTGAATTACACATTTTCTCCCCGTCTTGCTCCTGCCCCAACCCCATAACAGCAATCCCACTGTAAAGCCCCTCCCAAGCTCTGCTCTCCTATTTTCTGGTAGGGCAGGAGGGCTCTCCCTATCCCAGCCCCTGTATATCTTAATTCCTAGTTGCAGGTATTGCAGAACTTTAAATACTAGATTCTGTCTATTCCTCCCTTGTCACCCACCCCTACTAGAAGGACACTCAGTTCAATACAGGCTATGGATGTGTGATTATACAGGACATCTTCATAGTGGACAGATTGTGACAGTGATAGTCTGTCTCTC